>JAPQLA010000004.1:3897153-3908636 GCA_029822935.1 Naso vlamingii | reverse complement strand
TGTTAATAGTCAACTATAGATTACGATCATGCTCTTGACATCACACTGTTGACACTAACAAAAGTTGACAGTTAACTTAGAAGATGTTGACACAGTGTACAGATTAAATAAATACTGGTTAATAACCTGCTGCAATAAAACATCAACGTCAACTTTTGTTAAATATTAACTGACACACTGTGGATATGCGACTGAATATCAACTGATAACCTTTAGAGTGCCAACAGTCAGACTATCAAAATAAAGTGTGAGCCTGTTTTCATGCTTACATGTGAAGAGAAGGAAGAAAAAAAATTGGAACGTTGCATCTACAGCGGCAAGCAGTCTGTTTATGGATGTGATTATGTGTTTCCAATTGAATATTTTACTTGAATTATCTTGAGCGTCTCAATGTTTGCCGGTGTAACATGACCATTTTTTTTAGATGTTATCAGAGCAGTACTACAAAGCTTTTTTGATGAATAGACACTTGTGTGCTGACTTTGTTTGGTATTGATCTGGCAAAGGCGTAGATTAAATCTGCTGTTTAAATCATATCTTTAAAGGGTCTGCATCAATGGAATCCCAAGAATCTAAGCTTTCCAGGGCTGTGTTGCAGGAGTATTAACTTAAATAGCAGCTGTTGTACATTAACAGAAATAATGGCCTTAACAGTGTAGAACTCAGGGCGAATTTTCACCCTGCATTACTGGTGCGGAGTTTGATGACGTCATGAAGTAGAGTGGGATCGTGGCAGTTGGTGTCTTCATCTCACCATTGCAGATGAAAATCGTTCAGATGTGTCTCATTCTGTGTGTACTCTGCGCAGTTTTAAAATTCAGTACAACAGTTCTGCTCAGTCATAGAGTGCCTAAGTCACACCTTTTATGATGGAGCTCATGAGACCGTAGTGCGGGAAAAATATGAAGTTAGCAATCTGCTAGTCACATAAGCTTAGCAGTTAGCGATGGTTTCTCTCTTTCCCTCTTACTCTTCTGCTCTCTCTTGCTCGGTGTGTCGTATATATAGCTATTCCTCTGCCGAATTTATAAATGAAGATCATTCACTGTGTTGGAGGCGAGGCTCAGTGAATTACAAGTGCAGCTCCGCACCATGGAAAACCAATCCCGAGCTAATGTAATATTAGTTGGCCAGGCCCCAGTAACTGCCGAGCCATGTCATTGTTCCCACACTCCATTATTCTGATCACTCAATAGTCCGACAAATGTGCCATTGTTCTGACGGCCTGTTATTCTGGCACCCCGAAAGTCATTGCTCCGGCGTCCAATTGGTCCAGCATGCACTCATCAGTTTTAACCCCATTTTTCGAAAAGGGCTGTGTTTGGTGTCTGTTGTCCCTCTTAAGGGCTCAGAGTTGTTTTACATACATGTCCTGTGCCTTGTCCGTACCCGCGGCGTGAAACATCTGGAGTATTACATCCTGTCCCTGTAATTTTTTTCAAAAAGTAAAAGGAAAATTCAAAAATTATATACTCTAATGTATAAAATAAATTAAGCCAAGGGAACAGGAATATGAAAAACGATAGCCTACAGAGAACAAAATCAAACGCGTAATAGGCTAAATGCATGAAATGAAGTAAGACAGCAGAAAGAGAGGTGAAAGATATTGGTTAGTGTTTCGTCGTACTAACGTGTTTGGCAATTTCAGAATATCAGGCCACCGGACCAATAGGATGTTGGAGTAACTGGCATTTGTCGAATGACTAAGTGGTCGGAATAATGGATGATCGGAACAATGGGCAGTCCCCACAGAGCTGACCATGCATAACTTAGCTCCTACTCTCACTGACTGACCCTGAAATTCCACTGGATGCGTGTGCGTTGCGGAACGGCTGCGTTGCGTGTCCCCTCCGTGCTCTGCCATCTGTCAGCACCCACCAGCTGCGTTTTAGAGCGCAGCATGGCAAACAGCTTGAGTCACAAGACTACAAGATTTTGCGGTCATTAAAAAATCACATACGCCTACAGTCTCTAACAACCTCTGATCTGTTGATTCCAGGCATTCCTCCCATTATGACATTTTGGTAGTGTAGTACAGTGAAATAAGATCAGCTGTCAACACAGAGTTTTTTCATTTTGAAAATCAACCGGACTTCCTGTCCCGCACTGCTCTGTGCTGAATTGCTGTATTATGCTCCACTATCTAGCAAAAATAGAATGGCGTGTTCCATTTGATCTCGGAAGTAACAATTTCTGAGTTCACAGTCGAATATGTCATCAGGAATGCCCCCTGAAGGCGGAAATCCAACTGGGAAACTCGGAGGAACTTCAGTAAGCTCAAGATCGAAATCCAACATCGCAGCTTCGTGCATTAACAATGAGAAAGCTGCACATTACACTGTTCATTTGTCAATAAGTCTTGTTTTTGTGTCATTAAATTAGTCAGCTGAGAGTATCGTTCAACTTCCATCTGTGGACACGTTGTTCTGTTGCTTTTACAAGCAAAAACTATCACATAGTGTGTTAGTAGCTGGTAGCTAACAGTGCTAACAACAACAATAGCTAACAATGGCTCCTCGTAACTGGAATGGGGTAAACTCAATTTGGTGTCACTCCTAGGTCCGAATTTTGACTTCCGAGGTAAACAGAATGCAGCAGAAGTCCTGCGTATCTGCTGCTGTGGATCACTGGAGCTGTGACAGAGTCGGAACACAACGCAGCCGATGGAAGCACACACACTGACTAGAATCAAAACGAATCAGCTCTGCTGCCATACCAGAGCCGAGACGCAATGCACACGCATCTGGTGGAATTTAGGGGTGAGGAAAGCGCAGCTCACTCAGTGCACACCTGCAGAGAAACAAACTATGAGTTAGTCACACCTAAAAAAATCTCTGATGCTTCGGATCACCAGGGAATAAACAAGGCCTGTCAGCAATAAACGAAATGATGGCGATGTACAGACAACTAAATGAAACAGCTCTTTATGTCTATTAAAATAAATAATTTCTGAGTTTGAAAATTGATGGAAACATTTGGCAAATTGTTAGTACACAACTCATCTACATATATAATAATGGTTATGTGATTTTTTATATTAATGCAGAATAGTTACATATTATAGCTTTAAGTGTATTTGCATTACTAGCCCAATAACGTAAATACGAACAGCCCACCATTATTTGTCAGTTTAGAGAAGGATTGGCTCGTAGTTTCTTTCTGTCATGGAGTAGGGCAAAAATAACCACCTTTGCTGCACTATTCCTGTCATGAACAAACTAAACATTGTCGTGTTTGGGTACATAACATTATCCGGAGGCATACCAAATCGTGTCGTACAGCTCCAGATGTCTTCAAAACGGCAATGGTTAATTTATCTTCTATGTCTGATTCAATGTCAGGATGTCAGGACAACTTGAAAGCTGACTGACTTTCACAACACAGTGCAAATTTGTTGAAAATCTTGGACTTGCGTGAATGGCGCAAATGACCCAGATTTTGCTTGCTTTGCATTTGCGTTGCATCATCGGTGTCCCCTGGTGGGAATTTGCATTAATGCACATTTGTGTGCAAAATGTGTGAAAAATATGCTTTATATGTTCTATGTGAACACATCTTAAGGGCTATTAACATTCAAGAAGAACCACAAACAAAAAGCTTAAATCAAACCCTCTTGTTTCAATGATTTACGCAGTTTATTTTAGATTAAGCTATGCAATGCTCAATACATTTTAACAAACCCCTGAACTCTTGCTTTATATAGAAGTAAATTGCTTAAACATTTGTTATTAGTATTAAATTATCAGATGCTTCTCTGGTTTGACTGAGTGAATAAAAACTGCACTCCAGCCCTGATAAACATGAGTCCTTTGGCCCTAATACATTTCGTGGTCCAAAAGCACAGTGCTGGCAGTTGAGATTTATCCCTAGTGTGGTGACACAAGAGGTTGTCCAAACCCTCCAGTATGTTTGCCCAGCTACCGGGTTTGGAGTGAGGGAGTCAGTAAACAGGTAAAAACGCTACAAATAGATTCTAGCCACTTAAGAATATAGTTTTGAGTGAGGGCAGCCTGCTCCCGGGTCTGCGTCAGCACTGACCTTTTTGCTGTTTGCCAAAGGGATTTGATTTCACCTCGAACTCTCTCGCTTTCCTTTTTTTCAACATTCACACTTAAGCCATCACAGGAGTATAAAATGGCAGTTTTGTCCATGTGGCGGAGGCTGTGGTAGTTCAGTCATGGGCCAAGTGATAGCACACTAAAGATAAGCTGATTCCCTCAAAGAAATGTTAGGCATTTTTAGGCAAGTGTGGTTGTAGGCTTTGCATCAAGCTAAACTCTCTTTAAGCTAGCACGCATACTTGCAAATAATATACAAGCAAGAACCACAAGCCAGTGAAATATGTATCTATACTCATTACAACCTCCTGCTGTGAACCATTGCTATAATCTATTTGCAGCTGTCTCCCCACTCCTTTTAGACTATAAATATCCTTCCCTAGTGGTTTGACATTGACCAAACATCTCTCAAACTCTTCAAGTGAGTTTAGTCCTCATAAACCTACAGCACCCTCTGCTGGCATTACATGGGCAGAGCTCATGACTTGTTAGTATTACATGACACTGTCAACCTGTGATAAAGATTTGGAATTGCTTTAAAAACTTACATGCGAAAAATTAAGTGAAGGACAGGAGGTCGACAAAAAAGGATTATTGCAAAACTGAAATTTTCTAAAACATATCTCTTTTCTAAATTTTACAAAGAGCTGGTGAAAAAAAGAAAAGAAAAACATGTAAAGCTCAGTTATGTAGCACTGTTTAAACAAAGCTGAACAAGCAGCTGTTTCTTTTGTGGTGTGCAATGTGGATTTTGTGGCTTGGAGATTCTGATAGCGGGCCAGCTGTACAAGACTTTGCTAAACATGAACCATGTTTGCTTTCCCTACTGTTCCAGTCTGGTTCTGGCTGTGTATGAATACCAAACAAACATCTTGGCAGCCATTTGATGCTGAAGATAGTCTGATACATTCGAGTTTTTTTAGTTTTTTAAACTGTCTTTTCAGCATAGTTAGACTGAGTGAGACAATCTTGAGCAACTGATCTTTATAGGATCTACTTCTTAATTGTTTTTTGATTCCTCTGTCAAACAAATAGGGAGATAGATACAAACCTTTAAGAAAGTCACCAGTGAAGTAAAGTTGGAGAGTTTTTGGATCAAAAGTTGGTGTCATTAACTTAAGAAAAATAACACAACAAATCTGGAGCCAAGAACATTTACCATTGCACACACACCTGCAGAGGGTGTGGAACACAGTAAATATGCAACAAGGAGAACCTCTTCAAGAACAATGTGACATGGAGAAACTGTTTAAGAACTACGACACTTGAAGTTACTACTGACAAACTCAGTTTGTGATTTGGCAGATTATTTTGCAAATAAAATCACGGTAATATTCTATAGCAGGAGTCTTCAACCTTTTTCAGCACAGGGACCCCTTGATTGATAGAGAAACAGAGCAGGGACCCCCAGATAAAAAATTATTTTTGAAAAAGTGCATTTTAAGATGAGCCAACTGTTTTTAACCTATTTTATACTCACTCATTATCATATTTGTAAAATGTAGCTTATTATTGCCCATTAATATTAGAGTTTACTTTTAAATGAGTTTACTCAATATAAATTTTGTCCAAATTTTAAAAAATTACCAGATAAAAATTATTTTGACGACAAATTCTTAACTATTTTGGGGGACCTCCTGCAGCGTCTCCACAGACCACCTAGGGGTCACGACCACCACTGCCCTATAGATTTACTGTCATTGTTTGCTTTCACTTATTTGTCATTATAAAGTTATGTCATTTTGCCTTTTGTATCACCAGATTATCACCACAGTAACACCAAGTATTTTAAAAATGAAATAATTGTGCAGGGAAAGTTTAATCTTAATATCTTTGGAACATTGTCTTAATTGAACTTTTCAAGTTTTATACGAGAAAATAAGCTGAAATATGTAAGATTAAGGAAAATTAAAATAACAAAAAAAATCAACTTTGCTGTATCTTCCACATTTGACTAAGAATTATATGCTGTGTAACCGATTAATTTCACACACACGTGTGATGTGTGCTATAGGCAAAGGATAAGATCCATGCAACCTGCATTTTAACAGTGAACAATTAAAACAAGTCATATATTCCATCCAGCTTGACATATCTACCAATGTGGCGGGTAATAACGTAAGAAAACTTTAGCAATTTAACTACGCTATAGGTAGCAGCAGTATGAACTAAGCTAAACTAAAGTGGAATAACATTAATTTAAGCTAAGCTAAGGGACACATACTGTACGTCAGTGTTTAAAGCTTTGATGAAGTTAGGCAGCATGTGCTAACTTGCTCAATTGTTTGTTAATGTAGGCATATTTTGGGCCTCAGTTAATTCTTGCAAAAAAACAAAAAACAAAAGACAAAACAAAAAACTGTACACATGTATAGGCTATGTATTGCATTACCTGCACTACATGGCTGTCCCACTAGGTGGAGATTTCCCTACATGCTTACAGTAGTTCCACATCAAGACAAAAGCCCTAACTCTTGAAGAAAACCTTGCCAAAGCATGCCACTAAAATCATTCCCACAACAGCAAACAATTCATGTGTACTTGTTTTCATTGTTATTGGCTCAGTCCTTTTCCCCTGTGGAGAACATAGGAAAGTTAGTGTCCAAGGCTTTCAAGGTGTTTCCTCTGCTGGCACAATGCATGTGCGTATGTGAGCATGTGGTGTCGCTCTCTGCTGAAGATCAGCGCGTCATTGCTACCCATAATGCACTGTGGGAAAGGTAACACCCTTTTTGTTTACCTGGAGGAAACCAGAGGCGGAAATTCCCAGTGTGAAGAGAGAGAAGGAAAGAAGCCAAAGCCAAGAGAACAAACAAGTTTAGAGAAGTTTGTGTTTAGACTTTACTCACTAGATAAGAGGCTTTTGTTTTTTATTCAAAGTAGATTGTAAAAACACTTTTGGAAGCTTTTATAGGCAGTTTAGTCTTTTTCCTTAACTTTTGACATTACAAAGGTTTGAGTGAGAGAAGTGGTACGGTCAGAGTAATGGGAGGAGCTGCAGATTCCTCCATGTATGGACTCAAGGTCTGTTCATATGGTAAATAGATGGTCACATGGGGCAATAGTCTTGTAGCAGTGGGGGGAAAAAGGAGGGAAAGGAGCAAGGAGAGAGTGAAGACCATACTGCAGGACTTTGGCCTGCCCCACACGCAGGAGGAAGCACTCTCACCCTAAGCTTTGAGGACACTGGAGCACACTACAAAAAAGAGAAAGTAAACAAGAGACTTGGGGTGAGTGTCATGTTTGGGTCAACCTGACTCCCTGGTTTTCCTCAGCAGAGCCCTCAGTCTTCCACTTGACGTCTTTGGCTATTCTTCTCTGCAATTTGAGGGTGAATGTTTAACTTTAAGCGCCTTCCTGGTTGTCTCTTCATACTGTCCTCCAGACAGTCAAACACCAAAGATGCCCACCAACTTCACGGTAGTGCCAGTGGAGGATGTAAAGGGCGGCAACAGTGACGCAGCTGCACCTGGAGATGGCAAACCAACCAGTTTGGGCAAAATTTTTGGGGAGGGAGAGAAAGACGACAATTCACAAGGACCCGGTTCAGGTATGTGTGTGGAGGTTTGAAGACAAACCCTTTTATTTGATTTTAAGCAAGCTCATAAACTTTGGAAGGTCCATTATCAATACCCCTCTTATTCTGTTTGAGGTCATAAAGGACCTGGATCCTGTCCCAGCATGCACTGAGAGACACATAGATGTTTCAAATCTTTATAAAATGTACGTGTCGTTTCATAATTAAACATATACAAACAAAAGCATGCCACACAAACGGATGTGTGTTATGGCAGGCACATTCAGTACACACCAGTGTTGGGGAGTAACTAGTTACATGTAACAAAATTATGTAATTTAATTACAAAATAAATGTTACTGTAATCAGTTACAGTTACTTAGAAAATGTGTAATTAAATTACACTTACTTTTGAAAATGTTAATGATTACAAAGGGAGTTACATCTGAATATTGTCTGTATAAAGCTTAGGCTGTATGTTGAATAGTATTCATTTTGTTGCTTTGCATGTTTTGATGTGCACAGTGTCGTCTTTTGTCATTTCCAGTCGAGGCCGTTCAGTAAAGTTTGATGCTATTCTGATGCTTTTGATTGGTTCGCTTGTTTGAATTTGCAGCGCCTGGTTTGTTGAAAACATTTATTTGAAATTTAGAAAGTTATCAAATGTAATAAGTTACATTACTTTAATAAAGTAATTGAAATAGTTACATGACTTATGACATTTTTAATTGGGTAACTAGTAATTTGTAACCTGTTATATTTCCAAAGTAACCTTCCCAACCTTGGTACACACACACACACACACACACACACACACTCACAGTGTTCAGTGCGATGTTGTCAACTAGCTAGAACTTGCAAGTCAGCTGAATCAGTGTGGAAGGATGTACTGTGTGTTGTTGATACTTGCCACGCTGATTGTTGGTTGGGGCTCTGTGACTGTGTTGTGCAGCTGTATGTCTGTAGTAAAAGTGTGTAAACTACAAAAAACAAAGATCCAGGAGAACTTATGTAAGTGGTAAAAGGTTTTATAGTTCTCAAGTTGGCAAACTACACAGATAGAAAGACATTTTGTAATAGCTATTTATTAGAATGTATTATTACCTATATAAAGCATTGCCATAGACCGACAGTACATAACAGCTAGAAAATATATCTTGTTTTGCTACGAAAATAAACAAAGTGGATGTTAATGATGTAAACAACCATGAGCACTATGGGTGCTGAGCTGCTGAGTTGAAGGAAATGGCGATTCAAGGATTTAGAGTTTTATTTTCAAAGGAATGTTGTTTTTTTTTCTTTTTTTTCTTGGCTATCAGTTACAGTTTTGCCTGAAAGTCTTGATTTACTCTGAGTCCACTTTCTCACCTGGTTCTTCCTGTTCTCTCTCTGTCCCCTCTCCTCCATTCTCTCCCTCTTCACACTGACAATCACTCACAAACATGGAATACAGCTAAATTGAGAACAATTATGTAATAACAAATTAAGAGTGTTTATATTGTAAATAAATGTAAGAGGAGGTTGGAGCAAATTCACATTTGATAAGAAAATGTCAATATACTGCTTAGTACTGCAAAGTTGTAGTGGAGTTCACTGTAATGAATGTGGGCAGTAGCTGCCAAGAAAGGATGACATGCACATGCCCTTCACCAGTATGAATCATGAACACACCGAGTCCTTTACATTTGGTCCATGCTAAGTAGGCTAACTTTCCAATACTGTGCATATCATCAGAAGCAGTTTTAGTTTTCATACATAGTTATTCTGTGTGTAAATTCACTGCAGCGAACATGATTGTGCTGTGCGGTGCACTGCAGTGGTTTTCTTCAGTCATGACGCTCAGCACGTCTTCACCACCTGCACATGTGAACTGTATAAATTAGCCAAAGCTCAGCAATGTGTCATGTACAGATGCACTGCTATTGTAGTCTGTGTCAGAATGACACACACACACACACACACACACACACACACACACACACAGGGACAGGTATTTCATGGTGGTTTCGAGTGATTCGCTTTCGTAATTACTCATATTCTACAGTATGACAGAAGGCAGTATGTTCAGTTGCCAGGTGGCAGCATCTGGTGAATTCCTCGCCATAATACCCGATTACCACATGCTTTTATTTTGAGCACTGAGTGCTGAGCAATCTTTTACAGCAGCATGCTTAATCAAGGTTATTCCTGTTAAGCAGGAATCTGTGGTGCATTGTGTGTTGCAACATGGTTCCAACTTTTATCACTGCATGATTTTAGTGGTAACTCATTAAAAATGGAAGTAATTAATCAGTCATTTCCATGACATTAAAAAAAATCATTTCTAAATGATTTTGGAAGTGTTCTGTCTGCATGCTGCTTGGAGCTTGGAAGACACACACACAAATACTGATGTCATAAAGATACAGTCTATATGTGTTACTGTGCTAAGCTAGGCTAATTTTGATGGTCCACATACCTTCAAAATTTTGCATGCAGAGACACCTATGGGACACTTCACAGATTTTATTTCATTCTTGGCACTAGCTTGTTAGCATGCTAAATTCAGGAGACATCTCTGCAGCACATAATGTGTAACTCATAATGATGTACTGAGAAAATTTCTGAATGGACCTAGACGGAGTGAAAATATTTGTGGCTCCAGGAGTCCCTTTTCAAACTGTTTTATTAAATCTTATTTTCACATTTCACACCACAGTTTATTACAGTTGTCTGTTTGTAAGACATTTTGTCTATATTAAAACTAAATCTTTTAAAGTGCTTTGCTGTTTCTTTTATCCTGTGTGGTCAAATGCCTGCATGTATATGGACCCAAATTTGGAAATATAAGTTTGAATGGATGAATGAATGAATAACTGAATATATAGATGTAATAATTAGATCAATTTGGGACCAAATAATGTTGCAGTAATGTAACATGTGAGAGCTTTGTGCTCGAAAAGCAACAGTAAGTAAAAATCCTTTAATTTGTAGCTTTTGTTGTGTGAATCTCTCTTTCTTCAAACTCTGCCGCCTGGTATTTTGTGACCCAGCACCCATCACATGGATGTATGTTTCTTTTTATTAACTTTGCAGTGATGTTCTAAGCTTGATATCCAAATTTACACGGTCTGGATTTTTTATTTTTTTCCAGCTGTCCTTCTTGTGACTGCAGTTGTGTTAATTTAAGCTTGAATTAAGAGTTCAGATTTGTATGAATTTGTCTCACGTTAGCCTATAGTTTGCTCTTCATTTGTTAAATATGTCACTCTGCTGCAAGTTTATGATTGGTGATATGCTTCAAACACGGCCCTTTTTATGTAAATGTGTCCATGTGTGGATTTAGAAACCCTGGGTTGATTTCCAAAGTTGATAAACACCTTCATGTAACTGTGAAGCTGGATTACATCTGTTCAGGTTAGTGAAACCAGGTACCAAGAGCAGATCTTTGGGTATGTTCAGCTCACTTTGTATTACAGGCCTAAGAACTGTTGCTCATTTGTATACTGCTGACAGTGGTAGTTCTTTTTTCTTTCTTTCTTTCTTTTTTTTTTGCTTTTTGTTTTGTGGGCATGTAGAAATTTCAATGTTAAAATTAATTCTGGCCTTATGTAACTATTAGGGCTGGGGATTAAAAATAAAATCTCAGGTTTTTTCACACACAACTGGAGTTGCGACTTTAATAGACTTTTTTTCCTTCCAAAATCAAACAAACTATGAATGACAAAGAAATCACTTAAAAGGAGTTTTGCTTTTAAGGTAACAACAAATGTTGACTAAAGCAAACTGAATTTCCCTTCTAGAAATAATAAAGTAAACTGAATTTTCCTTTTGGCATTAAAGCAACAATATGTAACCTTTACCCAGTTTCAAAAATGAAACTTAAGGATGCACATTACTGAGTTGCACAAAACAGCAGTTTCAGTGAA
>JAPQLA010000004.1:3815716-3829360 GCA_029822935.1 Naso vlamingii | reverse complement strand
GTGTGTGTGTGTGTGTGTGTGTGTGTGTGTGTGTGCTACCAAGGTGGAGGAGCACAGTTTTTTCTGTTGACTTAGTTGCTCTAATAAATTGTTTACAATGGTGGAAAAAACAAAACAAAACAGATTTTTACAAACTGCATTGCCCGTTTGGCAATTTCCTTGAACATAATGATTTTTTTTCCACAGTTAATTATGTGTGTGTTTAGTGTTGTGTTGTTCTTTGCTATGTTGCAATAACCATTATCACGGTATATCACGGTATCAAAGGTATCGGCTGCCCTTTTCTCTGACGGTTTCATCGCACTCTTTTTTTTTTTGTGACAGACAAGTTATGTTAATTTAATGTTTCCTCTAGCAGCAAACATGCCCCAACATGCCCCTCCCTCCTCCCGTAGCAGCAGCAGTCCTGCTCGGGCAGGTTGCTGCTGTGCTCTGTTGTTTTCTAACCCTTAACTCTGATTTATTTCGACCAGACCGGGCTTTGTGATTGTTTTGGCTGTGAAAATACCAACAGAGACAGTTTTGGTGAGTTTATTTGGTGAATGTCCAGTTTGAATAAAGTGTGTTTTAGCACGTTAACAAGGCAAGCTCATCTCCGTTTGGTAAAGTCCACGTTAACTTAAAAGAAAGAAACTGACCTGTCAGTCAATGGAGTGTAACTGTTAATCAAATACAGTGACAAAAAATAAAATGTGAAAGCTGTTTGTTGTTTTCAGGGATTAACAGACAGATAACTAACATCCCATCCCCATCATTTATTGGGGATGGGACACGTTAATGTTACCGAGCCGCAGTGTTAAAGGGCTGCGGGTTTACAGAGCAGGCTGCAGCCTCTTCCCGGCTTATTCGCGCAGGCACACAGAGCTTGTTTACGTTACAGACTCCACATGGAGAGAGGACTGATGTTAATGTTACTCAAGTTGGCGACAACTACATTTGTTTCTTTAAGTGAAGTAAAAGCTTTGTGAGTATGAAGCCAAAACTTTATCCAAACACCTGATCAACAAGCTTGAAGTGTTTGTTGTCACTGCGCTTATCTAAGCTGAGCTTGTTGAGCTGCAGGTATCATACGATGTTTACAAATGATATTGGAAAAATAAAAAAGAATTAGTGCCATGGCAAAGAGAATGTGTAATGTACCCCCCCCCCCAAAAAAAAGAAACCCAAAACAAAACAAAACAAAACTGTACAATAAGACATTTTGGAGGTGTTCAAGCGGCAATAATGTGATACCGTGAAACCGCCCAAGGTTACCTCCTGTGATAAAGTCATACCGTGACATGTCTAGTTGTTCTGTTTGCACTGAAGAAATCACCGGTTCTTACATGTTAAATCGTAGTAATAATATTCCAGTAATATATATTTTGAAAACTATATAAAGATGAATTTTAATTTTACTTCAATACTTGTAGCACATTTTGTTGTTGATTATTTTGGAAATTTATTTATGTGAAATCTTGAACGTATTAATGTGTCATGAATATAAGTCGCATCGGTATATAAGACACAGTCTGTTTTAAGGTGTTTCCCAGAGGGGAAAAAAGTTTTCTATGGCTAATAATTCATGGAAACGTGGATACAAGTTATTTCAACCCTATTTCAATTTATTTTAATTTGAGACACATTCAAAATGCACACAAATCATACTGTGTTGGCTTTCCAGCTTGGTCAGGTGCAACATCTTTCACTTGAAAAATAACAAAAACATTTGTTTAACAATTTGTTTAACAATAAAGTTGATCCAAACAATTTTCTGTTGTGTTCCACAAAGTCCACAACGTGCAGCTTCTGTGCAGATGTGTTCTATCTAACACCTACCATCTGTTGTCGCCATGTCGACTTCGCAATCCCGCTAGACTGTAGTTAAGCTCAGTCTGCAGTAACGTTGATAGTTGAGACCGTGACGGTGGTGGCTGCACTGGCAGACAAAGCTTTAGCTCGATTATAGCGCCAGCTTTTGGGTAAAATACTGCAACACAATAAAATACGTTGCTTTGCATCATACTGATACACTGATCGCACCAGTAGACAGGACGTACCCCACTTTTAAGATGATGGGGGGAAAAAAAAGGCATTAAAAGTGTGTCTTATAAATAGGATTTTACGGGAGTTGATTTTTTTCCCCTTCAATAAAAAACATGAGCCTGGTGAAAAACTGATATTGGAACACTTTTTTCTTCTTTGTGCTATTATGGGCAGTAAAACCTTCTGACATTTGGAATGTCTGATGATTTGTGTCACACCACATGCTTATAAAAGTAAATCCAATAAAATCAATTGCCACAGAAGTCAGCAGATTTGGCCTTCGTCATCATCTCTGTTGAATGTGTGGAAAACAGTTTCTCACATGGGAGATCAGAAACACTCCCAACACAGCGTTCTGGGATCTGAAAGATGTCGGCACATTTCTGCTCCTCTCCTCACTTCCCCTACCTGATTTTGGAATTGCAGGTCATTTCGTTTACAGGGTAGTGGATGTCCACTGCATCCTGGATCACTGTGCCGTATTCAAACACCTTGATCTTCTTGGTCACGCCAGCGATGGCAAAGTAGTCACAGTCACGGTCAAACTCAATACTAAAAAACAAGCGAAAGCATGGAAAGCATAGTTAGAATAGTGAGGCTGATAGAGATAATACTGATAAAAAATATTTCTTTGCAGCTGCTATTTATGATTGATAGTCACAGAAGACATCATGAAGCCAGTCATCCATCTATCTAGATATAGATAATGATATATATAGACATAAAGATAGATAGATACACACACACACACACACACAAAGTTCAGTCTCCTTTTTTACCTGGAGACAATACTGGAGCCGTTATACAGGTCACTGGCGTACGACAGAGTGGCGAGCGGCCGCACAGAGTTGTAGCGGGTAAACTTTGACAGACACTCCATAAAATCATCCAGCTGGTTCAGGTTTCTGCCTTCCTCTGGAAGAAAAAAAAAAAAAAAAAATCGGGACATTAACTTTATATATTGTTTGTACTGTGGAAAAAAGAGAGAAAATGTCACCGTACTAGACGCTATAGGAGCTTCAAGTCACATGTCACATTTTAACAGGAACAAATGTCACATTAATACAACAACTACAACAAAGAACAATTTGTACTGTGTGCCACCATGTCATGTTTTTTCTGGAAACCTGCTGACAAAAAGCCACTCTGCTACAGCAGCAGTGAACTTGGTGATAACTTTGTTTTACATTTTAAGAAATAAGAACTTGAGCAGTAACACCATGTTGAGACCCATTCAACGAGGCACAGAATCAGAACTACAGGCATTTCTAGACAAATTGCTGTTGTACTGTCAACAGTAATTTTAAGAGAATGACGCCAGCAACTAATCTGCAGGATCAGTACCTGTGATGCGGGACATTTTGTTGGAGAAGTAGCACTGCTCCAGATCCTCAAAATGGGCTGTCAGCCTCTTCCTCCTCGACGCCAGGGTGCTGTTGTACCAAGTCTGTCTTTTGCCCTGAAAAACAATTCCCAGTATTTAAAGTACAATTAAGTTCGTGCATGGGTCATTCTGACATTTGTTCTCTCGATCCCACTGAAAATATACTGAGAATGTATGGATTTCTTAGTGTTAGTATTAAAATAAAACAATATATACGCCTCTCACTTTTACTTGATATCCACTTGTTTCATAAAGTTGCGAGACCATGTGCATATAAATCTTTGAAATAGCTAGGGAACTTTTTTTTCTCATAATTGATTGCAACACCAAAGGCTTTCATCCATATCATAGTCCAACAAGGTAATAAAAATAACAGAAATGACTCTCAAACAGGGTTACAAATAGATTTAAAGGCAATCAGTCAAACAGCACTGGCATTTCTCTGACTTACCTGTGTTGTACCTCCAAATCCTGGAGGCTGGCTGTAGTCTGGTGGGTCAATAATACTACTGCAGCTGCTCAGCAAACAGACAAATAATCAAACATACAGAAAGACAAGTAAGGTACACTATACAGTAATACAAAAGCCTATAATATCTTGACTATATGAATGTGCTTTGGGTAAGCAGCGTCTCATTAAGACATTATAAGAAGCAGTTACTAAGAAAGCAAAAGCACATGTTCTGAGAAAGGGTCTTTACATTCAAAAATAAGTAAGCTGAGTGTGGGTGGTTGGTTGAACTGTGATGATGATGTGAATATATATAATTGGGTAGAACACAGAGGACAGCTGTACCTGGGGGCTGGTGATGGAGCCTCAACATTGGGCACCGTACACTCTGCCTCCATCATGGGAGAGTACAGCCCGCTCATTTCCTGGAAAATTACACAGAAATAACATGTTTGTTTGTCTCAAGCTGTGACGATCACTGTTTTATAACCTAGTTTCATAGTCCTGTGCGCTGCTCCTCTGCCTTTCCATTTAAACACACTGTGAATGAGGGTTAAGTGACACATGGGTGGCACGGTGACGTAGGGGTTGGCACTGTTGCCTCATAGCAAGAACGTCCTGGGTTCGATTCCCAGCTTGGGCAGGACCTTTCTATGTGTAGTTTGCATGTTTGCATGTTCTCCTCATGTTTGCGTGGGTGCTCCAGTTTCCCCCACCGTCAAAACACGTATATAGGTCTATCTCCAGTCAGCAGCCTTGACCAAGGTACTGGCTTAGAATCTGGAGTTGGTCCCTGGGCGCTATGCTGTGGCTGCCCACTGCTCCTCAGGGATGGGTTAAATGCAGAGAACAAATTTCACTGTACACTGTGTATATGTGACCAATAAATTACCTTCACCTTTACATGATGGATGTGTTGCCTCACCTCAACACGCTTAATGTCCTCTTCAAGAAAGTTGAGCTCTTTCTGCAGTTGCTCCAGTTGCTGTTGACAGAGCCACACATTGAACTTTCTCTGTTTCTGTGTTAATGTGCTTTATTTGTACAACATTGAGTTTTCGCCAGTACATCATTATTTCTGAGTTTTATTCTTAGAACCTAAAACGTGTTCCCAACAGACCAGTCCAATTCTGATAATATAACAAATAGATTACCTCTCTCTTGTTTCTCCTGGCCTCTTTGAGGAACTCTGTGAGGATCTGTCTCTGAGCTGCTTGGGATTCCTAGTGGACGGACAGACACCAATCATCATCTCACACAACTGTAAGTGAAGCTGCATAATAGCTTCATACATCCTCTAAAGAAACAAAAACATCATATAAGAAACAATGTTGGTCACCAGTGACAAAAACAGGCTGAACACTCAAGTTCAGTTCTCTCCTCACATCCAATCCACTTCTAACATCTTTTTAACAAGGAAAAGTTGAGTAATGTAGAAAAGTCATTGTAAAATACGATGATTTATCATCTTATTGGTGTATTCTCTAAAAATCAAATGAACACTTGTTTCTTCCTCAGTTGTACCCCAGTTCCCGGAGTTGGAAATAATAACGAATGAAATACATTTACTCTTGTTATTGCAACAAAGTCGTTCTTTGTTTACTTGCACTTGGAGCATTTTTTACAACCTGTCATTTACTTTTACTTGTTTTTCTTTATCTGCAGTTTCATTTTTCCCATGATAGTGATTGCTGGAGAGAGACAGGAAATGCAGGGGAGAGGGGGGAGAGAGGGGAGAGAGGGGGGATGACATGCAGCACAGGGCCCAGGCTGAAACTAAACCTCATCTGCTGCATTATAGACTTAGTCTTAATCTGTGTTATGCCGAGGTCAGACTACATGATATCAGCCCGATAATAGCCTGACCGGGAAGATGTGAGGTGTCGGGTAGGTTTGGAAACGATCGATGAGCATCAGGCACGACAATCGATGGCTTCATCTCGCGTACTGTGTCATAATGGACGAGAACCGACGCCGCATCTAGGAAGCTACACGACCTCAAGACAGAAAGACTAGCATGATTGATTTTTTTTGTTTGTTTGCCTCCCATGACGGCTTGTCAGTAGTAATAGTAATCAGTGGCAAGCGCCTCCTTGCCCGTGACGTCAAGCACGCTGTGAACTGCAAACGATGACTGATCGGGGAGCAACGTGTAGTCTGTCATGTCCCTCGGTCAAGACAAGGCGAGAATTTATGACTCTTTACTCGCCTGATCTGACACGGTGAACATTTTGATAGTAGAATATCTTATAGTCTGACCTCGGCATTAAACACTCTACTGCTGCCGCTCTTATCGCTTATTTTGTGACACATACCTCTTTAATTTATTTGCCTTCATTCTCTTATTACCTATACTTACCTATACCTATACTTACATATACTGAGAATAGGACAAAGCAAAAAAGTACCAAATCAGAAGCTGTAGCAGAGAAAAGCTCTGATGTGTCTGTAGATGCATGAGGGCAAAGTTCCAGCAAACTCCAGCTTATAAAGACATGTCCTAATTTAAAAAAACAAAAAAAGGCTCTATAAAAGGGTAATTCTGGGATTTTTTTTAACCTGGGCCCTATTTTTCCAAATTGGGATCTAAAGAATCTAAAGGATTTAGAAATCAGTCCTGTAATGTGCAAGATCACTCCAGCCGGGGACCGCCAGAAGCTACAGACGTGACCCCACGGGGCGATAGTAACAGCCGAAATACGCACATTAAAAGTTGTATTTTCACCACATACTAGCACAGATTGTTGTGAAAAGCGCCTGACAACATTTTCAAGACAACCCCTACACGGAGACAGACCTGTATCCATGTGTCGCTTGCGGCTGGGGGGCACGTCTTCTGACGCAACAGAGGGAATCACACTGAATCTGATCAGTATAGAGTAGGTGAAATGACGTGCAATACAGAGGCACTGATAGCAAAGATTTATCTACAGCCATGGCAGAATATTTAGCAGATTTCGAGAATAAACGTAACTTTGTATTTTATAATCAGTCATGACTCGGTTGATACTCTGCCCATACTACAGGCTTATTGAGTGACTGTTTTGTTGTAATTCTGCCATGCTTTCATGTGTTACATTGCTGATGCTATGTAAACACAATAATATAGCCATGACCTCCACCCAGTAGCCTTAACATCCATAGCAGCAAAGTGCCTTGACAAAATTGTATTAAATCATGTTCTCAGTGAGTTTCAAAATAAACTGGACACACTGATATTGCATACACAAGGGGGAAGGGCACTGAGGACGCTCTTTTGTATGTACTGCACTGAACTTATTCCCATCTTGACCAACCAAAACGATATGCATGTGCTATGCTTATGGACTTTTCATCTGCATTCAACACCAAGAGACTGCATATCTTGCTGAAGAGGCTGTTACAACTAGGGGTAAACAGCAGAATTATCAGATGGGTAGAGTCCTTTTTAGCCAGAAGATCACAGTGGGTCAGAGTACACCAAGTGTCCTCTTCTAATATTACCAACTCAGGGATCCCACAGGGGAGCATCACTTCACTTGCATTATTTACTCTGTATTCTCCCGACCGATATATATCGGTTTGCCAATATTATCGGATGACATCGGCCTATCACAGATATATCGGTATTACCATATATGTTCTATGATAAGCGCTGATGTTAAAAGTGTTATTTATGGCCGGAAAAAAAAGCTTAGACTAGTGATGTGAAATGGTGTGATCATGCAGTTTGTCCAGCAGAGGGCAGTCAATTACTTAATTGGTCATTAGTGAAGTGTTTACAGTACACTGATGTTTGGAACAAAGTTTGATGGATTTCCTGCCTCCGTATCTTTGGTGCATGTATTTGACAACCACATTCAAAATATTAGTTATAGAATATCAGCCAATACATCAGATATCGGAATTTTCTTACTTCCTAATATGGGTATCGGCCCATCAGCCCTGAAAATCCCATAGCGGTCGGGCCCTTACTCTGTACACCCATGAAGCCAACCACTGGTCAACTTATCTATGTTTTCTGTGTTAAAGCTGCAGTAGGTAACTTCTGCAAACGAGCTAGCAAGCTAACGTTAGCTGTAGCATGAGACTCGTTGGGAAGTGAATCTGCTGCAGTCGTTTGCGCTGGCTTGCTCCTATTTTAATTTGTTGTCGCTCATCATGGAGCGGGCGGATTTTGACTGTATAGACATTGTAAGTGAACAGAAATATTTACAGCCAGTGACCACTGACCAAAAACTGTCATGGAATTCAAACACAAGCACCACTTGTTTTGAAAGAAATGACAACAACAATTATATTTTATGCAGAAGCTCTGACAGTTCCATGTGGATAAACATATTGTGGTTCTTTTTTTTATCGCTCATTTGGGAAGAGCACCATACATTTGCTTTACGGCCAGGTACTCTTTACTTTCAGCAGACAGCAACAACAGCAACAAACTCAATAAGATTGTTAATTAGTCAAGTAAGATTGAGGACCAGCAACTTTACAATATGATTCTGCTGTACGGCTCTCGAATGGCGAGGAAGGAGCAGGCGATCCTTAGTAATGTGTCACACCACTACATGGATAATATGACCAGTTACCATCAGGATGGAGGCACAGGGTACCTCCACAACTACCCGTGCTCAGAGATCGTACTTGTCTAATTTTTGCGTGTATTGTTACTTTTTCTGTAATGCTGATTTTTTCTGTATTCATGCATCTGTGCCACGCATACAAAAGAAATTTCCAAAAAGACAGTAAACTACAATTACGTCTACTACCTACTGCAGAGAGAAGACACTCTGCAGTCAGTGGGCACTTTTAAATGTATACCCACACTGACGGAGTGTATGGGAAAGTGAGGTGACAACTGATGGCACAGGGGTCCCTGTCAGGGCAAAACATCTATCCATTGTGGATCCTTAGGCAAGGTCCTTGGTGCTATTAGCTATTAAAATCCCATATTAGTCGGGCCTATTACACAAATACAATATTACACATCTTTGTGATTTCTACCGAAGTGATCCTTTATGCTTCTGTTAATGGGTAAAGTTATTTAAGCTATACAGTTTAAAAATACTCACTGCACTTACTATAGTGTCTGTAACCCTAGATAAATATATTTAATAAAAATATATAAATCAAATAACAGTGCATTTTAACTCGAAAAGTTTTTATTTTATTTATAGACATTTCACTTAATTCTTGTCACTTCCGAGTCAAATTTACGGTACTTTTACTGGAATAAAATATTTTAGTATTTATTATTCTGGTATGTATTTCCATCACTGGTACCTCCAAACTGACTTGCGGATGTGAAGAGAATAATAATGAAAATGCAGAGCACCTTATATGGAGCTAGTATGTTATTCAATTCAACTACAGGAAACAATCCGAAACCCACAGGTTTATGGGTGTTGGAAGACGATCTTTGACAACTGTGGCTGCACACTTCCCAAGCTTCGAATGTCTAGCATAACAAAATAAACTGAGAGCAGGAAGTCAACTCATATTTTGGACTGATGTATTTGGCCGTTTCTTTATGAGGTCTTAACTAACACCAGAGAAGGTGAGCCACATCCACTGCTATTATTTCCATCAGAAGCTGTGTCTTTAGGCATTGATGAGACACAACCAACAAAATTCAAAACACAGCGTACGAACTCTTTTATCTCTCTCATATTGACTGACTAATTTTTCGCAGTGACTGAGACTAGTGCTGTTGAAGTTTTCTTTTTAACAGTAATATAGGAAGGGTAGTAGAAAAAAAAAGATAAAAGTTAAAAAAAAAGGTGTGTACACTGAGTGCAATATTTTTGACTGTAGCACTTTAATACTAGACACTTTCACTCAGCACTTAAAGCACTCGAACTCCTGTAGTCCCTGGTCCTGGTTTGTCTTGAGCAGCATCACACATTCCTCTTACCTTTGTTGTCTGTGCTTTTGTGTCGAGAGTACGTTTGCAATTTTATTCGAAATGTTTTTTTTTTTTGTAACTGACTCTTTTTAATGTTGATATTGTTTGTTTTGATAATGTGAAGTTAATGTGTAGTTGTTTTCTATCTGTGCTTTGTTACATCAACCTGCTGTGGGATAAAAGATGGAAATTAGACTCTGGCTACAATACTGCCTATTTACATGTAAGTGTCTATCAATGTGCACCGTCCCTTCTGAAAGAAATTAAACTGAAATTAACAATTGTAAAGAATAGCACCGGCATTACCTTAGAAAGTTTGAATTTGATGCAGCCACTAAACCCAACTCTATATGCAGATCTAAATTTTCTAAATCCCAGTTTATAAACCAAAACTAAATGACCAAAACATACCAGTACAATCAGATAAAACTCAGAGATGAAACGTGCCCAGACTTAAATCATTTGGCCTTCATATGAAAGAACGTGAACAAAAATGTATCAAGAATGTGGCCTGTAAAACACATAAAAGGCGCCACCGAAGCCAACTGGATAGATGAACGATTGTGAATCAGAATCACCACATTCATAAAAGCAAAAATGAGAGGAATGAGAAGGAGCTGTAATTTAATATATGGCACAGATCATAAATCTGACCTGGTTTCTTTCCTTTGTCTTCTTCTTTAAAAAAGCAGAAGCTAAAGAACACAAAACTAGACCGCTTTTGGAAGTAACCACATGATAACAGATTTAAGATGGTGGTCCATTTAGAAAAGTTTTATTGTGACATTTTTCACCCAAAGATTTCAGGTAGAAGTGATATCTGTCTCCAGACGGATCATCTGACAGCAAACGTGGTGATTTGTAGATGAATTTCATGTATTATTTTGTCAAGAAAACCCTAGTAGCCACAGCAGCTTGAACTGACAGAGACACAGACAATCTTTCACGTGAGCTCTGATGCCAAAGTAAAGTCAGTAAACGTAAGAGGCACAGAGCTAAAGAATCTCAGATTTTAAAATGAGTGACAGCAGACAGTTCAATCAAACAAGGTAGCACACTACTCACCGAATATTATGCATTTACTTTGTGATTCATTTATTGGGAATCTTTTATATGGAATTTTTTATATTAATTTTAGTCTCAGACATCACTATATTTAACAAAATTTATATCTGTTTCTAAAGCCCTGCTTCTGGTAAAGTGGATAAAGCCTTTTCTATTTGTAAGAAGAACACACAGAAATAAACGTGCATTTTGGCCACTGAGAAAAATGTGCTAACCAAAGATAAAACCAAACCCTTGTCTGACAGCACAACATTTCTATTACAACCAGTAATAAATTGAGTAAAGGCAAGTTCAGACTCCAGGATTTTAGCCCAGATCTTGCTGACTGTGCCAGTTTTTTGAGATAGTGCGTGAAAAGCCCCAGAACACAGGCAAACAAGCGCGTGCTCCCATGAAAGATGGTGGGCATGTGTAAACTGTTTAAGGACCCAACTATGAACGCACACACAACGCCAAAAAGTGTTGCAGGATATCTAGCATGCCAAATATCTGACCTAGTCACAGGTAGGAACACTGGGAGTTTTCCCGGCAGCCTGGCCTGCTAAATGGTCCACAGGCAGGAACTTAAAAAAAAAAAAAAACAATGTTCACACCACGGAAACAATTTACGTCAAAATTCACACACCAGCACATACAGTAGCAGCAACAGCTCATGAGCTGTACCTATGAAAATAAACAGCGGAGCGGGGGTCGAGGGGTGTTTATTTGTATCAGAAACCAAGAACTTTATCTGACTCAGCAGCTTTCTCGCTACCTCCACTTCCCCTCTGTCACTCTGAAACTTACTTAGTTTTGATGTATTTTACAACAACAACAATGCTCATTCGTGCTTACTTTTCAAGTGGTAGGCGACAACATTAATGTTGTACTGGAGTTTTATTTCAAGACTGTGTCACAATATTTACATTGAGTGACTGGGGACCCCACACACTCGTTGTAGGCCCCTCCCAGTGAAAGGATCTCACGGTGTGTACCCCCTCGTTGGTGCTTACACATGTGGTGTGAAAACCTCAGTGACTTGTAGCGTATGTTTTGCATAATATGCTTCTTAACATGATTTTGTTACTGTCCTGCCAATTGTGCTTGTGTGCTTTGGTCTGTGTTTATGTGCTTCTGTCTGTGCTTTTATAGTTTTTTTTTTTTAATTTTATGTTCTGGTCATTTGGTTGTCATAGTTTCACTAAGTGTGCTTGTATGCTCTGCGCATATCTGCTCTTGCCTCTGCTTAGCTCTGTTCTTATGTGCCCCCCATATGTCACCATGTGCTTGTTTGTACATGTTATGAATCTGTTTTTATTGTGGCTTGGATGATTTTTTATGTTTAATACCATCAACCTGCCAGTGACTGCAGATGAAAATGAGCCTGTGTGGCTAAATCTGGCACATTTATGTGACTGGACTTAAGTCACCATGTTCATCAATGTACAGTGTCCCTTGTTAAATAAAAAAAAACATTTAACATTTAAGAGATCTGATGACTTTGCAGGTCATGAGGTGTGTACTTCGCATAAGTGAACATGTGAACCGAGCAGAACAGCTTCATTGAGGTTGACAATAGGCCTGTTATTATTTAGGAGTACTTATGCCAAATCATTTTGGCAGGCCATGGATTGTTCCCATTTAAGAGGACACCAATCAATGCTGTTGTCCTAGTAAACAACTTTTTTCAAGCCTGATTGCTTTTCATAACTGTAGATGAAAAAGTCTGAGTCCTAAGTCCTCGAGGCTCATGGATCCTTTAACACATATCATTAACGTACACAGACAGAAAAGTGGAAGAGAACTTTCACCAAGGCGAGACAGGCAGACCATGTGTTAGAACTGGACTCTGTTTTGGACTTTCTTGTTACTTATCGACAGACAAAAACACAGTTAGCAATAAATGTGCAATAGGCGATCTGTTACTTGTCTGGCTCTTGTGTGTGTCTATTTTTAAGGCAGTCAGACAGAGAAACACTGCATGTAATCATGTGTGTGGGTGTGTGCAAAGGAGAAAGAAATAAAGATAAGAATGTGTTGGACAGAGAGAAACCTGCAGGTGCAGCTCCCTCTGGAAGACAACCTGAACAACGTGATCAACACGCTGCTGCTCGCTAATCTCACAGTGAGCCTTTGCAGTTTAAAAGCTTATGAAATTTCTCCTCATGTGAGGCAACTCAATTTCAAAACAGTCAGGATCTTAAAGCCCTGTGCTTGCTGTGCTGATGTGACACAACTTACTGCAGGTCAACAGGATAGGTTGTGGCTCCCACTTCTCTTTTCTTGTGACTTGTTTTCATATCACGTGGTTTGGCAAAAACAAGAAGAAGGGGATGATCCAGACTATTCTGAGAGAGATGTGCACCGTATTTTGCTGCGTTAACTTACTGTGAAATCCAGGAAAAACTCAAATCACTGCTCCATGTGCCATATCTGACTGTCATCACTACTGTCAACCATTACTGAACAATACCATTCACACTCTTGACTCTTTCAGCGCTGCTTGAGGCACGTCCTTGCAGAATTAGGGTACCACAATGTCGTACGAGGATGGAGGATGTAATTCTCTGACATGACAACGCTCACTCCGTCCTGTCTCAAACACGACCACAATTACTGGATGAGCTCTTTTAGTCACAGGGACCCGTAAGTCCTTTCGTCGCATTTTTCAGATGCACCACTACACTGTGCAGCATTACAAGATGGCAGACAATGAACATTTACAAACTGAGTCTTCTTGTATCGAAATGATTCAACCACAGAACTGAAAGAAAACTAGAGCACAACAGGGCAACATCTTTTCAGAGCAACTACTGAACCACCTCCTCCACCTGTACAAAACCTAAGTGGTGTAAC
>JAPQLA010000004.1:3787991-3806558 GCA_029822935.1 Naso vlamingii | reverse complement strand
CGGTGATGTCAGGGCGGGCAGGGGCTCCTTGATAAAATCTTTGGACTCGAGAAAATGAGAGAGAGAGAGTGAGAGAGAGAGAGAGAGAGAGCGAGAGAGAGATGCAGGAGTGAATGGAGGAGGATATTACTACAACTGCATGGACCGGTGCAGAGAAGCAGCAAGTCACTTTCTGAAGCGCACACAGACGCACAACAAATCCAGAGGAGCTGACGCGCAGACGCCGAACAATGACTTGACGGACTAATATTTTTTCCCTCTCTCAGAAATCATAGGAAAGCTTCAGCTCAACAAATAGGATAGCAACTTTAGAGTTGGCACTTTGCACTGCACTTCAAATTTGCATCTGGAGTGACTTTGTCTTTTTATTACTCTGTTCACCTTGCAGCCATATTTTGGAGCACGACGCATTAAAATTATGCCGCAATGGTCAGGTAAAAAGAAATAAGAGGCTTTGTGCAAAGTGGAGTGAAATAATCTGATTGCTGCAACTGCAAATAAAATCTGACATTTTTTTTAACAACGGGAAACTCCATAGTTTTCCTCAGTGATAAAATAATTCTGTTTCTGGTCATTTTAAAATTGGAATCAGCATAGTGACGTTTCAAATTTTAAGATTTACCTCGTGGACTTTCTGAAAAGCAAAAAGAAATATCTGGACGTTTTTTTCTACCAGCAGCCTAATCTGAAACGAAGTGACAGGCTACAGACAGTTGGCACACAGCAGTTCTCAGCCTATAGGCTGCATGAATGGATTAGAGGCACAGCGTCGCCTCTAAGGTCCGCGCAAAGTGCAGGAGCGTGAGACTCACTCAAGCTGCGCCAAGAAAGGATTTCAATTCATTTAGATGAAGATCTGGTTGTTTTTGTGATTCGTTAGGAGTGTTAAACTTGTGCGTTTTTCAAATCAGCACCAAACATTCATACAAAGAACCTCAATATGCAATAAGTCCATGTGGCAGCCACTTTATTGATTCATTTGGAATGCACTGATTGAATTTGTATTTGATTACTGTCCTAATTTGTTTACTTTGTTCGCAAGAAAAGTGTTCATTTTAAATTCCAAAAACAACCTAACAGCCCTTTCTTCATTGCTGGGTAAATGTGCGCAAATAAATCTAATAACCACAGTCTGGGGTGAGACCTCTTGCTGACCTGAAAGCCAGAGCCAAACTTTTAAGAGCTTTTTTCTCCCTTTAACGGAACCCCCGCCAAATACCTTCCCTAACCCGAGAAAATGTTTTTGATCAGACTACTGGCTATCTTCTTCGTCCTCATCACTAACACGTGGCTGCTCAACCCGGTTCAATCCGATGCACTTAGTCGGTACAAGCGCGCCATGGCCCGCCGGGCAGACCGCGAGCTCTCCAGGCTAGCAGGTGAACCCTGCACCGTGTCCGGCGTCTGGAGGTCTCAGCGGCAACCCCGCTCCCTCTCCCCGTCCAAACACCGCCCTCCAGCGGCCCATCCGAGGTCGCACACGAGCCGGACAGAGCTGAACACCGTAAAGAGCGCTCCTGTGGTCTGTGCGGGAGGGTGCAAGCTTGATGCCGGGGTGCAACGGGTCGCGCCGGCAGGGCAGGATAAGGGGAGCTGGGGCGACACGGGGGATGCGGCGGGAGCGGGGAACGGATATGTTACATCGCCCGGACGGCTTTATGAGAAACGCTTAACAACAGACGGGAGAGACTCAGTTTATGTCAGTACAGACGCCACACCACAGCCCGCGGTATCCGCGCTGAAAGACGCCGAGCAAACCGTCTCCCCAGACCCGGCGCGGTCCCTACGCGACTCTCTCTCCAAGAACAACCGCAGCCTCGAGGGGAAGTTTCCTTTCGAGAAAGAGGGCAACTCTAGTTTGGACAAAGTTTTCCCGGACAGAGATTCCAGAGCTCTCCAGGTCCTCTACAGACTGAAGCAGGAAGATGGAGACCTGCAGACCTCGACCGGGACCCTGGAGGACGGTACTGAGGACTACTCCGGGGAGATGGAGGAAGCCGATGCGCCGGCGAGCTTGCCCGTCGGTAGCTCCTCTTCATGGGGAAAGTCCGTGCCTAGGGTGCCCCCCTCCTGGATGACTGCGCTGTACTTTAGCGGGCGTCGGGAGAAGCTGAAGTTGAAGCCGGCTGCAGGGGTGGAGCTGCCCAGGGCCAAGTTCAGCCTGGAGCTGTGGGTGAAGCCAGAGGGAGGGCAGAGCAACCCTGCAGTCATAGCAGGTGGGTAAAAAAAAAGTGATCAAGGCTACACTGAGAGGGGGAGAGCTTCCCCATGACAGAATGTTTAAATTTACACATTCCCAGTCAATGAAGTTGAAGTGCCTCTGCCTGCCTATTCTGCTCGTCTCTTAATGTTCCTCGTAACACTTTCCTGTCGGTGGACTTGTCCACCTGTCTCTTAAACTGCCTTTAGCTGGTCTGTCTCCAACCTCTTGCTGTCTGTCTCCTGATACTGGTTGTTAGCTCCCAATCTGAATTTTACTGCCATTCACAAGCTTCATGGTGCTGTGTGTGTGTGTGTGGTTGCAAATTGTGACAGCTGTACTATATCTAGTAACCCTAACAGCATCTGGGTTTGCTGTTTGAACAGAAATGCTCTCGTGCTGTGTGAAATTCTCTTGTTAAAAAGAGAAAGAGTTGGTTTCAAGATGCTGCTTTTGACCACAAAGGTCAAACAGAGTTTATCCAGGGTTTACTCTGCTTGGTTTCCACTGTGGACATGCCGACAACGAGGAAAGAAATCAGTGTTAAGGAAAACATGATGACGTTTAGTACTGAAGCAATTAGATGATTTATGGCTTAGCTGATTGACAGAAAATTATGTTAATAAATCATCTGCCATTTTTTAAATGAACACTCCCTGGTTTCAAGTTCTTTTATATGAGTAATTACTAAGTTGTAGATGATTGATTTATGTGATTGTAAATGTATTTATTTGGTTTTTGGACTGTTGGGTTAACAAAACAGGAAATTTTCCGTCACTTTGGACTCTGGAAAATTGTGTTGGTCTTTTTTCACTAATTTCCTAAGCAACAATCAGTCGACAGTATTCGTTGTTACCAGTGATGGCACAGAAGCAGTTTTGAGAAGATTTAGAAACGGTGTCATGATGACGTAGTTTGTTCAGAGAGAACTCACAATATTTTTTTAAATCAGTATCTGTCTTGGTCACATAATCTAAAGCAATTAGTATCATGGTGCGTTATGTCTGCTAAAAAAAATAAGCTGCTACTGCAAACATACTGTTACTGCATTTTCAAAACTCCCAAATATCAGTTGGGCTGTTGGTTTAAAAAATTCACTGTTGTTTGAGATATGCATCTGAGTCAGATGGATGCTTTGCTAAAGTGACACCCTGTGCATTGGGATATGCTTATCAACTCCAAATGCACAGTTCACTGAGGTTCGCCTGCACACAATAACTGATTATAGCTTCTTCTCTATAAACAGAGGAGGATACTACTCTTGTGATGCTGTGATTAAGGCTTGTTTGCAGAGATGTGTCAGCATACGAAGTAGAATGGTTCTGTTTTCCCAGTTCAACATGCTTAAAGGCTCAAAGTCACCAACTTAAAGATGAAGCTATAATAACCACCACAGCACCAAAGGTATGAACCCATTGCCCTGACTTGATCGACCTCCCTACCTCAGCCTCTCACCTCACCTTAGTGTAACCTTGGAATTTTCTATGTTCAGTTCTGCTGACAATAACTAATAATTATGTTAACTATAACAGGACAAATACAGTCAATAATGGTGCAGTTATAATAAGTATGATGAATGATATAATGTTATTATGATAAAAGTGACAATATAATCATACCGCAGTGAATATGATTATTGGATGAATGTGATTATTATGATAGGGTGAACGTTAGAGGCGAGGGAAAAATTGATACTGCATAATATTTTGCATGACAATATCATATTGATTCACAGACACCAAGAATCGATTTTTTTTTTACATAAATTCTGAATAAATGTCGAAATAGCAGACTCAACTTTTTGGGTAAAAGAAGAATAATCAATTGATTTTTCAGTCCACTGGTGGGGCTAAGTGCTCACTGCCTGGTGAGGTAATAAAAAATGCAAAAAAAAATTATTGAGGTGAGATGACTGTAAACTTTATTTAATTAGGTGAAATGGATGATTACAAAGTTTTTCTGTGAGAAAATGATTTGCATTTAAAAAGTGAAACAAAAAAATCGCAATATATGACATCACAATACTCGACATATCGCAATATTACGATAATATCGTATCATGGGGCCTCTGGCGATTCCCAGCCCTAGTCAATAGTGGCTAAGTCACGCCCCTCCTGGCGGACCCCATGAGACCTTATTTTGGAGTCAGTGGACAGAGACAAATATTTTTCGATCCCATTTAATTTGTGCCCTCATTCTCAAATATGATTTTTAAAAGATAATTTTACAAATCAATGAAGTCACAGTTTTTCATGAAGATAGGTAAGTACCACTTTGTTTTTGTGAAACCGCTAGGTGAATTAAGTCTCTCGTCTCGCACAATATGTCACCAACGCTAACATGGCTGTAACTTTAGCACAATTTCCCTCATTCCTTCAGAACGAGGGGAGAAGGATTAAAAGAGTTAAAAATCATTGCAAGTATGGGCATGTTGAGAGCTGCAGCTAAGCAACCAGAGAGTTAGTCAGTTCTATAAGAGATTGTTGTTAAGACGTTACGTGACGATCGTGTGTGTGGTATTTTCAAATCGTATATATCAGCAGTTGTGTGATTAACTGGGACTCTCTAGTCTTATTATCTTTTAAATTGACAAACATCATATTTAAGTTTGGTGGTACAATTTAAATGGGATTAAAATATATATATATTTGTCTTCTTCCATTGACTGCCATTTATATATATATTTTTTTGAAATAAGGTCCCATGGACCAGAATAAAGAGAGGTGGGACTTCGGCACTCTATAGCCACCGTCTATGATTCCAAGATCATCATGGTTTGGGCTGAATGATTTTGAAAAAATATCTAATTGCGATTATTTGGACTGATATTGCATATATGGTATATTGCTATTGAGGGAATGATTTTTTTTAAGTCTCTAGAATATAATGTGTAGGCCAAGACATTTCTTCAGCAATACAATATTTGGATTAAAGGTGCAATTTGTAGTCGCGAGCCACCTGTTCCAGAGGAAGAGGCATTGTTGAAGTGTTTTGTTGTACAATAATTGCTAAATAAAACTTATGGAGGTCAACAATGATACTACATTCTAAGAAAAGCTTAAAAAGTATTCAAACACATCTGTGTTGCAGGTTCACTAAACAAACATTGTAACTGTCATTTAAGTAAAGCTGGTATAAAACACCTTTTAAAGAGTTTGAACCTTTCTTGTCGGTTTTAATTATAATCAACAAAAAGCCTTTCATGCTTTTGCCATTTTTTACAAAGAAACCAACAGAAATGCTTTAGTGCAAACACAGTCTTGGAACCCAGTGGACAGCGGTACAGCCTCTGGGAACAAACCCCATTATTCTTGGGCTACCGTTGGGAGGAGGCGAATTTCTGTTTCCGACTTCCTTCTCCATGTGCCACTTGCTGTCTACGGTCCAACCGTTTACAGTCTGACACGAGAATGGAGTTGGAGTTGAGAGACCACATCTACCAGCGGATCTTTTCATAAGTAGCCAGTTTACACACCGTTAACAGTTAGCAGTCCACCGTTAAATACGTGGACCACAAAACACTGCAACCGGAAATGAGGGCTTTTCCAGTACCAAGATCGTCCTACCTTGCCTATGGACTCTACATTCAGTGATATACGGTCCCAGAAATTATTGCGATAAATGATATGATTGACAGTGACGTTTCAATGCAATTTTATGCCGCTGATGATAATATAGCATAAAAATGCAAGTACACCCTTTCAAAGAGCAATGAACTTTTAATGCTACATTCACTATTATTAGGGCTGCAACAAATGATTATTTTCATGATCGATTAATCTGCTGATTATTTTCACGTTTTATCGATTAATCTTTTATTCCATGAAATGTCAAAAGTGTGAAAAATGCTCATGTCAATTTCCCACAGCCCAATATAATTTCATCAAATTGCTTCTTTTGTCCAAACAACAGCACAAACCACGAAGACTCCTCATTTATTATTAAAAATGATAAAAAAGGCAGCCAATCCTCATATTTAAGAATCTAAACTGGCAGTTCTTTATACTTTTTTATTTGAAAAATGACTGAAACAATCGATTATCAAAATAGCTGATGATTAATTTTCTATCAATCTATTAACCTCTAATTATTATTAGTGTATTATTAGTGTATGTATATGTATTTTAATTATTATTCTACAAACACAAAATAATTACTCACATGACACCCAAAACAATAAATAAAATGGCCTCACAGGCTCATTCAGTCACTCACTGTTGCCTATATAGTGTTTATTAAATAGTAAACTATGTGGAGAAAATTTCTAAACACCATTGCAACAGTAGATGTGGTGGATATTTGTGTGACACAAGCAGGCACAGCCAGCATCACGCAAACAAACAGAGCAGTCATCGAGACAACGTTGTAGGTTGTGGGAGGATGTAGCTTGTTAAGTTTTCAGTGTTAAATCCCAAATAAATAGTTGAAATTCCAATTATGTGGAGGTTTGGTTTTGTCCACGATGGTCCTGTGTCCTGATTTACAGCTGTAATGGCCTGGGCTCAGACCAGAGACCCCGCCCACTCCACTGAGTGGACTAATTCTCTTGGTCTGGTATTGCCTCCACTTTGAGTGATTTTTAAAGGGAGGGGATAAGATTTTCCCCAACCCGTCCTTATTGGTTGTTGCCTTTTCAAATTTAATTCACGAGAACGGTCATTATGTTGCCAGCATGCGTTTTGCCTCCTACGGAGTTTGTGTGGAAAGAAGTCTGGCTAAGCGAGACAACTGAAATCCAAAAATGTCTCCACAAGCAGTTAAATAATCAGATAGATGTTGTTATATTGTGTTGTGATTGAGATTTTGATTGACCATGCATTGTAGAAAGAGACAAACATTTCTCGCTTGAAGTCACATCACATTATGAGCGTGAGTAGACAGTGGGACCTATAGCGATACTTGCTGCTTCTGGCTGCTGGGGACAGACGCTGTCTCATGACAGCAGAGCTGCACGAAGCATCAGCACAAACAGACAGGTGATGGACTCTTTTCCACATGTAGACAGCATTTTTAAAGTCTCATATCAAGGACACCACTGGGCCTGAAATGTGGCTTTTTTGGTTGAAATATCGGATTTTTTCTCTCAACCCCTGGTGCTCATTGGATCATCGCCTTTTCAACCGGGAAATCACAGTTTCACAGCGCAATACCAGACCAAGAGAATGAAGTCCACTCAGTGCAGTGGGCGGAGTCTCTGGTCTGGGCCAAGGCTATTAATGGCCTACGATCAATTTAGTTCACAAACCAACGAGCTAACGCTAGTTCACTTGCAAGCTGACAACTAATTTAGCAGTTGATGGCTAAGCTGTTAGAAGATGATTCCTCTGAATGTTTTGCTGCTTTTGGTACAGCATTTGCTTCTAGGCACAGATGGAGGCAAAGAAAAATGTGCCTCAGGCTTCTATTAAGACATCTTTTCGCCGACCAACTTCTTTTAGCTAACATGCTGGTTAACATAAGCAAACTATTAACAGTCAAACTTTTAGCAGCGATTAAACAAAGGTTTACACACTTTAGCTATAACTGTCTCTGCCCAGACAAAGGCCTCGTAACGTTACTTGGAATCGCTCAAGGTAATCTTAGCGATCCTAGCCTGTGTCTGTCTGTGAACTGTGGTGGCGATGGGCCGTTATGTGGCTTGGCAACAATAAAACGACAATATTGAGGCCATATATATCTTACAGTAAATCGATATTTTGAAACCTTGTTCCACATTTTTCAAAAACCCCAAATCAGTAACGTCTGAGCTTGTCAACACCGCTGTCGAGTGTAGTGGGTTCTATGATTTAATGAGTCGAGTCATTTAAATCAAACCACTTGCGCACAAACATACATCACCTGTCTAATACAGTTGCTAAATAATACTTAAAACTGAGCCAACAGGCAGTAAACGAAACAAAGAATTCTCGTGGTGCGTTGATTGCCAGAATAACTAAATGTGCAAAAGGAGGAAGTGATGCAATTAATGTTGCTTTTTTTTTTTTTAAATGCAACCTCCGTCCTCCACATTATTCCTTGACTTAAGCCAAAATGCAGTAATGTTACCTTTGACCGTCTTCAGGTTAAAAAAACCCCCCAAATCTCAGCTTTACACTTTCTCCTGCTGCTGCTGGACAGTTTTCCACCTCCTCCACTCAAAGCAGCCATTGTGAGAGCACACAAACTTTGTAGCACGTCCGTTAGTAAATTAAAAATAGAATCCAATGTTGAAATCGGCAGGATAAGAGCTAGTTATCAAACTGAACGATTTGACATTAGGTTACACATTGTGATGAGTTCAAGGTCCTGTCAGTAACATGAGGGAAAAGTAAAAAGTTATCATGATGTGTTCAAATGTAACGTCAGGAAAAAGAAAATGTAGCTTTTGATGAGAAACTTGAATCAGCAGTTGTTTGAATAAGAAATGGGTTTGTTTTTTCCAGCAATAGGCCCATAAATAGATATTAGAGATGAAATTATGACAGTATCAATAAAAATCAACGATCCTTATCCCTACCGTTGTGTCTAGTTTATATACATTCATTATGAGAATAATAGCTGAGGGTAATGTCCGGCCCCGGACTGAAAATGTGGCCCCCTGAACATTATAGTTGAATAGCACTGCTGTATACTATAATGCTGTAAACTACAGTAATAATATAACATTGTAATGGGTGGGGACAGATGTAGCATTATTGACGAGAACAGATGCAGATCAGAATAAAGAGCAAGGACACATCACTGAAGTTGGCTTGACAGGAATTCTGATCCTAAAAAAGAATGACGAATGACACATTCATTATAATGTGACAGAGCAGGTGTTTTATTTTTGACACATTATTTAGACGCATTCCTTTTATTAAATAACCGTCGTGCTACTTGTTCATACTTGGGACAAGAGTTTCATGATATACTAATTACAGCAATGACACTGTTTCACTGTTTGCCATTTGGCACAGCAACACAAGCGTAATAAACTGTATAGCCTCCTCGTATATGTTAAAGTGAGTTTCTAAACTCAGAATCTTGTCTCATGTTGTCTCATGTTGTAACAGTAATGCAAAGCTGTAAGACTGTGGTGAATGGAGCACCATTTTTTCGGTTGGCCAGCTACTGGGTCCATACACCCGCAATTTACAGTCATCCATTATAAATAAAAGTAACTAACAACAGACAGCAGAGCAAGAATGCGCTAAATTCAAGCAAACTGCTTAAACTCCAAAAGTCAGTTTAAATAAGACTGTTGTCTTACAATCTTAGTGTTTGAGTAACATTATAGATCAGTGATACTTTATAACTCACTTAGCTCCATTTTAGCAACACCACAGTAACAAGAAAACATCCACATCACGCATCTGGAAAGTTTATCCATTGCTATTACAGTTTGTGTTGTCATTCGTTACACTAAAGACGAATTACACCAAACAGCCAACATTTCGTGTTACTTGCCAGTCAAATGATGTGAGTTCAGCATTACACTGCATCTGTTTCTCTTTCAGGAGCTGTTTGCAGCTTTGGAAAACCACACTTATATTCACTTGGGTCTCGCCTCTTTTACCTCTTCATCGCTCCTCTTATTGGCCGCGGACTTCGGTTTCTGTTTGGCTTGCCACGTTAATAAAGGTTGTTTTCAGGTGCTTCTGCCAATGTTTTGTTTGTATCTTGTAGCTTGTAGCACACTAGCCATTTCCTAAGGCAGGCTCGACTCTTTTCGTCCTGCAGCTGCAGCAGACCAGAGGCTGCAATCATCCTCTATAGGCATCTCGCGTCAGAGGAAGTACTACAAGAAGGGCAGCCCTTCCCTGGGTGCTTACAGTGTATATCTCTACAAAATCTCTAAATGTGGGCAACTTTGACATGCCACCAAAGCTGTTACTTCTTTTGGCTCTGTTGATGGGGTTAGTTAATTTTTTTGACTTTTTAAAAAGTGATAAGTGTAAGTGGTATTTTGACACAAACATTTCTCTTTTAACAAATATTTCGCCTCCTTGAGATTTAAACATTGCAGTAGGTCATTCTGTGATTTTGAATTCATTTCAGTGAATTGTGCAGCCCTAATCACGATAAAGATGCTTGTTATTATTATTACATTATTAGTGGTGATGCGTGTGATGATAAATGCCTGTTATTTATTTTATTGTGTACAAAACACTGCTCCTTTAACACCTCAGTGCTATATTGTAAATTGCATCAAACAGCCATTAAATTAAGAGCCAGGTAATAAAAAAGAGAGAATCAATTCCACAATGATCTATAATGATTAATCTAATGACAAGAACATGATTTTGTTGCAACAAATACAAACAGATTTTTTTCATTATCTTTCATTCACTCATGGTGACATAGTCATGTAAATTCCTATCATGTTTCACTGAGTCTCACTCCTCATAGTTAGCGTGACTATTTCCATTGATTCTGAGCAGTGACTGTCGGCACATTGATCTTATGAAACCCTCTTTTAAGCAGCGTGCTCACATGAACGTGAACAGCACTGTTTTTCCAACAAGCCAGCATCAAAAATTTTACCTTTGCAACGCTGCACATTTGACAGAACAACACATACATCAAACAAATTGAAAAGCGCTATGGTGCTGTCCAGATAGTGAGGGAGACCACAGACTGTTATGTCCACTCACATTTACTCTGATCAAAGATCCGACTCCATTACTCAACTTTTTTTTTTTCCCTTCATTGCTTCCTTATGTGAGGGCGGCATTTTGTGGCATGGGCCTTTCTCTTTGTAGTGTCCTGAAGGAATCTGGCAAGTACAGTGAAAAACAAACTCCTATTGTTCCTGCTAGACATGACATTGACATTTGTTCCTCTTGTAATGGTCAGTGATGACCCCATAAATCTATTTGTGCCATCCTTTATTGTTATGTTACTGTATGTGTTGCAGAATGTTAAAAGTCCAGAGTATTAGTGCTAGACAAACAATATAATGGTGGCACTGATTTTGCATTTTGAAAGATGCTGCATTATTATGGTATGCTTTATATATTGTAGTTATTTTACTATATATTAATGGGTTATCTCATGCTACTAGCATGAATTTGGAAATACTGGATATTGGCAAATTCAATTCTAATTGAGTGTATAACATGGCATATCACAAAAAGACCAATGACCTTGAGAGTAAAGGTAAAAAAAAACCATTTACTAAGATTAAGTGGTAATGGTGGCATTTAAACTACATTTAATAGCCTTTAATGTGCTTTTTAAAGGTGCGCTATCAATATTTTTATATTAACATTGTATCTAATGACTGTATGTAATGTGAAAGGAGTTCCCCGTAGTGATTAACCAACAGAGAATTATCTCCTATTCTGCCTTTAGCTCTACAGTGTTGTAGCATCTTTCAGCTAATTGTTTTGGTTTTCTGCTCCATAAATTTGCTGTTCTGGTTTATGCTGCTCTCATTAGTATCTTTTCCACTCACAGAAAGCGAAAAAAGCTCTGATGATACAGTACAGCAGACAAACAAACTTTATGACAATTGCTGGTGAACAAAGTGGAGCACTTAGCAGCTTAAGAGACACATATTTCCCTCAAACTGAGACTGAAACAGAGTTAAAAGGACAGTAGTGGCCACAAAAGAATGCAGCTTTAAAACATAAGTACCTTATTAAATTCAATATTATAAAAATGTAAACAAGTGGGACCATGGAAGAGACAAATGGTAGCCAATGTGTGTGGGAGCACAAATGTTTTAACAACATGTGGACCACATTTCCCATAAACCTTGTTGTTTCCTGTTCCAAACAGAATGTTGTCACTTTTTTGGCTGCAGTTCTTTCTGCTTAGCCTAAAAAACTGAGAACTACAGCTAAATTGAAGTTTGGTCTAAACAATGCCCTCCTCCTGTACACCGTACAACCATCCAGCAGATTTTCCTGGAAATTACCTTGTGATACAGATTTGGTCATTAAGTGCTCCATTAGTTTTATAAATTGAATACATTTATATAGCACTTTTCTAGTCTATTGACCACTCAAAGCCCTTTATACTGCATGTCAGCATTTACACATTCATACACAATAATGGCTGGGGGTCCATACAAAGCTCCAACCTGCTCATCAGAAACAGACTCACACACTGATGGAAGGGGACACTTTGTCATGTAGACTACCAGGAGCCAAGGATCGATCCCTGGTCCTTTTGACAAGTGGACAACTGCTCAGTGGGCGACACATAACGTGTATATGTATGACCTAATTCACTAAGCAAAGCCACAGCATCCTAACCACTGCTTTCAATAACTGAATTAAATGCTTAACCATGAAACTCGCCTCCTTGGGGATATTTTGCTACAATTGCCCACTTGACACACACTGCTACACATATGCATGTAAGCCTGTACACGGGCACACATGCACAAACACACACGGCTTTGAGGAGGGTGAAGGGGTTCCCTGAACCTTCGCTGTCCCAGTGTTCGACATCTGGGGAGCAGATGTGGATCTGTGTGTGTCTGTTGCAACAGCAGATGGAAACATCAGCCTTGCCATGGCTGAGTGAAATATCTCCGTCCTTCTTCCCTTCTCTGTTCTCTCATGCTGTCTTTGGCTCTGCCTATTTTCTCTGTCTCTGTCTTAAGATGGATTTATACCTTTGCCTTTAATCTATGCATATCTCTACAGGTAGTTTGATGTGCACCTCCCTAGCACTGTAACTATATGTTGCGGTGAAGCAGACAGCAACAACTGGGGTTAGTCTGCTTTGTAACATCTCATTTCCTTGTCCATGTCTGTAAGGGGGCAGACGAGCACAAAAAATTCACCCTCTTTCAGCCTCATTCAGTTCAATAGTGGTTGACACCATCTCCACCTCCATCCTCTCTTTCTTGTGCTTTGCAGTAGTTTTGATAAAAGTAACTGTAATATGTCAAAATAACTGACTCACATTCAGTTGTCATTGTTTTAAGTATGCATTTAATGCATGAAGAGACCCCACCACTAACTACCATTTTGGCAGTGCAGTTGCAGAGGCATAGGTCATCTGCATAGGCTACAACATAGACTGTGTGTAAATTAAATGCAAACGTATTAATCGGCCTTTATATGCATTATCTGTGTGTCTCAGCGTTGTTGTCTGTCCCTGTCCCTCACAGTAGTCTTTTGTCCACTGGACTACAATCAGCTGGAAGGATTGCTTGTGTTTTTGTTTATTAATTTTTCCTAAGGACAATGACCATTTGCATATTTCCTTAAAGACTACAGTATTTGCATTTTGTCCACCATATTCTTGCAGAATATCTTACTTTTCCCCTTCGCCATAGGTGTTTTTGACAACTGTTCCCATTCACTGAGTGAGAAAGGCTGGTCGGTAGGCATCCGCACTGTAGAACCTGCAGGGGCCAAAGACGCACGGTTCTACTTCACACTTCGCACAGACCGAGCTGTAAAATCCACCACAGTCTATAGCCACCACAGATACCGAGCCAATGCCTGGACTCACCTGATGGCCACTTACAACGGCCTCCACATGACCTTGTATGTTGATGGAGCTAAGGTGCGTGATTTCTGTGTATGGCTAAACAACTGTTCACAGTTTGGTTGAGTTTGGTCTCTTACTTTCTTCTTACAACTTATTCATTACTGAAATAACATCATAGTTCTTTGAGTAAACAATCACAACTCAAGGTCCACTTATTTAGTACTTTTACCCACATCACATAATCATCAAAAATTCATGTTGACTGAAGAGCCGATGTTGGAATGTCAGCAGATCCCTCATCATTGTAGCTGAGCAAAGTCAATCTTCAAAGACCATTAGAAGTGGCTGAAAGCTTTCAAATTCTTAAGTGGACCATGATTTTGTGACTGTTTCATGACAGCTGCAGATCAAGGTTGTAGATCAGAGTGAGAGCCTTTACTTGTCTCTCACTGTTTCCATCTTTTGGTAATAAATCTGGTGTTTGAACTTGAGCACCCATGAACAACCCATCAGTGTATTATAAATTTAACATGATGCAAGAAGTTTGATTTGCATTGGTTTGACAAATAACTCCTGATTTATGTGTGGGCTATTGTAGTTGCAGCCAGTCAGAGCTTTTTGGTAAGAGTCAATATGTTACATGGACTTAAATTTCTCAAATGACATTGCCCCAACATTGACGGCTGCAGAACCTGAATGACTTGACGCTCTTTAAAAAATTCTAATGAAATTCAGAGATTGGGACAGGTCATGAAAATGTTATAATGTTCATAATGTAATGAAATGGAGAGACATTTTGTTTTGCCCCTCCTCTCTTCTTAGTTGTCCTTTCTCCTCTGATTTTCCTGTCAGGTGGGAGAGAACAGTCTCCAGTCTGGGAATCTTTACAGTCCCTTCATGAAAACGTGCAGAACGCTCTTTCTCGGCACTAACCAAACAGATCAGGGACACAGCTTCAGGGGCCACATTGGGGGTGTGGTCTTGTGGGGTTATGCCCGCTCTCATGAGGACCTGCTGAAACAGCCACTTCAAAGTGACAAAAGCAAACCACTCTTGGCAATGTGGGCTGACTTTACTAATGTAACTGACTATTTTAAATTTCTACACAAATAATTCTGTCTTTGTAGAAATTAGTTGTTTTTTCTGTAGCAAATTAAAAAACATTATAAACTTAACTGTTGCAGTACATATGAAAATTGGCCTAAAAATAGTATGAAGTTAATCAAAATAATGTTGGATTTTGCTTCTAATTTTGAGGTGGAACAACTATGGACTCCATACAAAGTTGGTCTCCATCCAACCATCATCACCACTCCAGTTCCTGAACAAGAACTCCTCTCTTCATTCCTGCCGCCACCCTGCGGCCTGACACCCTGTGACAACACCGACATAATCTTTGGCTACAACAACAACTGGCAACTCCGTGTCCCCAAGCGAGTGCGCTACCGAATTGTCAACCTTTCTAATGACGATGGTAGAAACCCCACTGTGTCTCAAGCCCAGATTCAGCTCCAGCACCAGGCTCTAACTGAAGCCTTTCGTCCTTACAACATCACATTTGATCTGAGCGTGCACTCTGTGAAAAACTCCAGCCTCCGACAGCAGTTTATCCTCAGCAACTGTCGAATTGGAAAGATTGGGAACCGCCAATGTGACCCAGAGTGCGACCACCCAAGGACGGGCCACGATGGAGGGGACTGCCTCAGACTGGGACCCTGCTACAACTGGAAGAGACAGGATGGAGTTTGTAACATGGAGTGCAACAGCATACACTATGACTACGATGATGGGGACTGCTGTGACCCGGAAGTCACCGACGTTCTCAAGACCTGCTTTGACCCCGAGTCCCCTGACAGGTGAGATAATAGACCAAAGTCATGTTACTCTTACAACTCAACTGTCCTGAGGTTTTAAAATGAAAGAGATTATGACCATTGAGCGACTGGAAGCCTTTAAATGAGACATTGTTGCGTTGCCATGCTTGTCTCAGTGCATCAGTGAGTTCAGTATTTACTGCTATCCGTCATTAAGACTGTGTCTACGAAACAACAGTCAATTTCTGACAGCATTAGTTTAAATTTTTTTTGTGAGTAATTTAACAAGAAAGATCAGCTGCAGTGAGCTGTTTGATGGAGAGCTGCAGGTGTCAGACTGCTACATCTCAGGTAACCAACTACGTGTTTCTCATTAACATTATCAGTTTCCCTATTAACATTGAGTTTATATCTGAAGCATTACAGAATAGCTGCTTTTGCCTTTTCACGTTGATACTAAATCTTTTGCTCTTATCTTGTCTGTAAACTTTCCTCATTCCTGTCACGTGAATTTCGAAGACTGACCTTAGTTACTGTGTGCTATTGCTGGAAGAATTAGACATACTTTCTGCATTTCGTTCATAATTCGTACTACAGTCGAGCGTCCCCACTGATCTGGTGTTCTATATATGCGCAACCTAATTAACATCAGTCCATGTATTCCAGTTGATGGCAGCAGTGGGCAACAACTTTGTTTTCCATCCACTCTAAATGTAAAAATGTGATTTACAACAGGGCCAGTTTTAGCTGGCTGTATTAGGGTGGGCTGATAGAAATTCTAGATGGGCAACTTGGTGGTCAGTAGATGGCTCAACATTTAGAAAAGTGGACTAGTATCCCTAATACCTAATCCAGCAAAAATTTTATCCATAGCCATATTTACAAAATAAGAAAAACAGCCTAATTCAAACTCGAACTAAAAGTGGGCGAACAAAGACAACAGCTAAATCAACCTTTCAATCTTATGACCTGCCCAAAATACAGTGTAAGTATAAAGCCTATGTATCCAACAGGACCAAGTCTGAACATTTTTCTTTTTTCTTCTTTTTTCACATTTTATAAAACTTCATTTTTTCATTTTTTATTTTTAACATTTTATATTATTATTAATATTTCTGTTTTTTCACTCATTACTTTTCAACTTCTCTCTTTTTTAGTTACTGGTAGGCTTTCAAAAAACAACAGATAATCCATATTTACAGGAAATCATTCCTTTATCTAGGCCTGTTTCTTTAGTTCTTTTCCTTTCTCCACCTTTCCATCCAACTGAATGCACACCTTGGGTGGCTGGTTAACATTGGCTGGGATGGTGTAACTGCATTAGGTGGTGCTGCTCCAGCAGAGAGAGGGATCAGCTTTTGGTCAGTGCTCATGGAGGGTTTTCCCGCTGGAGCCTCAGATGTGCTAGCAGTAACATAGCCAGAGGTGGAAGCAGCACAAGGCTTAAAATAAAGACACATTTCAAAGACACCGTTGTTAGTCGCTCTGAGTAAAATGATAAATGTAGGACAAACTGTAAGCTGACGCTATTACCTCTGCATTCACAAACCAACAGTAGATGAAGCCGTTCGCGTGAAATCAGGTAGAAAATCTCCGCCGCTGAGAGGTCTGCTTGAAACTGAATTATGTACGCTGTTTGTATCTAACCCGAAGACTGAGTGGGCGACTTTTGAGGCGGGCTGTCGGCTGCCCACCCAATCAGAAGCTAGAAATGGTAGCAGTAAATTCTATACTATTTTTCAATTAGCTGAGCAAAAAATAACATTTTCTTCACTTTTTATTGGGTGAACAAATGCACGTTTGGGTGAGCTCAGCCCACCCCTGCTCATACCTACCACCGGCCTCAATTTATAAATGCAGGTAACTGTGGATCTCCTTGCACAATTTTTCTAAAGAAAACAAGCATCCATTCTGTTTTCTTCTTCCTCTTGGCAAATGAGCAAGTGCTGCATACGCCACCAACTACACCTTAGTGTGGAACAAGAGCATGCATTCACATTCTGTCCATTATGCGACTATGTACTGATGAAAAAACAAGCAAAACGATGGTGGGGACAGTGGACAGGTAATGTACTAGATGTATGCCCACACACTGTGTGACAGTCGTAATACCAACTACTGCAGCAAGCCTAGTGTGGATAACACACTGGTTTAGTGACCAGGGGCCTCATTTATAAAACTGTGCATAAAATCCACATTTAATGTTTACTTATGTACAAATGAGGAAACGTACATATGCCAAAAAAATTTCAGATTTATAAAACCCGGTGTACGCCTGTTTGTGCGCAACTTCCTTTGTTTCCTTAATAGGCTAATAATTATCATATTAACTGTGTTTTCCAAAGAAGAAAACTGAATATTTAATTCTGTAATCACAAGTTAACTGTCTACTTTGACTGACAAAGAAATTTTGGTAACACTTTCTGTTAAGCCTGTCTCTATCATGTATAACAACTCATTATGAACATAACACATTATGAACACACTTATAATGCATTATAGGTGGTTAAGGTTATGGTTAGGGTTAGGGTTTACCCATATAACTTTGATTATACAGCACTATAGGCGAATTATAAATCACAGTGTTGGGGAGTAACTTGTTACATGTAACAAAATTATGTAACTTAAGTACAAAAAAGTAATTGTAATCAGTTACAGTTACTTACTGAGAAAGAATATGTAATTAAATTACAGTTACTTTTAAAAATGTTGATGATTACAAAGGGGGTTACATCTGAACATTTTCTGTAAAAAGCTTAGGCTTTATGTGAATAACATCCATTTTGTTGCTTTGCATGTTTTTGATGTGCACAATATCTTCTTTTGCCATTTCCAGTCAAGGACTTTTAGCAAAGTTTGAATCAATTCTGATGCTTTTGATTGGTTCTTTTGTTTGAATTTGCTGCGCCCTAAGTCTGCCACTGCCTGATTAAACCTTTAAAAGTGGTTAACAAATGAAAACATTCATTATAAATTTAGGAAAGCAATCAAAAAGTAATCAAATGCAATAAGTTGCATTACTTTGATAAAGTATTAAAATAGTTACATTCCTTATAATATTTTAAAGGGGCATTATCGCAAATTCCAATTCTTAGTTCGGCCACTAGATGGAGCCAGTGGTGCAGCATATCAGATATA
>JAPQLA010000004.1:3734314-3777909 GCA_029822935.1 Naso vlamingii | reverse complement strand
GACTGAGCCACCAGGCGCCCCCAGCCTGCTGTTTTTAAGCTGTCTGCTACACCATCACACTGACTGAAGCTCACACAGCAGCTCTAGGAGGGACCAAGGAAAGCTTGCCTATCTGCAGGATCAATTGGAGGGTAATTTTGGGCAAGTCTGCAAGTAGGGTGTTTGCAGCAGCTGGCACCGGACTACTGGGCAGCATGTAAACACAGGTCTGCAGGGCTCCAGACTAACTTATTCCACAAGGAGTGCTGTAGCCCCTTATTGAAAATTTTTAGGAGCGCAAGCAGAAAATTTAAGGACCACGCTTCAAATCGACCTGCATCGTAAATGTCAACTTTCTGCTTTCATTAGAGAAAGTTTTTCTTTCATAACTTGCTACTTCCCAAGTGAACTGTTACTGTTATTTTTATGGATTAAAGTCAAAGAGAGTAGGTGAGTCTGTTTGTCAGTAAATAAAAAGTCACTTGTCACTGAGCAACTGAGCATTGTCAAAAGTAACCAAATCTAAATTTTCCTAAAACATTTAGCCTCATTAATAAATTCCAGTGTTCAAAAGACACTTTAATTAAATTCTGGGTTATTAAACCGAGACTTTAAAAATCAGGACATCAATAAAAACAGACAATACTAAAAAAATCAAAAATATAAATGTTTCTTTTCAAAAGAAATTATTTGTGTGCCTCTGCTTCACACAGTGCACAGTTTAAATACAGCATGCAGCTTTTTATTCAGTGCAGATGTTCATTGATCAGGTAACATTACAGAGAGAGAAACTCTGATAACTGTGTGACTAATATTACATTACTGATGTGCTCAGACACAAACAGCTGTTGAACTGACTGACAGCTGATCCAGATGTGATCAGCTGTCATCTTTGGTGCACATATAAGTTAAAAAAAAATTAAAAATTAAAAAAAAAAAAATTCAGATGCTCGAAACGCAGAGTCCCTGCGCTCGTTAACGTCACAGCCTCCCACTCCCTCAGCCCTGGTGCTGTGGTGTTGCCCCACTTTCTGGAGGGGAATCTGGCGCAGAAGGAGGGGAACAGGTATGAACAACACCACCCGAAAACTTCCTCCCTTCATTACCGACAGTTCCTTATGACCTTATAAACGGTAATGTGACGCTCCACTGGAGCTCCCAGCTGGTTTTCTCCACATGCTCTCAGATGGCTTTTGGAGCGGCTGTGCCTAGTGCAACACGTCTCAGTGTGATCCCAACCATAGGCCCACACTGACAGAGTCTCTCTCTCCGCATTTTTCGACATGAAAAAAAAAAAAGTTGGCAATTTACAGGTCGCGCACGCTGGAGTGATTGTAAAATTTACTTGCGCAGTAAATTTGTCTTGTCTGGAGCCCTGCTGATCCTGCTGAGAGTTCAAAATCACTGACTTGTCAATAACACCATTTAAAGTGGACACATCTGTAGTTTTACATGGTGACATTGTTGGTGCTGACTCTGCTGTTGGTTTACACAGTGTTTGACTTGCTCCAGAATGGTAATTTTGTTAGTAGTTTTGACTTCAGTCATGTAAAGCCATTTATTTTTGCCAGCTTAGAGGCTTAGACATCCTTTCAGGCATCCTGTGAGTCTCAGAAGTTGAGAAGAATCAACTTTTAGTTGCCACAATGGTGAGGGATACTGCATGCAGCCTCAGCTGTACCCAGTTTCAGCAGTGTAGTGAGAGCAACTTTTCCCCGAAGCATCTTAAATCTTAAACCTCATTTAGTCAGGCAAAGTGCCTGAGAAAACGCTTTCTTATTTACAGTACAACACATGCACTGAGGGAGGGATTGCATTAGGGCAAGGACTACACGCATGCAGGGCTCTTGGCTGCTGAGCAACACCTCTGGACCAATTTGAAGGTGAAGTGCATCCCTTAATAGTACGCTGACAGTAGTGTATGGGAGGTGGGGGATTATTGCCCTTTTATTTCATCCGTCAAGATTTTTCCCAGCTGAAAGCTCACCTGTCTATCCTCCAGGCTGTTGGAACAATATAAGGAGCATTGAGCCAAAGCTGAAGAGTATTTTTTAATGACCAATTATATAAATTATATTTCTGACGAGCACTTTTAAACCTTTTAAGTTCGAAGCATGGTTAAGTAATATTAATAAATTTAGCCCTACAGCTGAGCTTGATTAAAAGCATAAACCTTAACTTCTATTTAAGAAACCGACACAAAACAGATCATTCAAATATACTGGAAGTGACTGAGGTAAAGATTTAAGTATGGCTTGGTAATTTTCAACAAATTTAGCCCCACAGCTGAACTTGATCAATCACATAAACCCTTAACTCCCTGCTTGAGAAATACAACATGAAACAATAATCCATTTCCTTATAACCATCGAGAAACACTTAAATTCAAAGCTCTGTCTGTGCAAGATGAAAGAAAGTGAAACTCACAAACAAAATCATGAATGATTCATACATTTAACCAAATGAATTTTGTAAATATAAACAGATTTTATCTAACACTATACTATACAACAATGGGAGACTTGTTGCCCTTGTTATTGTTTACTCTGTGCATAAATCAGATGCAAGTGCACACATCCAAATGCAAACATAGTCCCATATACTGATGTTCTCACCAACAGTTGTAATGCTTCAGAGAAACATAGAAAGCTCATATAAAAACAAATTGGGCAGTCAGTGTGACCCCACTGCAAGATTCTGAGACCCAGTAAGGTGGGAAGGTGCAAAAGCTTTCCAGCTATGAAAGCAAAGGAGAAAAATGACATGGGACATCACCACAGCCATGGAAAAACAAAGTCGACTTAGCACATCAAAGTGCTTCCAGGGTAATAAATCACATTCACAGAGGGCAAGAGATGGGGGGGGGTGGGCTGCTGGGGATGGTGGTTCGAAGTACATTGCCCAATTCAAACAGTTGGGATTTGGAAGCTTTGGGTAGGACAGATGTTGATGGATTAAGGCAAACTAATGGTCTGTCTGACACCCAAAACCAAGACTTGACCTTGAGCTGAAGTGAGATCCTATTTGTCTCCATGCTTCCGTTGGATAGATGTAAAAGTTTAAACATTGCATCCAGCAGAATTTGAGCATAAAAGTTTGAAGCATGTTCAAAGTAGGCTAAGTTGCGTCCTTTTTCCCTTGCTTCTAAAATGTGTGTGCTAGCCAGATAAAATTGTTATGGTACGTGAACATTATCGCTTTTGTCCACAGGGGTCGCCAGAATAAATACAAAAAAATAGGTTTCTCGTAGTCTCCTCAAAGGTTAAATCTGTGATTTAAATGTACATTCAGGTACTGTATACTTAAACCTGTGGTAAATTAAGCTAGTGGTTTAAATTACACAACTTCTACCGTTTACCATCTCAGGTGTTGGAGCAAAATAGGTGAGAGATGTTAGTTAATCACACTGGGCTGTGTTTGAGAGGAGGTCTAATCAGGCAACATAAGTGAAAACACCTGTGTGGTGCACTGTGGCTGTTAAGGGCCTTTAACGTGTGATAAGAGAAAAACTGTGATTATCGGATAAGCTAACTGTACAGACTTGAGAATAGGCTACTGACTGACAACAGCAAGGTGACTGCAACTACATGCAGCACTCAGCTAGCTAGCTTGTTTTGTTTGTAAGGTTGAAAAGTCAGCACACATTGCTAGCTAACTCTGAAGAAAAATAACAGTTGTGATTCATGGGATGTATTAGTGACTACAGCTTGCTGTTGGAAGCTTTTTTTTTCTCTTTTCCATCCTTTGTTTTTTGAGTCAACTATGCTAGCAATTTTCTTCGCTGCAGAGAGCTATGCAAGATAAAACTGTCCTGAACCAAGCTCTGGCTGCTTGTTCCTCTAGTCTGTTGCAGTAATCCGAACATTGACATTGAAATAACAATTGTAGGATTCTACTATATTTGATGACTGTATGTAATGGTAGCTCATTTTATTTTCTAAAGGTAAGTGACTGACCTAGCAAAAAACAAAGAATTCTTTGTATTTTAAGATATGTATATTCACCAACTACGATATTCTCAATCAATATATCTCCATAATATGACCAGGTTTATGTTGAGAATAGTAGCAATAATCAAATATTTATCTGATCTGCAAGCTCTCAATGTCCAATTAGCCCACTATCTTTAGGGGCAAAAGGAAAACAGTCCTGTTTAGCTGAAGTGTTTAATATTATTATTAGTTTTTTTAATATTTTCTCTTTTTCTCTTTCTGCAGGGCCTATATGAGTGTGAAAGAGCTAAAGGAGGAGCTCCAACTGAGTGGCACAGACACACTCAATGTTTTCTTTGCCAGCAACTCGGTGCGAGAAGAGCTGGCGGGAGCAGCAACCTGGCCATGGGCGAAGGAGGCGCTTACCCACCAAGGTAGGTGAAATTACATGAAACTATAGTATGTCATCTTTTTACACCTTTGGCTGCTGTTATTAGTGCTGTTTATATCTTAATCTGTCAAATATCTTGGTATGGTTCATTGTTTTGTTCTTTGTTTAATCCTGCCTCTCTCTATGTTTCTCTTTTTATCCACTCCTTTCTCTTTCCCTTCACCCTCCATTTTTTGTTGACTACACTGCCGTTGTCCAAATGGGAGAGAGTGAGCAATTGAAGCTGGCAGAGATTTTTTCCGGCACATTGCCTCTTTACTCCTCCAATCATCAGGCTCCATTCCTCTGGAAAAAGCTAATCAACCCAACAACAACCAAACAAACAAACGGCAGTGTGGGCTCTGTACCATTGTTGCCACCCATGCCCACTTGCCAGCTGTTTTTTATTTATTTATTTGTTTCCCGCTTGTGCTGGTATTAAGTAGTGACTGAAAAGTAGGAGACAAATGGTGTAGATGTGCTGATAGTTGAGGCCTTTATTATTTTTAATAAAAAAAAACTTTTGACTAGAAGAATTTACATGTCCCTGTTCGAAACACAACTTAATAGACTCTTAATACTTGATAGAAATGTCTCTTTAATCTAGTGAACATGCAGCCTCCATATCTTGACTTAGAAGAGCATCTTTAAGATGTGGTAGCACAGAATGTTTCTATATTAATGTATAATCTTGATCCTGCAATTATCAGCTAAAACTTGATATTGTGTCGGTTGCACAAAAACACCCTATAACATTTCCAGCATCTTGGTGAATCCTTGCATCAAAAAAGTCAGCTGTTTTAGATTGCCAGTATAATTCTGATCCCCTACTTGTTCATTATACATTGTAAAGTGCAGTGTTTAAGTTAAATTTAAAAAAAAATTTTGCTGATGCATGTAAAAGTTTGTTGACTTCTTAAACAGAAAAGGGAAGAAACAGCTCTCTGATAAACCTGTTTGTTTAAAGGTAGAGTCAGTAGCGTTCGTTTGTTGCCGTTTGTAAACACAACATTCAGCTTGGGCCCCTCCTCCCAGCTCAATGCGCCTGAAGTATCATGACTTAGTGTGTACTACATGTACTGCTATACCATTTGCCTAACGTTACTCAGCAAGCTACATTGGAATATGTACAATATGTAATACATTTGTTTAATGGAGAGGTCGATAATATTTCCTTTTCTTTGTGCTACGTCCACATTCGTAACTTTCTCGGGTCTGGACAGCGTCCAGTAGCTGTGCTGTGCTGTCCGTGGGGCTCTCAACCTCACCTGCGCACTGTCATTGGCTGGGGGAAACGCACCAGTTCACTGCGGTCACGCCATCTATGCTTCAGAAAAGCGTGGTCGCGCCATCGTTACTTAAAAATTGATTGCGCGTCTACATCGCTCTTAACTTGCCCTGAGCAGGTCCTGAGTCAGCCAAAACATCAAAATACAGGCAGAGGGCGGTGTCACCATACACAGTCACCAACACACATATACAGAGGCCCAGAAGTGATGATTGAGCAACATTACTTTTTTATCAGTCTTTATTTTATTTTTTAGTAAAATCCTACTGACTCCACCTTTAAAGTTAAATATACACTGTTGGAGAAGCTGGACACTGCAGGCAACAGTGGGAGGCAACAGTTCCCAATGAACACAGAATGTCAAACATCATGATAACAAACTTTTCACTGGTTTTATTGTGTCCAGCAGAGGGATGAACTGTGGTTAAGACTGATTTTGCTCTAAGAAGTCGTAGTATGTATGGACTTTAGGTAACTATTAACTGATGAAAACAGGGAATTTTGGTGCTACTAGTTAGTTACATTGTTAGAGAAGATATTATATTTGGAAATTAAACTTTTTGAATTTAGTTCTCTACTGAATGTCTTCTCCAGAGATTTGTGTCAGTTGCTCAGCATCTGTCCCTGTTTAAAAACAAATTAGTGGATGACAAATCCTCTCCAGAGGCCCTGCTGTTTAGTGTGTTCGTATTTAGTGTCTTCATTTCTCAATGTCTTCACCACTGAACACACTGTTTCTAATTAGAAAGCCAAAAACTGTCATGTCTGGTCTTGATTCAGCTATTATCAGCACACTGCTGAAAACCTGTATCTCCACTAAAAGGGCTCTCTCCTAAGAATTTATCAAAACCATAGCCGATTTGAAAATTGCTGTCTTTGGAATACTTAATTAGTGATTTGCATTTTTATGTTGTCTCTGATTTTCTTATTCAGTTCAGATGTTTTAAAGTACAAAAAATAAAATATTATCCTTTTTTGTGCAAGGAAGTACAGTGAGAAAAATGTCAAAAAAAGATCTCAGCCTGTTAAGAAACCATTTAAAAAATCCCATCTCTGTATCCCCACAACATTAAAAAATACCTTGTTGTCCATGTTTCCTGGAGAAACTTTCAGGATCCAATCGATCTGCTGTGCATAAACTCGAGTTTATGAACTAACTTAAAATACAAAAATGTAAAATTATCAGTTATCTTGTTTCTGCCTGTTTGAACAAACGTAATGAAAAGGATCTCTGCGCGTTTAAATTTCTAACGCTGAGTGTCTCCTTCCTGAACCCACGTGTAGACTCTGCTCTGACAGTAGTCCAGGGTTTCTTGCCTGTATTTCTTGATATCCGTAGCCATCAGACCATGTTTATACATCTTGAGTGTTTGTTAAATAGAACCAATGACATTATTCAAATTTTTGCACAGCTTCTCTCTCTTAAGTGCTGCATGATTAGCAATGTCTTTCAATGCGTCTGTTTAATGCCTATTTGAACAAAAAATGCGTGTAGAAGACCGCTTCTCCATGCTCTTTGAACCATTTATCATCAGATATTTTAAATAGTTAGCAGCTTATTATTAATAGTAAAAAGCATTTATGTAAAATAAAGTTAAATATGTGCACCACATCTGCACTAACCCGTGGTCTAGTAGTTGTCTAGTATTATCAGTGACTGTTATTTGAACGAGTTTGGTTTTTTTTAATAATCTTTATATGTCATGTATAATGTTTTTATGTGGATGGAGCTTTATCTATTGGTTTACATTTTCAGTAGCATGTTGACTTCAAGTAAATACAAAGTTTTTGCAAATCATTCTTCTATATATACAGATGGTAAAAATGCCCATATTCACTTTGCAATACCCTGCTTCCTGCTTTTTACAAAAGTTTGCGTCATTCTTAATTGGTGTTAAAATTGTCATAGTTGTTAGTGTGCTATTCTGATTTCTCTCTCTTTTGCAAAGGCCGGTTTAGTGGCTGTAAGTAAACACAAAGCCAATAGTTACACAACCACATTTTTTGTGATCAGTTTTGTCGGGTGCTGGTGTTTAATATTCAAAAAAAAAATGCATGTAAAAATAACCCTACATGTGAAATAGATTTGAATCAGGAAATGAAGATGGGAATTTCCTGTGATCCATACAAAGTTTGTTAAATCAGTTTACCAAATATTACATCTCAAAGCCACAAAATGAGTTACTACAGTCTTAAAATTTTAGACTTGTATCTAGTAAAGATCCTTTCCTGCTTTTTCATAGGGATACCACTTGGCTTGATAGCACTTTTTCATGTCCGATACCGATAAGACAACACTGAGTGTCTGCCTATACTGATATAAGTCTGACACATTCTTTTCCCTCTCTTAACCAACAAAGCTAGAGATAATACATCTGTATGGAAGCACTTTGCTTAACCTAGCCATTTCAAATAGTCACGTGACACATGCTGCTAGTTTGTATCATGCTAACATCTCTCTTCATGGCATGTTGGGCATGGTTTAATAAGCATTCATGGGAGAGTTTAGGCTAATAAATCAGATCATATTATAAATTTTGCCCTCTCCAGTATCCGATTAAGGGATTTTGGCCAATATTGACTGATGCCGATACTGAATAGTGTATTGGCTCATCCCTACTTTTTAGTATCTGATAATATCATGAACGATCCTGTGAATGTCCTCAGGTGGGATGGTGCTGAACCCTTCCTACTTTGGCACTGTGGGCCACCGAAACACCATGATCCACGAGATGGGCCACATATTGGGACTGTACCATGTCTTTAAGGGGGTGAGCGAGCGGGACTCCTGTGATGACCCATGTCAGGTTAGACTGTTCAATCTCTCCTTTTGATGATACTTACTGTTACCTGTTGGGTTCTTACACTAAGCTGTACTGCATCTTGTCTGTGTATTTCTGTCTGTAAAGTGTATACATGCCAGAGCTCTTCTCTTTTCTTGTCATGTGCTCTTGCAGGAGATCACCCCATCTATGGAGACAGGAGATCTGTGTGCTGACACTGCACCAACACCCAAAACTAAAGTCTGCCACGACCCAGGAGCTGTCAATGATACCTGTGGAGTCACCACCTACCAGGACACACCTTATAGCAATTATATGAGTTACACTGGTACAGTGAATAAACATTCTTTACTTTGCTTTCTTGTAATTAACAGCAGCTGTACTGCCAGAGATGTTGAAAAGAAGTAATGACCTGCAGAACAAGTCATTTTCACTGCATTGTAGAATGTACACTGTGCATTATTAGAATTATGCTAATAGAATGGATAGCTCAAATATAGAAATCTGACTGGTTGTTTGCCATGATGTCATAAGCATGCATAACAGCAATAACATGTCATTCCATTACCCTTTTCCATATCCCTGCGTGTGCAAGTAGTTCCGGCTTGCTCCTCTTGTATCTAGGCAACCCAGGAAGACATTTACAGCTACAGGAACACTTCACAGTTTCAACGGTTAGATCTGGTGCAAAATGAAAATGTTAAAGATCAATCGACCTCCATGTTGGCCTAACTATGAAGGAGTAAATTAAGCAGTGTGTATCTGCAGTGAGACTTTTAGGTCACCTGTCGGCTGTTTCATAGTTACTTGTCGTCCAGTTCAGGAACAGGGACGTTGCCGAGCCACAGTGCCACTGTGTTTTGTCCCAGAAACTGTACTGGATACGAGGCAACATTACTTTTATGATAACATGTGACAAGTAAACTTGATTCATTAATTAATAACACATGTTGTGATGCTGGGTTGACTGTAGTGGTAACAGGTAGACTTGGCTAGGTTAAGCTAACAGGGCAGCAGCAAGCTAACTAAGGGCGGACTCACATTAGGCAATCTGTAATGTGCCAAAGCACGTATGACCTCCAAGGCCAGTTCATTTGACTAGTATGATGGCACTGTATGCTTTCCTGGGTCTGGCTTGGTTGGAGGCGGTAGGCTTCGGCGCAGTATGATGGCACGAGCACGGGCACAACAAGGCGACATCGGGATGGTTTGCTTGGCATGTGCAGACAACAGCAAATAAAGTAAACTGGATAAAGATACTGGAAAAATCAGCCACTTTCTTCTTGATTGAAGATATTAGAGGATGATTAAGCAATGTCGGGACAAGAGGAAAAAAAATGAAGGCTCAATATGTAAAAGTACTGGGCAGACTCCGTTAATCAGACGGCTCAGCTCAGTGTTGACGTAAGCGTGCTCAGGCCAGGTTAGGCTGGAGCAACGTGCTTGACCACGGTACGAGACATCTGGGCCCAGTGTGAGTGCGTCCCTAGTCTCTAAAGTAGTCTCTTGCACACAGCAACCACCTGTCACCTGTACAGGGTGCCAGAAGAATCTGCTTGTAAGAAGAAAGGCTTATGAAAGCTTTCTGAACATGTAAATAAAGCCCTTTAAGCCTATAACTATCACATATTGGCATTTGGTAGTAACAGTTTTATAAAAGCAATAGCTCATGAGAGGTCGTGATATGTTGTAATTGTATCATTGTATATTTTAATCACAACATATTGTTAGCGTAATATTCATGTAAGCCACTGTTTAACGTTATACTGCATAACTATAAAGTGAAGAAAATGGTTTTTGGTTTCAACAGCCTGTTATTAGTCTTTAATCCATATGCAGTAATTCATTACTACTACTACCACCACTACTACTACTACTACTACTACTACTAAAAACAATAATAAGAATTATCATCAATAATAGCAAGAAGGAGAACTATTTTAGATGTCAGTGGATTCACAGTATCACTACACTTTAAATCAGGTCAGTAAGGGAAAACTGTTCCCTATTTTTTACATATAAATGAAGTTTTTGTTCAAGATTACCAACATCTAAATCACCAATGTGTCATTGTATCTTTACAACAGCATGTTATAATTGACTTAGTCATTTCTATTCAAAATAACTCTTGGACAATGAATCATCAGTAATGCAGATCTACTCTGCTTTAGTTGTATGCCCTCTGAAAGGTTCATAAAGGAAACTTTAGCTGTTGCACTCAGAGTGTTGTTTCAACTCCTCTCATCTGATGTCTGCTTCAAAACTAATAACTTCCAACCATGTGATTTGTGCTGAAGTTAAATGGAGGCTAGTATTTAAAGCTAATCCCTGATGATTCCCCTGCCTTTTTCTTTTCATTGAAATCAGATGACAACTGCACAAACCATTTCACTCCCAATCAAGTGGCCCGGATGCACTGTTATCTTGACTTGGTCTACCAGAAGTGGCTCATGGACCGTCGACCTGCCCCCATCCCTCTGGCCCCCATAGTGACAGACCAACATCCAGATTCTGTTTCTATCTACTGGCTGCCACCTATCAGAGGACCGCTTTATCAGAGGTACAAATGCATGGTTTTTAATCTTAATTATCTTCAAGGAGAGTTGTCTGCGCTGCTCGTTTGAAAAGTGATTCTAGTACAATCTTGACCCTTAACTACTGACAAAGAATATTGTGTTCAGAAACATTTGAATTGTTTTCAGCCCTTCTTGTGAGTGCAAAAAGTTAATATTTTAGAATCAATCACAGCATAGTTAACAAAGGATTGCAGTTATCATGAGTCACAGCATTTTGCTAGCAGTGTGCCGACATACACACTGCTTTTCCAAACAAACCAAGCCAAAACAGGCCTGAGCCCACGAAGACAGTGGTGCAGTCACTGTCCTTGTCAGCATGCAAAGTTCAAAGTTTGTCAACAGAAAATTTCTCCCAAATGGAGTATAAAGATGAGTAATAAACTTTGGAAGATGACCAAACTACAATATTAACTGTGGAGCATCTTTAGAACACGTGATGGACGAAGATATTGTAAAGGCATTTGTATGTATTGCCTTATGATTAAAAAGTATTCAGGCTGCAAACGAGATCAGTGCATTTGATGTCTTGTTACATCTTCAAGTGACTCTTTAATTGATCCTGTTCATGTTTTGTATTCCCAGTGCATGATGATCACCTGAACACAAACACTTTTAGTTATATGAAAGTAGTCTTGCACAGCGGCCCTGTCCTCACAGCACTGTGTCAGTGTTGGAAGAGCTATGCAGCTGCATCAGTTATCAGTCTGCTGTTGGGGAAATAAACGCTCCAGCTTTTTTGGATTTCTTTAAAACAATCACTGTCGTCTTAGGTGGCGCTAAGCCCAGGATGCAGCAACGACGTGCACTTTCAAAAATAGCAACACACAGATAACAGAAGGAAGAAAAAAATGGCAATTGAAATAGCTGCCCAATTGGAGGCTTTTACCCAAGGTCTACATCCAGCGAGTCATACTACCATAAAAAGAATGTGGCTGATTGTACCTCCTAACGATATGAGTTTTGTCAAATATTACCTAAATTATAAACAACTGACTAATGTACAATGGATTATAGGTTTCTCAGAATATACGCCTGGTTGTATCTTAAATTCTTGCTCATAGAAGGCTGTACAGTAACTCATCCTCCTCTACTTTTTCTTCTCTGTCTGCCGTCTTTTGTAAATCTCTTTCAGATTTGTTGCTTTTTTCAATTAGTGAAAAACAAATTAAGTTCACGTTATTGTAGATCTTGTCTTCAAAGAGACATATATGCCTTGTTGTGTGAAACACAGAGTTCATTACCGTACATTCCTTTTTTCTCAGCTCCTCCTCCCATATGTCTGCTATCAACTGTGGAGACTGTGAGAAAGACGGCGTTTTCCACCAGTACGCCCACGAGGCCACCTCGCCTCGCATCTGTGACACATCAGGCTACTGGACACCTGAGGAGGCGGTTGGTCAGTCAAAAATCACTCTGTGTGTGTGTGTGTGTGTGTGTTTGTGTGTGAGTGTGAGTGTAAGTGAGTGTTGTGCATACATGTGTCTAAAAGAAGAATGTCTATTTATATAGATTTTTTACCAACAAAAAACAAAGTAGGGTTTCAGGACAGAGGCCTTTTACTTGTTGCAACAGAAGAAATGCTCCTCTTTCTAAACACCCCTTCTTATAATCTGTGTGAATATGAACCAAACTGAATAAGAGGTTGTTGGAGCTGCATGTAAAGCTGCAATGCAATTATTATGAGTCTGAGTTAGAGTTTTAATTTGAGGGTGTTTTAATCGCTATAATTTCTTTGTCCAAACAAATTTTTCTATAAACTTTTATTAATGACATTTATTTAAATCAATAACGACCAAGTCAAAAAAGAATTTTTAGTACTGTGGTGGTAGGAGGCAAATTGTAATTTTAACTAATGATCTTTTCTCCTAAAAAACACAGTTGACCAAGTTAAGTTCCTCTCCTGATACGTCGACAGAGAGGAACATGGCTGTTTCCGGTTTAAGTTTGTGTCCTTCCACCATCTGTTCTACCTCTGTGTCTTGATTCCACGAAGCAGATCTACCCCCTCCCTTCCAAACACACAAAAACACACGTATGTCTCTTCGCTGTGAATTTCAGGTGCGTGCAAGGCTAATGGCTCCTGGAAGAGGAAAAAGCAGAAAATCATTAAACGATAATTGCCCTCAGCAACAGACCTTTCTCTGTCTGTCTTGTTTTAGCCACAGCGAGAACAAGGATTATTAGGGAAAGCGTCTACTCCGGTAATGTTTGGGTACTGTTCAAACACTGAACCACTGTCATAAACAAAAAAGCCAAAAGAAGTGTATCTGGTAGCACTGAACTTTTAAACATTACGTTTCCTGTAAGCACATGGTGGTTGTTATTCCAATCATAATTTCTGGAGAGGCACGGTCTCCTTTGACGTGACATGCAGAGTTAGGGGAAAGAAACAAGAAAGAAACAAAGCAAAGGGAAAGTTAGAAGAATAACTCGGAGAAAGAGATACACAGAAAGAACAAAACACTGTACTAACACAATAAGGCTAATTCTCTCCCGTGGAAACTCTACCCAAATATGTGGAAATCCTCTGCTGGAATTTATGCTTTGAAAACAAGCGGTGAGGAGGAACAGGGGGGATTACGGCTCCCTCTCTTTCGCTGCGGGATCATAATGATGATAAAGAGTCAATTACAGTCTTACTCTAAACAGTGGTATGCACACAGCTGAGGAGACAGCCAGTCTGCTGGCTTCCCTGGCTCCCTTTCACTCTTTCCCACTTGTAAAGACGATGATGCGCTGGGTCACTTTGTCAGCAAACCGAGATGCTCAATATCGGGAAAGGGAGAGGGGAAATTAGACAAATTCAATGTGGATATCGTAGCTGGCAGTACAGAACATACGTATAATGTCCAAACACTGCTGTCTAGAACTGCTTGCAACTTTGTTCTTTTGTATCTCCTCAAAATGTTGCCTGTGTCACAGTCTTGACTGGTTTGAGTTCTCAGGCTGAGCGAGGGAGCCTGTGCTCCTGTTGAGAAGGATTCAGTTAGTTTACGTGCTGCATCGAGCATTTAAGTGTGCTGTCGGTGTATTATGTTGTTCCTTGTACAAAAATTTGCAGAGATTAAGAAGAGGCGATGAATGACAGGGATGTCCATACCTGTACAGCGTGAATTAATATCTAATGTTACATTTCTGACTGACAGATAAAGATGGAAATGTTCTTGTGAAGGAAATGAGTTGTTGCTACGTAGATCATGACTTTTTCTGAGTAATGATCTATGTAAAGTAAGAAGTATAGAGGAAGAAATTACATCCAAAATACTGAACATGACATTAAACATACAGCAACATATGAGAATGAACAGAAGGCAGTTTGCAGATAACCACAAGTGCTAAGATGATGCTTGAACTAGATGTAAAATATGTAAAGAAATTACATGAACAGAAGCATAATACAAAAATATTAACAATGATATAAAGAAAACGTCAGAACATAAGAACAAGAAAAAACAATGTGATGACAACAGTGTATTATCTTGTGTCGTTCAATTTTTTATCACTTTTTTAAATTAAAGTATTAAAATTCAACACACCTAAAAGTATGAATACCTTAAGTACCCTAGAAGTATGGTGTAAGTACCTTTAGGTTTGGGTTTAGATTTAGATGCATTTATCATATTATATTATTTATTTATATACATGATTACCAATCGCAAAGCTTAAAGCTGCATAATTAACATTTCTGGCCAGTAAGGAAGAAAAGAAACAATGTTAATATATTATCACATTGTTAATATATTATCACATTGTTAAGCTGTTAAAGTTGTTATGGCAAACGTATATATCACAGCTGCACATTGACACATCTCTCAGACACAGAGCAACATCATCATCATCCCATGGAAGTTGTGTTTGAGTCAACCTGACACACGTGAGTGGGGTTTTGGGCAGGAAAGCTAAAACAACATCCAGTATAGTATAAAGCCCTCTGTAGAGCTGCATGGAGCTGTAAAGTTGAGCGAATTTCCATGAATGTGTGAATCTACAAAGATAAAATTAACAAGCAGAAGTGGCTGATCCTGTGCCAGTAGTGTATTTTCAGACTCAAGACCATATATTATGTGCTCTGCTTTACTGCTCGTACTTTTGTGGTGCCAAATCCTGCTCTGATCTCACTGCATGTCCCATATGCTGTTTATATAAGCATACCAGCTTTGCAATAAATTTCACCTGCTCCACATCTGCAGTAGTTACAGTCCTCTTAAGATACTTAATATTTGATATTAAACCAAAGTTTTAATGCAAGATCTAAGATTTTATTAGCATGTATTCTTCAGTAATCATAAATAGGGTTGGGAATTGAAAGCCAGCTCTAGTTGAGAACCAGTTCCTAATTCTTCAGATCGTTAGAATCGTATGCCTCCAACGTTATCAACTCCTCTTATCAATGCTGGCATATTTTTCTGTTAGTGTCATGAAAGAAAACCTCATGCAGTGTGGCGTAGGTGTAGGGCATGAGCACAGGGTGTGACAATTGATCGTTTCATCTTGCATAGTGTGTCATAATGGACGACAACCGCCGCCTCAGAACGCCTTACGATTTCACGACAGAAAGACTAGCATGTTTGATTTTTTGTTTACCTCCCATGACAGCTTGTTAGTAGTAGCAGCAGTCAGTGGCGAGCGCCTCCTTGCTGGTGACATCAAGCACGTGACTGGGGAGCAACGTGTAGTCTGTTATGTCTCTCGGCCAAGATGAGGTAAGAATTTATGACTCTTTAATTGCCCAATCTGACACAGCGGACATTTTAACAGACAAAAGTACCCTGTAGTCTGACCTCAGCATTAAGCTTTCTTTATTGCCAACAAAAACAGTCAGCAGGAGCTTGTCTTAACTACGCCAGCTTAGCAAGACTAGGTTTGTTAGTTTGTGGATTTCAAAGTTAACTCATAAGAGACAGAGCCGATAACAACAGTTCAGCTGAGAAGAATACACTAAACACTCCAAATACTCATAAACTAAATAATTCAATGACTTACACGTACCTGTCATCGAGGAACACAGCGGAACTGAACCACAAGCAACTAGTTACTGATGACTTTCTGAATGAAAAGTGAAAGTCCGATCCCGGGGTCGTGCCCATGGATGTGCTTTGAAAGAGGTCTTACTACAGGTGACCATACATTTGCCTAACTGTAAATGTCTCTAAGGGGCGCTTCACTACAGCCTTAATATAATTTCAATCAGATTCTTTTTTTGGTCAGCATGAAAATTGGAGGTGTGGTGTGAGAGCATGTGAAGAGGGCAATTTATGTGATTTCACACTCAGTGTTTGAGAGTTGGCAGCCCTGTTAAATGCCATAAGAATCGGACCGATTAGCAGAATCGGTAACAGCATCAATAGCGATAAAATCTCATCAATTTCCATCCCTAATATTGAAAATGTAGCATTCTAAGAAATGGCAACAGCCTAAACCACAACAGTTTATAGTTGTGGTTCATGTGTATGTCGGTTTTGGCCTGTCTTGACGTCATTTACCAGGCCTTGTTTGTCTTTCTGACAACTCAGCGATTCATCGTGCTTCCATGCATGGCTGATGTAGTGGGTGTGAAACATGTAACACCTCATTCACATCCTGATTTTTTTTCGTCTTTCATCTGGGACACAGCTGATAATTACACTTCCCTGATGTGATTCCATTGCGCTAATCACTGAAGCTGTAGCAATTAACAACTCATTTTGTCTGGTGTAATGGAGTTGCTAATGTGTTTTTGAATGTGGGCCATGTTTTAAACAAGGGGTGGGGGGGTGGGGGGGTGATCTTAACTTTCTCAACTGGAAAATTCTCCTCTCTTGTTACTCCTAAGAGTGAATTTGCTTGTATTAGTGCTGAGAAATGTGTTACATTGGTCACTACTAAATAAAAGTGGACAAGACATGTTGAGGAAATACATTTCAATGAAAATATTTTTATTGCAGGTGTTATTTATTGTGACTTAAACTGAAACAATCTGCTTCATCAGGACTATGTGGGTGTGGTTTTACCCACTTAGCCTCATTACCAACCAGCAAGAGGAGCGCTGACAGTATCCCACCTTTTGCTGAGGATTGCGTAATAATATAGTACCTATCATTTACAGTAAGATGGAGATAGTCGATATGTTTCCAGGGACTTTTTAATAGTTTAAAGTAATACTTACCATGCAATATGTAGTCTGTGAATGTTCTCATTCATGCAATATGTAATTAATATTCTGACACAAACAAATGTCGAGGTCCAGATCTTGATACTGATGATCTTGATGTTAGACTGCTGCACATCTATGGAGCCTCTATCTCTATTGCATTTGACCTGTTGTGTATGTGTGTGTGTGTATGTGTGTGTGTGTGTGTGTGTGTGTGTGTGTGTGTGAGAGCTTGTGTTTGCTGGTTGCAAGAAGCATATATTCAGGCATGCTGTACCCTGTGCAGTCCAGCTATATTCTCTTTCCGCTGTAGTAAGAGCCCCCAGAACAACAGTAATTTTTATTCTTCTCAAAATTAGCATGTTGAGAAAAAATGAAGTCTGATGTGGTCGTCCAGTTGTTTGTTCATCTCTATGTTTCAATGAATGAGATATATGTCAGGCGAGTACACTGACTGCTTTGAGATTGAATTTGTTCACTGTCAGTGATGTGCTTTTCAGTTTGTGAGGGACGCTGGAGGCTCTCCACACTTTCTAATCATCGTCATGGTTGAATCAGTATTATGATTCATGGTGCATTTTCTAGCTTTAGGGTTATGGAATGGATGAAGTCATTAACAGACTTCACAAAACATGAATATAAACATGTGTCTCTCTGTGATGTTTTTGAACTCAAGGCCCACCTGATGTGGAGCAGCCCTGTGAACCCAGTCTCCAGGCCTGGAGTCCTGAGCTCAGCCTTTATGACACTAATGTGACCTCACCATGTCCCGAAAAAGAGGGCTGCACCCTCACGCTAAGGTTCCTCCACCCTATTGTTCCGCATGCACTTACCCTTTGGGTCACCTACATCACTTCAAGTAAGTGTTACTGTGTAGCAACTTCATTCCATCTGTTTGGTATATCAGATATGTTAGACAACACTACTGTAAATACAATGGGTTCTAGAAAGAGCAGTGTTGGTGTAAACAAAGCTGGTGGAAAGGATGCTGAAAAGGTGGAGCATCAGCCACCGAACCTCCAGCTACAGACAGAAATCTTATTTGAACAGTTTGCAGAAACTGCAGTAACCAGTGCCCCACACACGAAATCAACGATAATATTTAGCTGAAGAGGCCGCTGTTAAGAGGGCAGCAGGTACCCGGGGGTTCTTCTGCTCTGCCGAAATCCAGCAACAGCTACAAGATCTGAGTTTTAGTTTAGCTAGGAACAGAGAGCAGATATCAGCTAATTTATCTGTTCAGTTTGAATTTTAGACTTTACAATCAGATGTTGCTTAGGGCAAATATGAATCTTGGGACTCCTGATAGTTCTCCTAAGCTCTTACATACGTGGTCCTGAACCTTTATTGTTTTTTAGCTGACCAAAGAATTCCAGGTGATTTCTGTCCAGATATTCAACCAGGAGAGAAATTCTCCAAAACTAGTAATCATGTACCATCATATCCACGAATACACAAAGAAGATGTTTACTTCCAAAATCCTGGCCTCCATTGATACTCTGTTAAATGAACTGTGTACACAGTTGGACACTGTAGTTCAAAATAACAGCTGACGGGTTTGTATGTCTCTATTTTCCTGTCACAGACAACCCAGCCATTGCAAACGTAGAGCTGATAACGGACAAGGGGAAAAGCATAAACCTCGGACCGCAGCATGTCTTCTGTGACATGCCCCTCACCTTGCGCCTCGACACCCGCAATGCTGCAGTCACCTCCATAAAACTCTGCACCTTTGATGAGAAGATGGAGATTGATGCTGCCATGTTGTCTTCAGGCCCCAGCAGCCCTCTGTGCTCCAGCTGCCAACCTCTGCTGTACAGGATACAACGGGATCCAGCCTTCACCAGCAAGTCCCCCTCACCTCAGAGCCAACAGACATTCACTGACAGGTAGACACTGAATGTTGCTAGGTGTTGTAGACAGAAAATCATTTATTCATTTACCGTTATTTCAGAGAAGTCTTAACAAAGATTGCCTGACTGTTTTGCAAGTGGCATTAATGTTTCTTCATCCTGAAATGTGTTTAAAGAGGCATCCTCTGTCATAATCAAAAATTTGCTGTGCAGGTGGTAACCACAATGCGTAATATAAACTGGCAGGTGTGTTCTTTTTCTGTCCAAAGCACCATAAAATACCCAACTCCACCTGAGGCAAGTTCCCAAGTCCAGTTTTCTCTCAGGTGTAGACGGAGGCTGTGCACAACTAATTCTGGGCTCGCATACACAACCACACGTAGACACACTGTCAGACATCAGAAGTGCGGAGGAAATAAGACTGAGTCATTTTGGGCCAATGTGGAGTTCCACAGCATACCTCAGATCTGCTAATCCACAGTTATCTGTCTCTCAAAAGTGTTTGGGTCTGGTTCTGTTTGAAAAGCTCGGAACACAAATGTTTCCAACATGTGGATGCCGAGCTGCGGCTACCGATCCAAATCTGTTTCAACAAGCATATACTCAATCATAAGCATGCTGAAGTTCTGAGGCTAAGTTGAATCAGTTTGTACGATGTCCTGTCTAATTTTGCTGGGTGTCCAAATGATTACCAGAATCCCAGTGTAAAACCACAAGCCAGTTTTTTAATGTGCCTAATAGCAGCCCTTCAGAAAAATACCCTAAATCTCTACTCCCGCACTTCTCTGGCCCAGTTTGTACAAAAAACGCTGTTAAGTACCTGGCAGATTGTGACATTTGTGTCACACGATTGCAGATCATTTGGGGCTTATTTCAAAATTTGTGGCACTCTCTTTCTGAGAAGCTGTTGCTGTTTTATAGAGGAGGCGGATGTTAGGTGGACACAGCTTCAAAAACAGTTTATTTTTCAGGGAACACGTCTCCTATGTTACACAAGCTGTGTCTAAGTGCAAAAAGATGTAAGAACCAGTGGGGATTGAGTTATGTGGGACTGAGGAGGGCAGAGAGGGGTTGATGTGAGGAGAAGAGTGTTGAGAGAGCAACGAGTTTGAAATAGAGGGGAGAGGGAGCAAGGAAAGGCGGGATAATGGGGAGATGAGAAGAAAAAGGAGAGCAGGGAGACAAAAGGAAATGGAAAAGATAAAGATAAGCATAAAGAGAGAGACACAAAAGGGATGTGTGGGAGGAATAAAAAGGAAATTAAAAGTGTAAAATACTTTGGTTGAGGAAAGAAGAAGAAAGTAGTGAGGAGGGGTCAGACAGGAGAGAGGGAGACAACAGCACAGCAGAGGTGAAGCAAAGTAAGCAGAAGCTTTTTTTCTTTTCTTTTTTTGAATATGAACCAAATGTGAGCAGCAGAGGCCATAAACACCAGTGACTGCTTGGATCTGGTCCTCAGCCGTTTCCTCCTGCTGAACTTGCACCATAGTTAACACAGACTGACTGAGGAGAACACAGAGAGGGACAGACGAGTGAGAAGGACAGGCAGGACTGCTCAATTATTCAAAACACTTCACATTAAAATGTTAGTACCCAATGTGATTCTTGAGATTACAGTTTGTAGAAACAAGTGTCTTAGACATCTCTGTCAGTCAGACAGTCTGTGATCGTACCTTAAAAGACATTATACGAACTTTCAAACCAGTGAGTGAGCCAGTAAATGGAGTTTGCTGACTAGGGATGGGCATTTGAAGAAATTTTCTTGATAGATAGTCAGGAAAATTAATGATCAATTATCGATTAATTATTATTTTTTTATTTTAAAAATGCCTATAGCAGAATATACAAAATACAGCACATTCTTCCTCAGTCAAATCTTTATTCCAAGAAGAACTTTTAGTCCAACAACAGTCCTCTTGGACAAGGCAGTTAAAGGTCGACTGTATAACCTTAACAAAAAAGAGAAGTGGCGGACACACCGTGAGAGCAGCTGAGCCCGAGGCTCCCACACATCAGTGAGCCAACGCTACGACGCTCTTAAACACAGCTTGAGCCTATAACACCTCGTTTCCACTTAAGTATGTAATTAATCTATAATCTCGTACTTTCAAACTATACAAATTTACTTGTCAATCCAAATGAGCAACTGAACTGAAGAAACTAGCCCGCAACAGCAGCTTGTTAGATAAGCTAGCACACTGTCATACGGTCTCTCCAAAATCCACCGTCAAAAGTTCGTTTTTTTGGATGTACTCGAGGCACATTCCAGAATGAAATATTACTGAGGGGAGGAGTTTCGCAGGCACATCGGATATCACAGAGATTCTCGAAGGAATGAATGGATTTTCGGTTGAATCGCCTTCTTGCACAAGTGGAAATGAGGCGTTAGAAACGATTCCAAAAAACAATCATATCAAACAATGATAGCTGAGGTGATGGTAGGGTGAGAGGGGAATGCTTTGACATTAACCAGGGTCAGATGAAATGTTACATTGTTCAGGTGGTGCATCACTGGGGCCCTTGTCGTGTTGTACTTTGTCACTTTTTGGTTCGAAATAGTCCCACGCCAAACTTCGCCTTGACCTCTTCATGTTTGTGTTTGATATCTACGGCAGCTTGTAGGCAGCGGAGTATTTCCGTTTCCTGTCCCCTAAAAACTAGTTAAATATCGCCCCCTGTTGGTAAGATGTCTCATTGCTGTCACACAGTGAAATTCATTGCACTGCTTCTGCCCAACACAACCCCTATTTGATACTTGTGTTTGATCGATGAAAATTTGACGGGATCAAAAAAATTCTTATCGATCATTTATCGATCATTGATAAATCACGCCCATCCCTACTGCTGACCTTATCCCTAAGACAAAAGCTTAAAAAACAAATCATCTTGTTGGTTTCAGTGAAGACATGAACAATAATGATCGGGTTGTGCTCCATCAAAACTTCTTCTTAACGTAAGCTCAGACCTCGTCGGGGATCAAAAGTGTTCACACTTGTTCCAAGGACGGCACTGTTTCCCCCTCCAGTAGTGTTTCCCTTTACCTTAACCTTTTGTTGCCTTAGAAAGTTATTTGTATGTCTCTCTCTCCAGACACAGTGTTTCCTAATGATTACATACTAAATGTCACAATACTGGCTTTGCTGGTCAGACAAATGAGTAAGTGTGGCAATGTGGTCAACACACATTCAAAGTTTTCGTACATGCAAGTATGCAGTTAGTTCATTGTAAAGGCTGAAGTGCTTTATGATTTTCTTAATTAAGCAGTAAGTAGTTTAAGAGGGAATTAAGCATGTAGGGAGGAAGTGCTGAGTGCAACAAGGCAAAAGGGAAAAGATTACCTAAACCTCGCCGTAATTATCACAGCGTAATGAGAGGCCTCTGAGAGCAGAGAGGGAAAAGGAGCTGTGGCAGAAGGATGGAGGATAAATCCAAATACAGATAAAGTTTGGAAAAATAGGGAAGGAGGGATTTTTTAAAAATTTTTAATTCTTTCTCTGATCCATAATTTGTTGAGTCTGGGGAAACCGACAGACGTCAGATACTAAGTGTTCTATTCTTCTCCTGGTTAGCTTTTGTGCCAGGCAGATACAGAAAGAGTAGATCTGTAATTGAAAAACAGGGAGGAGGCTCTTTTTATAGACACAGCCTACCAAAACAGATCAATAGTCCTGACACTGGAGCCAAGGTATCGTTACGCACTTCTCCTACGCTGGGGCTTTAAGGTCATTGGATTCGGCAAGGTTACAGATAGAAGCCACTGTGAGGGCAAGTTCCACTTTTGTTTCCAAAACTGCGTGAGTCATCATTTTGCAGAATTCATCGGGATTCATGCAGAATTGAATTGTTTGGGAACAATGTTTCTTCTCTACAAATCACAATCTTAAAACCTTAAAACCTTAAAATTCCCTCATGTCATCAAGGATTGAATTAGTCATTAGTATCAGTCAACAAGCATGTAAAGATTATATGATCAGTGTGTACCACACAAAGCATTTAAAGCCTTTTTAGTACTCCTCGCAAGAACGTAACAAAATTTGGACTTTTATTATGTACTGTCATTGTATTATAATTTTATCAATAAATGTATCATTTTAGGAAATCAGGAAACTATTTTCCCTCTCCTCTCCTTTGACATTCCCTGTTGACAGACACTGTGTTGGCATTCAGCAAACTATGGACTGTTGAGGGGGGTATGCTCTGTAGGGGAGGATGAGGAGTTGATTTTAAGTTGAATTGAGTTAATTTTTGATCAAGAAATAAGTTTTCTGGGCTTGAATGTTTTCCATCATTGTATTGTAAGTCCTGCAGTGGTTCAATCTCTCCTCTCCTCTCCTCTCCTCTCCAGCTCTGTGAAGAAGGGAGTCAAGTACCAGTACATGATCCAGGTGGAGGCCGACGGTCTTCTCAGTGATCCCTCCCCTCCTCTTCTCTACACCCATGGACAGCCTTACTGTGGTGATGGTCTCATACAGGGGTTTGTGCACTTTAGTGGATACACAGTATTACTGACTGATTAACATGGTGACTAATCACACAGTGAAAATGTAGAATGCGTGGAAAAAATAAGGTAATGTCGACGTTTTTTTCTCTGTAGGTCAGAGGAGTGTGATGACAACAATCTGTTGGATGGCGATGGCTGCTCAAAGAAATGCCGCAAGGAGACGGGCTTCAACTGTAATGGTGAGTGAGTTACATTCACTGTAGTGAGGAAAGAAACACGTCTCTGGCTAATCTTGGGTTTAAATGCACACACACACACACACACACACACACACACACACACACACACTATGTCGAGCAAGGAGGTTTCTTTAAAAGTTAATGGCAACACCATATAAAGTTTAAGTGTAAAAGAGCAGCCACTATATAGCCAGAAATTGCTCATTTGTGCATACAGCAATATTTAGAAAAAAACTGTAAGCCACTCAAATTGAATTTGCAAGACATAAAAGCTTCTGGCTTGAACTGATTCCACAAACCATTAATGTAGCATCACTGCAACATAAGAGAAAACAGATGAGCTGAAGGGTAAAATTGTAAGTTTTTGGTTTGCTAAGTTACAACTGTTGTTTAGAAATCTGAGGCGTCTTGACATTAGGTTGGCAGAAAAACACCAGAAAAACACTTTTCAGCAGTAAAGTGTTCTGTGCAGTCTGAAAACATATGTCAGACATGTTTCTTTTATTAAATACGGTTTGAGCTTTAAAAGCTTTCAAACCATCCATACAGGCCAGGGCAGATTTATAAATGATGTTTCTTGATTTTTTTTTAATCACATACCCTGTTGTGATTTTGGATTAGACAAAAAGGTCAGAATAATTTTTATGTTTTCAACATTGTTCCCATTTTAATTTTGTTTGATACGCTTTACGTAAGGTAAGTAATTAGTTTTTTATTATCAAATCCCATCTTTCACAGTCAGCCAGCTCCCCTCACTGAGAGAGATCATAACCAGCTGTAAAAGCCTTTGCGTTCTGACAATTGTAAAATGACCCCATAGTCAAGTGATTGGAGGCCACCTTGTAGTTGTGACCACCAGAATCAAATCATGCGGGAGGGGGAGGGGGTTCATTATTTCTTATCCTTTCGTTTTGTTTTGTTTGTTTTTTTCTTGTTTTAAGCCAACAAGGAGCTGAGAATTAAGAAAGAGCAGCTGTGGTTAGGGTTTAGGCCAGGTTAACGTTTGGTGAGGTTCAGGCAAGAATGCATGATTTGTTCTTAGAATCAACAACCGACGATTTATGGTAAGACGAAAAACATCAAAAAAGAGTTCATTTGTGGCTCACTGAGTCATGAATAGAAAACAACTTGGTGGGTCTTCAAGATTTAGTTCCTGAAAAAAGATTCACCTGTTAAGGTTCTGTAATCTGTAAACTCTGAACATTAACCTCTGTCTTAGGTTCTGCTTTATGATCTGTTTTTGTTTTTGTTTATGTTTTTCACTTGAATCTGTATCCCAAGGACCATTAATGTTGAATCATTGCTGTTAGATGCAGTGTGTGGGGCCTTTATGTTTGCAAGAACTTTCCACTTCTCCATTATGTGTACAGAATAACAGTAACTGTCATGTACTGTACTGTTCTGCAGACTGTCCTTCCTTTCAAAATATTAAAAAAAAAAGATTGCAACCCTTTTGATATGACGCCCATATACAGTTTCTACCAATGAGACCAGGGACAAATGTTTACTCTGGGCCAGGTGGTTGAAAAAGCGGTAATAAGTACCAAAAACATGCAGCATAACATGGCAAAAGACAAACAAAGAAGCCGCAGAGAGTGCCCTGATTGTTTGTAAATCCACCACAGCACAGCAATCCATTGTGTGTGCACCCTCGCCCAGTGTGAAGCATGCAGACAGGCCACAACAGAAGCCTCACCACACACCATAGAGGGGAGTTTACCCAAAACACTCCATTGGAAACAGAGGGCTGAAAACTCTGTCCACTACTTTTGACCTTGATATTTTAGGTAAACACATTAAAAAAGTGCAAGGTGGTCGAGCAAAGCCAGACAGGAAGCATTAAGAAAACAGCTCTCATGCATGATTTCATATGTCAAATAGCTGTTTACCACCAACACACTGAATGCTGTGTTATATTGTGACACCTACCAAAAAAGCCTCAAACACATTGCAGACCTTCACGTCTAACACTTCCATGTGTCTCAAAGTGTCTCTGTTTCTACTTGGGCTGGTTGAGGTATTAGTCACAATGACCCAAGAAATCAGCTCTACTGTTGTGGTATGTGGTGTTCCTCCACAGACTTTAAATGTATTCTCTGTATAACAGAATGTTCACCCAAGTACTCCTCAGTTGCCAGAGGCTGAGTTGAATAAGTATAGCTTTTATAGTTTTAATAAATATTCCATAATATTGCCAAAAGGATGTGATATATCAGTTGAGACGAGACATTATGTTTAGTTACTTCCTTTGGAGGCCGTGTATTGTTTCCACTAGCAGCTGGATGGTACTTATTCATGTGTGGTGTGAGAGTTATGTACGAGAGCTTGTTACAGGAATAAAATTTCCATCATCCAGTCGATTTATTTGTCATGGGGAAACAAACGGAGACTGATCCTTCCTGCTCTACCACGAGGGCTAGCCATGCCGTGACTGAAGCTATTACATCTCTTGTTTTACAATAAAAGACATCATGACGAGGAAGGAAAACAATTTGGCAAAAACATGTTTTTACAAATTGCAACACTTAAAACCAATTATTGAGTTGTACTTCTTAGTCATAGACAGAATATTTGTTTGAGTTTTCTTACCACATTTGCTTGACCCAGTTAATTCCAACACTGCCACATGTGTTAATGTAATTTGCTATAGTACTGCAGCAACCACACCAACTACTTTTGTAGTCATGTTGTCACAGACAAGCCATGGATATGCTGTATTTGCTATATAAGTGCTTCTTTCAAGTTGTTTTTTATAGATTCCACTGATTTCTAATTTAATTTTTTAACTGCTTGATTAAATAAAGGTTGAATTGCACAATATGATTACAGCATGCAGACCCTAAATAGAAGACAGATGTTCTTAATAGTTAAGTCAAGGATTGTCAAGTAGTCCTATTTTGTGAGGCTTGGTAAATACACAGTTGAAATTGAAAAGACTTAATCATTTTCACAGGTGTTGTCAAAGCAGGGTGGGGCGTTCGGTGAGTTCACTTGGTGTAGTTTTGCCAAATGAACTCTGGATGACAATATGCCATTGAATTGTCCAGGCCTAATTTGCCTTTTATCCGCAACATGTTTCCGTCGACTAATTAAAGCCAATTGTGCAGCACTGCCTCTCTGACACAGCTCTGTCTGTCCGTCTGTCTTCTAAAGCTGTCCAGATGTTAATGAGGCCAAACTTCTGAAGTGTCTTAATGTTTTCCACCTTTTTTTTAATGAATAGCTGCTGCATGACAAGCTGTTATTCAGCTTCCCACTTTTTTGTGATACATTGCTGTAGCACATTATTTTAGCACCATTACTCTAGAGCATGTATATTCATCGCTCATAGCTCAGAGGCAACAGTGTTACGGGAAGTTTTTCTGCCTTAATTTAAATACCATTAATTGCATCCTCTGTAAATTCTATAATTCCTATACACTGAAAAATACTGCCAGACCTGCCGGGCAGGCAAGGAATAGATTTCATTTATCTTTATCAGATTAAACTTTAACTAAATTATTTGTGTGTTTCTTATTGTTTAGCTGTTTTTTAATCTTTTAGCAGATTCTTAAAGCATCTTGGAGCTCTTTCCATAGCAAACAGAATCCAAACGAGAACCGTGTTGCTAGATAACTAAAATGAAATGAAACCAAATCAAGCTGAATAATAACAAAAAAATTGATCCGAACACTAGTTTGACAAAAACAAAACAAATCAAAAACTCAAGGTCCACTGACTCAGCCGCATGTCTCAGCATACTGCTGAGTTGTCTGCATGATAAATGAGCAGACCACAAATGAGTTCCATAAGGAGTAAAATATTTAGGAACATATATTGATAGACCATTAATGGCTTGAAATGTTGGTCAGAAGTCTTTGTTGGCATGACATTTAAAAAAAAAATCAAATAATTGGGTGGAATATGTAATTCCTAAATATATTGCCTGCGGACAAATGCTGAAACATCTCTGACAGAGCCCATTTGATACGGGTGCACTAACTGACGAGGAGAAGATGTGGCAGCCTCAGGCTCCTGTCAACTGTTCAGAAACGACAAAATGTGTTGACAAAATGCCAAAAGTAGACATTGTTGCATTAGATTAAGTCATTTTGCTCTGGTTCAGCTTTCAACAGCCATGAACAGGTATTTACTGACTTTGTTTTATTTTCCCCTGTCCAATGTTATTGCATTTTTGGGAGCTGATAAAAGTTCAGCTGATGAAAAACAAAATTCAAAATTTATTAGCAGACAATAATAGGCAAAAGCAATATCTTCCTGTCTGTATTTTTGTTTTGTGCTAGACTTGGATCAGCTTTTGACAGTTCTTTGTAACACGTAGTGCTGCTGCTGTTACTTGCTGACTTATAGATACTCACAGCCTATTGAGATGCTTTTGGGATTAAACTGTGAGTATTTGGCTAAGTCACATATAAGGCTCTATTTCTGCCTATTAGCTTTATGAAATTACTGTGATCTTCGATAATTAATTGAAGCCAAAGTTCATTTCTTACAGTAATTTACAGTCTGTTGACAGCACAGAGAGTCTGATATGGTTGAGTTGACGTGACTAACATTAAAAGTGGCCAATGAAAACACAAAATAGGTTTGCTCAGATTTGGTTCACTGACAAAGAGATTTGGATGGGAGTCTAACAGTGGGGGATGAGTGTGTACCCTGCCAGATTAAGAAACCAGGCTTTATATTCTTTCATAAATCCTCCTGTCTCGCTCTCCTATCCATCTCCCAAGGTGAACCGAGTCAGTGTTATGTTTTTGATGGTGACGGCGTGTGTGAGGAGTTTGAGCGGAGTTTCAGTGTGCAGGACTGTGGTTACTTCACACCTTTGGGCTACACAGACCAGTGGGCTTCGACTGCCACTGCTTCTCACCAGGACCCCAACCACTGTCCTGCCCATGCTGCCACTGGGGAGCCATCACTTAACAAGGTATGAAGTATGAACCACAGGGCAAACAAAAGACTTCCAGATGACAAAAAAATCTCCTTGTGGGCGGAGAACAATGTTAGCAGCTGGCTGCATGTCTGAACAACATGGTCGTCTCAACAGGCTTGAAAGATGTATTTATCTCTGCTATTTTTGTCTGGGCAGTTGGCTTGAAATTTTGGCCATAGTCCAATCCAATTTATTTAGGCTTCTGCCTGCTAAATCCTCATAGAAGGAAATATCCAGAACCTGAAGGAGAGGGACCATTTATAATTTCTCTCACTTGCTTTATTTTACTACGTCACATCTTTACAAGTGCACCTGTGTGTGTGTGTGTGTATGTGTACCTGGTTTTTCTTACCTATTTAGGACCTTTTCTGGTATAAACACTTTCCATAAGAGGACCAGTAGTCCTCAAAGGGACCAAAGAGCGGTCCTAATGCGGCATGAATTGATTTCTGAGGTCGTGGTTAAGTTTAGGGGTAAGGTATGAATTGAGGTCAGGGTTAAGGTTAGGGTTGGGGTAAGGGTACAAATGCATAGAAATCAGTGTAAAGTCCTAACAAGAACATCTGGCCAAACCTCTGTGTGTGTGTGTGTGTGTGTGTGTCAGGAGGAACAGTGGTTCTGTTGCAGAGCAGTGCTACCCCTGAAGGCCATTTTAATGCTGTAATCTTTAAGTTCTTGACTGGCTGCTGAAGTGACGCTTTCATTTCAGGCATTTGATGCAAATAAAACTGCTAATTGGACAAATGTTGAAACCAAAGACAAAAGACATAAATTGTGGAGAATTCACATAATCTCAGAATCCAACTAATGGAGTCTAAAGCAAATTCTATTAAATCGCCCCTAAACAGGTGAAATTCAGCATGAAGCAATACGTCTTTTTTCACTTACTGATGAGTTTACTTAGCAGCATTGTTTTGTGTGCTGCCAGTGGTGGCTGGAAACCTATATTGCATCCGTTTATGCTTTCAAATCAATATTCCTTTCAGCATGTGGTGACACAAACAATAGTTTTACATGAGACTTCAGTAGTTACACTTACACATTTCTCAAAGAATAAACACACAGTATCAATATTGCTCGGTTAATTTTCCAATTTGTGCTTCTTTCTTTTTCACACTCATTCTTCTTTTCTCTCACGCTTCCTTTATTCTAACATTCTATATGATGTCTTAGCTTAGCTTTAGCAAAAGCCTTTCTGTTAGAGAAGAGATTTGTTTTTACAAACTCAAGACAAAAATGTAAAAAAGAAAAAAAAGGGGTAAACAAGGTGACAGAACTCTTCAGGCCACAGCTGAGCAGGAAGGACAAGCCTGCAGAGAAAGAGCTTCGTGCGTAACTTCAGAGGACATTTGGCAGAACTTCCTGTGCAAGCACAGCAACCTGAAAACGGCATAGCTCCCGTCTTTCTTTTTACAACTATAGTACAAAATACATCAATCATTTTCTAGCTCTGACATCTCCCATAAAAAGTCTGCGATCACATGAGGCCTCTCAGGTTCATTATTACTTCCAAATTATGTCACAGTTTCAGAAATGTTCTCACATCAGCCTTTCTCCTCTACACAGTAGGTCATATACAAATGAACCATTCAGCATTTGTCTTGTGAGGACAGTTGGTGTCACACACAGTGGTCGGAGCTTCTCAGAACAAGCAAATCTCCCGAGATTTTTCATGTTTCAGTGTTCACTTGAGAAAAGGTGCAATAAACCAAACAAATCAAAGTGTCATGACGAAAGTCAGTCTGGTCTGTCAAATGCGTCACTGCCAGAGAATGTGGGCTTTGCTCAAGACACAAAATAGAATTTATAAAGTTATGTTCATGAAATATGAACTGTCCGATGTTTCACCATAAAGTGGAATATGTGAGAAACCCACAAATGAGATCATGAGTCAGTATAACCAATGAGATAAACAGTTTTTCAATGCATAGTTTTTATGGTCAGATAGATTAAGTTACCTTCTGGACATTAAAACAAGATCAGTTAAGGTTACAGTTAATAGTATGCATTGACAAAAAGATTATTAATGGATTATATACTTGACACTGTGTATTTCACTTGTTTTGAATGAAGCTCTGCAGGTACCAGCACCTGGAGGCGAGTGAGAAACTGCCCACCGACGCCTGGTTCCCCTGCACAGCCCAGTCCGACACAAATAATGACCTAGAACATTCGTTCTGGCTGAAGGTACATGTGTGGGTGCGTGTGTGTATGCACACGCACGTGCTTTTGTGCACATATTTGATCTGTTTTCCCCTCTGCTGAATGACTGTGGGTGGCTTCTCTGTCTGCAACAGTTTCCAGCACTTTCCAAAACTTTGAACAGTGGGGTGAAAAGCCTCTCATGCAGACTGCTGGCTCAAACCTTCACAAATGCTCACATTCCTAACTTTCTAACAATGGTATGATTCATACAATGCATTTCTTATTATAATTAATGATGTTCCAGGTCAACTCTGAATTATGGGTATTAATGATCTGTGAATGATTACCAAATTATGACTAACACTGCGCTTATTCTTTATTTTCATTTTTCCTTATTTTTTACTCTGTGCAAACTATTCATCAAAATCATTCAATAATGATCGTTACCAGTAACCAGTTACTAATACTGGAAGACCAAGTGTTATATAATTAACTCATCATTCATAATTAAATACTAGAAAGGTTCAAAAGTTATTTAAATACTGCCATCTGAAAGAATAATAATAATTTTGTAATCAGAAATAGATTGTAATGGATTATGGCTCGAGAGAATGCAGAACAGAAAAAAAGTTAATCACAATAACTTCTATTTTCCTAATCGTTTAAAAATAATTCTTAGACATTACGTCTCATTAACTAATTGTTGTGATTAAAAATGATGAACGTTTATAATTAACGAAGTTTGTGTTTGTTGTAAAACGCAGCGCTGACAGAGAATTACAGCTGCTGCTGCAGTTTAAATGATTTGCATGTCTAATTGCTCTCCAACATTCACTAGCCAGCAGTGACTTACAGAGATGTCCTGGTTTGTGTATTGTACTTTATTTGTAGTATTTAATCTCACCACAGTCACAGTTCTCACAATCAACTCTGCAGGTCAAAACAAAGTGTAGACAAGCTGTTGATTTGACTGATTTATGGTCCTTCACAGTCATGAGCCTGCCTCTTTAATTCCTCGCACATATTCTTTTTTTTTTTGTCTCTTTCTCATCATTTCCACTTCTGTGATGGATGACTCATCTTTCCATCTCCTGCTTTTTTAATGGGTGCCCTCTTTATCAAACCCACCTCTGTGGAGGGCCGCGTTATCCCTGAACACTCTTTCAGCATCTGAAAAGCCTTCATGACAACGACCATATCTGTGAGCTCTCTACGACACACCTCTCTTCTAAGTGATCTTTCTGACTTTGAAAGTCTTCCTTCGCCTTAAATATGTGGTCTTGCTCCATCTGAAAAGTGTTCCCCGCGATCCTATCAGATCCACCTCTACCAGCTTTCTAAAAGACGTCGGTCTCATGTGACAGTTCTACTTCTTAATTTCGAGGCCCTCTATCATTCTGTTACAGGTCATTTAAAAGTTCTCTAATGCGATTACGCTTTGGATTTGCTCGAGCTCCCACCTGCTCTGTTTCTACCTGTTTTTTCATCATTTGCGAATGCTGCCCTGCTCCATTCTTTTTACTGCTGACCCCCGGGGAGGGCTACAGACGGACATGTGTTAACTTTATCAGCTGCTTTTTACCTGCCACAAGGCGATCTACAAACCAGGAGAAACTGCCAGCACAGCAATAAGGACAGACATGAGAACGCTTAGCTTGCTACCTTAGAGTGCACTGTTGTGTTCACTGGAAGGCACAACAAAGCTTGGCCTGGAATCACTCTTTCTTCAGTAGCACACAGATCTTTTTTCCTCATGTTTTTTTTTTTAACTTTGATGCTTTTGTCATTGATCTAGGTGGGATTTGTCCATCCAGGAGTGGCAGCCTCTGTGATGGTGTACCTGGCTTCAGATGGGTCGTGGTCAGGGGAGCAGTGTCGGAGAACAGCCACCATCCTCCTGTCTGATACCACCGGCAAGAACCACTCACTAGGTACTTGAATTTAATTTGCGTGTATATGTATGTGTTCTAAAAGCAAAGTAAGATAATGATGATGACGACAAACCACAGGGTTAGAAACTAAAGGACTAATTTAAACCCCTCTGTTCCCAGGAACACATGACCTCTCATGCCATCGGAACCCGTTGGTGGTGAATGTGACCCATGACCTCTCTCAGCCATTCTTCATCACGTCCTCTGTTATTCTCCTCTTCTCCTCCCCCTCTGTGGCAGTTGGAGGCGTGGCCCTCAGGACCTCCTGCCACTTCAGCACCTTCGCCCTGACCGGGTGCGCATCAGAGGGTGGGCTCTCCCACAACTACCTACTCAGCACACACACACACACACACACACACACGCATGTTTTCAAACCAGCACAGCACGTCAGTAACTTTGTATACATCTGATAATACTGAATACAGACATCGAATGTTCTTAATTAAGCAAAGAAAACATTTGAATCAAATATGAAACAAAGAAACACAGAAAAGGAATCTGTAAAGTGTTTTGGAGTGAGATCCATTGGTTATAAAACAGAGAGACTAAAATATTCCTGTTTATCTAAAAAAAAATGGCTTCCAGTCTCCATGTTAAATGTTTAAAGAAATATTCCACCGATTTAGCTTTGCACTGTGACTCTTGACTAAAAAATAAGGAGGAAAATCTAAGCGGCAGATTAAGAGATCTGTACCCATTGTATTTCATGCATTTGTCCTTCTCGTTAAAACAAGGCACCTGCAATGCCCACAATGCAACTCAGTCATTCAGTCGGAAATTTAGATGTCTTGTGCTAGTAGTGGCTAATGTAGCCTCAAGCTGTTAGTTTTATTAAAGATGAGGAGTGGGCCACAGTAGTCTGAAAAGTAAGAAGCTCACTTTTTTTAACTCCATGCTCACATGTTTTTTTTTTCTGTTTTTCATTTTTGACTCAGTTGACATCACTTGAAGTTATTTATAGGATCATAGATGCTCTGGAGCCGCAAAAGGCTTCATACAGCTTTTCCTCATGTATACAGTCGCACTTACAAAAACCTGTTAAAACAGATTTCGAGCTCTGGTGTTGTTATAGCAAAAGAAAAGTATAAAACAAACAAAAGTCTGTACAAAGGAAAAATGCTCAGTATGGGAATTTTTGTGCCATGCATTAGTTAGATCTAAGCTAGCAGGTGTGCTATTTTCCTGAACTGTTACTGTAACAGGTACATTTTAAAAATGACAGTCTCCCAAAACCTTTGATTATTACTTTAATCTGATTTAATTTACTCACTAAGAGACAGTGGTCAGTTTAGGCCTCTTTGCTGCTTGCTACGTCTCGACCTTCCTCTCATCCTCGCTCTCCTTCCCTCCCTCCATCCCTGCAATAGCTGTTTGCGTCAGCCGTGTCAGATGGACAGCTGCAGTCCTCCGCAGTTAGAGCACGCCTCTGTCAGGTAGGCCCCTGAAGTACAACAATAACCTGTGAGAGAGCTAAAACAACAAACAAAAGAACAATGTATATATCAGTGTATCTCTGTAGGTGTACAGGAGGAGGGGAGGCCTCCCGCTGCTCTGTTCAGTGTCACCGCGGTTTCAGTATCACCGTCATCAACGGCAGAGGAGCCACACCCCACCAGGTACATGAACACTGTAATATGTACTGCACTGCTGAAATACGAACATACAATGTCCTTTGACTATGAAGGTGTTATTATTTACTTGTCCGCTGTTACAAAAGTATATTATGCAAGAGAGAGTTGTCAGTCATGTATGGTCATGGAGGGGGGGTATGTTGACATTGAGCGGAGATGAAAGAGAAAGACAGACATGAGACCTGCAGTGTTTCCTTCCAAGTCGTTCAACAGCAGAACTGCAGTCATTCGCTCCAGTATTTGTGCAATTTTGTTTTCCTTTACTACTCAACATATGTGGTTGCATTCTCATATACTTAAAACTGGGGAACAGTATATAAATTATGTCTCATATGAATGAGGAAAAGATTTTCTCAGTCAAATTTTATGTTTAATGTGCTCTGTTTAATATTAATGATAATACATTGTACTTACATAGCGCTGTTCAGGACACTCAAAGACGCAAATTATCATTGGTTAAGGTGTTAACTCAGACATATAACAGAACACAAGCAAACAAAATCACTTTTAAAGATGTTTCTACCCAGGGTCGATGCAGAGGCTTGAATATAGTGATGGAAATCAGCGAGAATGGAATTACAGTGCAATATTAGATTGATACTTAATATCCTGACACATTGACATGTGCAATTCTTTAGACTGCATATGCAGCCACATTTGTATTAGTTAAAGATAAAGAATAGTTGAGTGATACCTTCAGTGCTAGTCTGTCTAATTTGTTTATCTGTATGATCCGACCTTAAGAGACATTTTCAAGTTGCACATCTACTCCCACAGCTTCAACACTTGATAGTTCATTCTTTCCATTTCAAACAGTAACCCCCCCATTCCCCGCTCCCTCCTGTCTCTTTTTCCTCTCTTTCTTCTCCCAGAGAGAAATAGATCTGGAGTGCTTCCGTGGTTCATGGGATCGTGTAGTTAACTGTCAGCCTGTAGACTGCGGCCTGCCCGATCAGTCATACGTCTACCACGCCATATTCAGTTGCCCCTGGGGAACCACCTTTGGCAAACAGTGCTCCTTCACCTGTGGATCACCAGCTATACTACAGGGCAAGTCGAGGATTTGTCCGTGGTGTTCTGTTGCACTCCCATCCATTCTAATCTGTTTCAGCCTCCTCTTCTTTGTTGCAAGCTTAATCTTTGTATAACACAACTAACTGTAAAATACATGGTCACACTTCATCTCACCTCTAGCACTACTACCAAGCTAACCATAAAAACAAATTATTTTTTTAAATTTTCACAACAACCTGTGTTGTTGTTACAGTGTTTCTTTTGAATGAGTTAGTTTTAACTGGATGGATGGATGGATAGAGAACTTTATCGTCTGTCACAAGTAAAAAATAAAATTTCCTTACATAAAGGTTCGACATTCAGTACACATCTGCATACATCAAAAAACAACCTACGCCCCCAGTTAAAGCTGCAGTTGGTAACTTTTGCTAACAAGCTAAAGTTAGCTGTAGCATGAAACTTATTGGGAAGCAACTCCACTGCAACTTCCCCTCCCTGTTTTTTCTCTGGCTCGTGATTTCTTTTGTTTGCTGTTGCTCTCTTTTAAGTTCAGTTTGAATCGAGACGAAACAGTTGCAGGGAAAGTTGCAGCGGAGTAAACTGGACCGTCTCAGCTCGAGCTTGAGCCGACTGTGTCACTTGCAGACACTCTGTTGTTGAGAGGCGAGTCAGAGCGTAAGGCACGAACAGCTAATCAGCTCGTACCTATGTCATCTGTTGCTAAGAATTGCAGCATAGACCGGCTAATTAGGACAGAGCGTACAGAGAGCGTCACTGATTAGGCAAATAGAACGAGAGCAAAATGATTTTTTTCCAAACACAGAGATCTCGCGATACTCTCAGACCACATCCCTTACTAACAGCTGTCTATGGGTATTAGAACATTTTTTCCAAAAAGAAAACAAATTTTTTTTTTTGATGTTTACCTCAAAGTTAACTACTGCACCTTAAAGAGCAGGAACTGATAAAAGATAATCAGTGTTATGAGGTGAGGGGTAAAGTGCCTATCCTAATCGTTTGTTTAGTCTCGCGGTACCAGACAATCAGCAATCTCTGCCCACCGATCGTCTGGGGACGTCCAAATGCAAGGGCGTTGCTGGAACAGCAACGAGAACAAAGCGGCGCTAACAAAGCAATGTCCCTTAAATTTTTGAAAATGAGACGCCTTCCTGGAAACAGTGCGCTGCCCCTTTTCTCCTCCGTAGGGAAACAGACCTGAGATATAGCGAATCCCTTTGTAACATGGAGAGAACTTTTTAAAACATTGAAAATGATGCCCAGAGCAACGTTAAATTATTTGATTCTGTTTTATCGAATGTGTGTTCAGTCCACAAGATTTGTGCAATTAAGGATTTACAGCGACTTTGTTTAAAACTTTTAACCCAGGACAAGAAAGACGTGTTGGCTTGTTTGCCCACTGGTTATGGGAAAAGTTTAATCTATCAAGCCTGGCCCCTCGTCCATAATGTCGCAAAAGTGTGTGACAGCTCCCACATACAGCTTTGGGTAGTTGTCTCCCGGTGTAACTCGTCCTGTAATGTCCTCCAAAGCCAATGTATAGTCCGGCCAGACGGATCAATCATGTCCTAATAAAAGATTATGTTTGTTTTAAACTGATGGAAATGTTTCGCTGCAAACATCAACAAACTTTGAGGGAGTTTTCTTTGGTGACCGCGACTGAGCCATCCCGTAGAACACGTGCTGCTGGTCGGACAGTGTTTACATGCATAAGACTTCAGCAAGTCACTGGCCCCAATAAGAAGGACTGCCCTAAAGACTTAGGATTGGCTCTGCAATGCAAGGGTTTTTTAAACTCTGCAGTTGTCTCCACCCAGTTCAGCAACGAAAGCTGGGGGCATGTCATCAGTCTCTAGTTAAGCGAAGCGTGTACAGACTGACTTGTGAGTCTATCGTTCGTTTAATGTGCTGGCAGTGGAAATGCCATTAAATAAATTTCAGCCATTTCTACTCTCAGTGCGGCTTGCTCTTCACAGTGCTGCTCTTTGCAGCTTTGTGGCATTAAAAATGTTAGTGTGGATTATTGAAATCCTGGGTTGAAATTCAGGATGAACACTAACAAAAACATCCTCATGGTATGTTCCTGTTCCCTTTACGCACACACACACAAACACACACACACACGCACACACACAACACACTGTGCAGCAAACAGCACACTGTTTTTAAAAACACCACTCGCACCATAACAAGTCAGAGCAAATATTTCCTGTGGCACCCATGATTATTAGCACCACTACATACACACAGAAGCACACACGTTACACACAAACATTAAAAGGCATTTAAGCAACACAAGTTATGCAACATAGTAGATGGACAAGCGTGATGTCCACACACTTGTGTTTGTGGTTGGAAAGCCACCACGGACGCTCAAATGTCATAGTAGAGTCAGCAGTAAGTGCCATGTATTCATGATCTAAATACAGATTGTGCAGAAATAATTCTATTTGTGGCTTTTGGTTTAGTGAAATATGTTTGGAGACCATCGTGCATTACTCAGCAGTGAAAGCACACTGTAGTTCACAAGAATATAATTTAGTACACACCAGTACAGCTGTAAAGGATTTTGATCGTCACAACAGCAACACAGTGTTTAAATAGCTTATAAAAATGTGATGCCATGTTAAAGATTCATTACATTTTATAGACCCAATAAAATTGTGAAAGGTTTAGGGTGTTATGATTCTCCACACATACCAACACTCATGCTTCATATGGGTCTATGCAGGCATAGAAAATATTAGCTTTGGGCAACGCTGAAGCGTAGTCTCTTTTTCCTCATAACTGTACAAGAAAGAGCCATGAGACAAAAGCAGAATGTTTGTCGGGACAGAGATAAATCCATGATGTTGACCTACTTTTACTTCTCTGCTTTTTAGTTGCAAAGTGCAGAGCACATAACTCTTAGAAATGTTTGTTTTATCGCATGGCTATCTGAAAGAAGCAACAACACAATGTTGGTCCTAAACAAATAAATCATTTCTCAACTCAACACTTTCAAAGGCTTTCATCGTACAAGGCCACTTTGTTTGGGATGATCAGTAGCTCAGTGTCTGATGTTATCTAACGTTTGCAAACTTCAGATTAATATTTCTGTGTAACTGACACTACTGAAGGTTCTAAACCAGAGTGAATTTGTGATGGTTCTCTAATAGCTGTGGCTGCGTTACATCTTAGCCTGTTACAGACGTTTATTTTTTTTGGTATGCAGTGGTCACTGCTCAGCAAATATTACATTGTAACAAGACAAGTATCATCTGCAATCTGCAGTTTCTTCGGGGCAGCTACAAATTGCTGTAATCTCACACTAATAAAATCTGGCTTGCGTAAAGTCACTTTGTTCATTTCTAATGATCAATTGCCTCATTATTCAGCACAGGTAAGAAGTGTAATCTTTGCAGTTGTGCAACCATACAAATCAAATGAGCCTTACAAAACCTTGCATTGCTACTTCAAGTTCAGAGTAAAACAACACAAGTTAAAGTAATGCAGATCAAAATAGAAAAACAGAACATTTGCAGAGTGTGCTCAGCTCCTAAGTTCAGCACACTCACCTTCCTCTGACCAACTATGGTTTAAAATCCTTTAGAACTGAAATCTTGCCCTCCCTGTCCTCTCCTCAGGTGACAGTGACAGGCTGGCGTGTTTGGAGGACGGTCTGTGGTCTCTCCCAGAGGCCTACTGCAAGATTGAGTGTCCAGAGGTTCCAAACATACCCGATGCCAAGCTGCTAACAGCAGACTGTCTGGCCTCAGGGCACGATGTTGGCTCTGTCTGCCGTTACAAATGCAACCCAGGCTTCTATGTAGTAGGGAGCATCAAAAAGAAGACACGGAGGTGAGTGTTTTGGGAGTGGGACTTCTGGCAGCTCAGTGAACAGAGAAAACAGTTCCCAGGGTATGGAGAAGCATTTATACAAACATCACTCAAATGACAAATGTATGTATTTAAAGCAGTATACATCACCTTAAATCATCCATGATAGGGCAAAACTGCATAATCTCCTCTTAAGTTTCTTTCCAGTGGATTCCGTGTCATGGCTGATATTATCAATCAGATTAATGACTTCAGGCATATTTTTTCCTACCACATACAAGAACTAGAAGACGGCAAGAACAATGGATGTTAAGCACGTATTGTGGGTAGTGGAATGCTTTTAAATACTGCATAAGTTTGCGTAGACAGCAGACCAAAGTAAATCCAGCATTTTATCACACATGCCTCCCTGCGTAATGGAGGAAATTCCTTCTTTTCCTTTATTTTACAAGATTCCCATTACGCACTGTTGAATAAAATTAGAATCTTTGAGTTAGATATTTTATGCAACAGGATAACAATGCATCACATGAACACCCAAACCCCAGCGGCAAAGTTTTAAATATTGATGGGTACAGTTTAAAGAGGTGTTTTTTGTTTGTTTTTTTCAGTCCATCATCTAGAAAAGAATATTCTGTTCTGGAACAAGCTCACATTAGGGTGCAATAAAATATGTACCACTGCTCGCTGAGCCTGGCCATTACATTGCCAGTTGTATTCTTTGGGTAACTGCTCATTACTGAACACAGTTCACATGTTGTTAATGAAATATGGTTGTTCTCATAGGAGGAGACAAAGCCTCTGAGGTATGTTTATATTCTGCTTTACGTGGAGTCAGCGGTCTCTCCTCACACATTTCACTCTGTGCGAGCAGCATGCAAGTTGTTGTGTTCATATACCATATATTTATAGAAATGCTGCGTTTTCTTTTTTGTATTGTATTGAATTGTAATGAAATCAGAGTGTATCAAATATGTAACAAGCTGACTTGTGACATCCTACAAGGCCAGTGAAACATGCTTTCAGTAGTTTTGTATTACATTAATTGTCCTATATGGTGAAACACTATTTCATGTAAAAATCCATGTGCAGCTGGGTGTCTTTATGAGTAATGCTTTCTCAAACATATGTGTAAACATTTTAATAACCCCTGACGCTTTATTAGTCCAGCATGTGAAAGTGAACAGCAGCAGCTGTTAAAGAGCTTTAAACAGGCTTTTCACTCTTACCTTTGACACGTGTACCCACATAAATTTATATTGTAACACATAGTGTTGCATTTTCACTCTACATGCATCACACTTGAAAACATTTTTTTACTGTCCAATGGGCAGAACTCTGTGCTCAATATGTTTTTAGTTATTGTAACAGTAAAAATAAAATTGGACAATAAGAGAACGTAAGCAGGGGTATAAAGTACATGTGGTTCTAGAGGGAGTTTGTTATGATAAACCTAAATACATGTTTGTAATACCCCAAACCCTGATTTTTCATACAGAAAAGTCAACTTTGGTGGTCTGTGTAACTCAGTGGTAGGACACAATAGGAATTGAGCCACCATAAAATATTAAAATTTTGCTCTAAACTTCATATTTTTAGTTCGATCATATGTGTGAAACATTTCCCGGTACAAATGTACAGGAATAGCTTTAGAATGAAAAACAACCAAGAACTGAGCTTGAAGGAGCTGCCACTTACAGGACTGAAAAACAGTGTCACAGCACTGGTCATACAACCCTAATTCTTGTGCCCATTTCTGCTTCTAACTGAAAACTTTATTTAATCCCCCAAAAGTAATTTAAAGTCTGAAAGCTTTGTTTAACCTGCATTAAGATCACCCAGAGATGTGATCATTTGCTCCTATTGTCTCCAGGAAGTACTTCAAGTTGGAGTGCCGGGAACAAGGGCAGTGGGAGGAAACTAACTGCGAGCCGATTTCCTGCCCAGCCCTACCTGATGTATTCCAGGGCATGTATACCTGCACCAGTGGCCTTGATTATAACACCGTCTGCACCTTGCAGTGTCCAGAGGCAACAGAAAATGTAAGATTTCAAAAGTTGCCCACTTATTTCCCCTGTCAATTAAGAGTAATTTGGTTATTTTTATCAACACAATCTTGTGACCATTTCAGATCAGTGGTCCAAACCAAAGTGAGACACTGTCACCATGTCTAAATTTACATTTTTTTAGATTTGTATTTGTGTGATGACACTGGCTGTGGTTTTAGCTGCAGTCCTGCATCTCCAGCACCTCGTTATGATCTCGTTATGATATATGCAGACTTCAAGAAGAATAATTATTCAGCAGTACTCATGCTAGAAATGAAGCATGAGGAAACTTCTACAATGACTGCAGTTATACTATATAAAAATGTGCACTTCCACCAAATTTCATGATGATATCATCATAATGTTCTAAAATATAATATTTCTTTATGAAGTTTTTGGGGAACAATTGTTTGAATTTCGAGGCACCTTCTGTTTATTGAAGCCACATTGATTGTGTGTGTGAGAATATTTGAGAGACAAAAACATTTAAAGCTTTTTTGTTTGGTTGGTCGTTTTTAAATGAAGGAAGTTTAAATTCTTTTTTTTTTTTTTTTTCATTTCACTATTGACTCATCTGTCGATGTCTCTCAAGGGAACTTCATAGTATTTAACCATTTAACTGCTCAACATGGTAAAACAATGAGGAATCGCTAGATGTGGTTGGAACTACACTGACTGACTGTTGTTTCCTTGAGTTGTGTGAAGAGAAGTGTAAAGCGCAGAGTCCCTCAATGACCGCAGTGAATTTTATGATGTTTGTTTCCAGAGAGAGATTCGCTGCACCAAAGATGGTGAATGGACTGCAGAGTTTGCCATGTGCTCTAAGCTTCAGGGATCATGCTCTCCTCCTCCTGATCTCAACTCGGTAGAGTACAGCTGTGACCAGGGAAGGGAAGTCGGTGAGTGTAATTTTCGTAAGGGATGAGAGTGTAATCTATCAAATAAACACTCCTGATTATATTTTCTTCCTTCTGTCAAACAAAATAAACCATAACAGTAGCCTGTTTGGTCTTTGGCTTGTCTAGTTTACACACCAGGCCTGCTTAACTGAACAGATACAGCAATCATGGCTCTTAGTGAACATATTACGGCATCATATGTACGACCACATAAAACCAGCTCTGACACACTCTGATCTTTAAAATCAGGTTTGATTTATTCGTCCTTAGCTGTCAAAAGAGTCCATACATTCTGTATGAGAGGTTGGGTCGGTGAACAGATACCACACAGAGATGGTGGTAAACAAGCGTACCTGGTCAATTACAGCAAGGCACTATTTCATCTGGTCCACATATGCTATTGTGTGTATATTTATGCTGATTGGGATCCAGTTGCAAATAAAAACTTTTTCACAAAATACCAAAATTGGTGGATTATGCAGCTTTTGCAGAGATAGACACACACTGAGGCCATGTTTACAAAAGCAGCCCTACAAAAAACAGAAGTTTTTCATTTGCAAATTTAGAAAAATCCATGTTTACATGAACAACTGAAGAAACTGTAGTATGCATGCCAGGCCGGTAGTCGGCAGTGTGAGTTTGTAATGACATACCGTCGGAGCTGCTGAAGTTGTTTACTTCCTGTTGCTGTTGAGCCCTAAGCTGCCACAAATTTAAGAAATTCAGCCGTCGTCTGACTTCTAAAATTATGCTACAAGCACATTTGAATTTGCCTCAAAAGACTGTCGTCATATTTGACTTGCTCTGGGTGCACTGTGGAGTGTTTAATTAGAGTTCGGCAGTGGCTAGAGCAAAGTCTGTTGACTTGCGCTAGAATTAGCATTAGTGTAGTCACTGCTGTCACAGGCTTAGTGGTTTGCCAGTTTAGACAGCCAGAAAGAAGGCTGCGTTTTCAAAAGATTCCACTCTGAAAAACCAGTTTCAAACCTTTGCCGTTTCAGGGGTGCCAGCACGCCATTGTCATGTAAAAGGAAGGCCGGACTGCAACAAAAGTGTGTAGTTTGATGCGAAAACTTGCTCCGTGTAAACTGTGTCTGAGTGCTTTGGACAGTATAAATACACAAGGAGGCTTTTTTTTTTTTTTAACATCTTAGTGTACCTACCAGATTTAAAAATAAGTAGAAAATATACTGTATGCCTAAACAGTTTGTGTTATTAATCTTTGTTAAAAATTGAATACTACGGTAGTTTGGCAGCCACAAACGGAAACATAAATCATGACATTACATCCTGACAAGCAGACAAAAAGTGTATTATGGAGAGCCATAGCTGAATTATGCTGACATATAATGGTGGACACATTTCTTTTTAAAAGGCAGGAGGAGACTCCTGAGAACTAGAACCAACAGACAGAATCACAGCACAGCACACACACACACACACACACACACACACACACACACACAGGCACACAGTAGAAGCCCTCCTACAGTGATGGTGGCC
>JAPQLA010000004.1:3719814-3734214 GCA_029822935.1 Naso vlamingii | reverse complement strand
CACACACACACACACACACACACACACACACACACACACAGGCACACAGTAGAAGCCCTCCTACAGTGATGGTGGCCAAGAGGCCAGACCACAGATGACAGATGGCGGCGTGGTCTGAAGTTATGTGGTCCTTTTTTCCCTTAATGTTTAAACATGAATAAATTCAACACATGCTAATGACGGTTAGAAGGTAAGTGTTATTTGATTTCTGTTTTTCTTCTTCCTTTTTTCCTGCAGGTGCTGTTTGCTACCCAACATGCACTGGGGCTCTGGACATGGATCTCCGTGACCCTGTGGTCCTGCCCAATGGCACTACAGCTGAGTCTTTAAAGCACTGGATGCTACCCACTGCAGTCAAGGTGAGATGGCCGAGTACGGTTGCTTAATAATTTTAAAAATCATAATCACAATAATTTTGGTCAATATTGAAATAAAGATTGTTTAACATGGTTACTCACTGACTTTGTAAACACCCTGCACTCATTAAACATTAAAACTTGTCCTATAAAAATGACGTATAATATAATAAAAAAATAATAATAAAACACAGCTGGTAGCCAAGAGGAACTTCTGGTCTTTTCCTCAACAATCCGGCTTTTTCTTCTGACTGGTAGAATGTTGACATACTGAGAAAGTTTTTTTTGTTTTTGTTTTTGTTTTTCTTTCATGACAGCAGCCTAATGCTGTCAGTCTGTGAAACTTTGTGTAAGTTTTTCAATTCATCTGCTTCCAAACAACCACAGTTTTCCCCTAGCACTAAGTGTTAGAACCTGGTTATTTACTGTTGAACTTCCATACATGTTGGAAACCTGACTGAAAAGGGTTAAAAAAAATAAATTATCAAATTTCAGTTTGAGGGTGCTTAGACATATTTAGACCTCCTTATCTTGAACTTCTAATATGGCTCTAAAACAGTGGATTTCTTCCTGTTTTGCAGCACAGAAATGTCTTTCATCAGTGCTGCCTTGCCTAGGATATATCTTTCAGTCTTTCAGTCTCACATTTAACTCAGACTTAAAAATTTGTTTTGACCAACTTTGGACTGAGAATGGTCTGATATCACTTGATGATATTTTCACACTTTAAATGATGTAACAGTTTTACAGGCTGAGCAGTACTCCTTGTAACTAATAAATTGACTTTCACATATAAATCAGGAGAACACTCCCTTAAATTTCAACCTGCTGAACCTTAGTAAATATTACTTTAAAATGTTTTCAACCCATAATGTTCTTAACCCTTGCGATCATTTTCTGAGAATGTCATTATTGAAAAAAATATCAGCGTATGTAGCTTTTACGTAAATATTTGTTCATGTATCAGTTACAGACATGAGTTTCTATATATAAATATGTACCACATACATATATATACAATTATATGTATATGTTTTTGTTTGTTTTTAATGCAATCACCAATAAATACAACATTAGCATAGAAAACATATTTTTTATAAATGAATATACACCATGATATTAAGGTTTATTTGTATGGAAAGTCTAAATAATATTAAGGTAAACCTTGATTTCTCTATCTTTCAAGAAGATTCTTACTTGTCAGCTACAGGTAACACCACTACACCATTTTAATGAAGCTTCTACGGTCAAAACATATCAATCACATATTAAAATGGCATGACATCAGTATTACCTGTTCTGATACTGTCTGAAAAACTGCAGTTTAAAACTGCCAAGGCATGGTCAACCTGGCTGGCAACAAAATATGCAACGTTTAGCATCGAGCAGAGCCGAATGCAGCACACAGACTCAGGGAGAGGTTTAAGAAGTTTGACGCAGAATGCTAGCCTTGGAAGCAGACAAATATGCCGAGCTCATGGTTTATCGTTCTGGCAGATAGGTCTGGCCTCCCTCCCATTTAGACAGATATCCACCTGTCCTGGCCTCCAGTCACAACCATTCATCTAATACTGGGCAGGTTCAATACAGTGACCGACAGAGGAGCATTACCGGTCAAGGTCTGAAAAGTCACATGGCACATGCTTTACTGCTTTGATTGGTTGTGGGGCTATCATTCAACTACGTCTAGAGGCATTTTGGTCAACGCCTGTTGATAACACTCCTTGAAAGAGAAAAATAAAGTGAGAGTAGAAAAATCTGAATTTGTCTGGCATGCCAGGCTCATCTCAGATTTACAAGATGAATAATGGCAGACGAGGCCTGGGAGGTCTTCGGCTTGGGGGAAGGTTGAAGACGGGCAGAAGAGAGAGTATTTTTTGGGGAATGGATAATGTTGGTGATCCAGTAGCTGGCTGGCAGGAAGAGGGCATATGTGAAAGGTGTCGGAGAGTGGAGAGGTAAGCAGGCGCCTGCAGATGGGAGCAGGCAGGGTGTTAGATAAAGGAAATCTGAGGCGCAGGAAAACACATTGTTATTACATGAAATAAGCACATGCAAGTGTAGCTACCCACGTGAGTAACACAATGATTGGAAAGAGGAGAGGAAAGCTTGGGTTGGACAAATCTGCTGAAAATCATTTGACCCAATCTAAATTGATAGGTCATGATATAAAGTGCAGTGTGCACAATGTGCAGGTCTCATATGGTTTAGCAGTTAGGATTCTAGCATCAAGTGGCCCAAGTTCAACTTGCTCTATAGAACCAATTTTAGAACTTTCAGTCAAATTTCATTCGTTTAAACCAGACATGAACCTTATGAATACTACAGAGCCCCCAAACCCCAAAGGTGATTTTGTGTGTGTGTGTGAGTGTGCGTGTGTGTGTGCACAACTTACTATCTTGCGGACAAGATAATTTTCTTAAGGGAAACACGTACCCTATAAGCTTGCATATGAGCTTACATAAAATTTTGGATAAATTGTATATGTGTTTTGTTAGAGCATAAATGTGTAGCCTAGATGATAGATATAGGCTATTGTTGGCATGCAGTTATGATGTTCAATCCAATTATTCATTAACTGCATTTTTAATGGACTCATGAAGTGCGCAGCGGGCTGTTTGGTGACTAAAACGATCCTCCATTGTAGAAATCCAGGATCAGTCAGCATTACAGAATGAAGAAGAATTAATGAGCAAGTATGGTTTTAGTTTTCATGCAGGTGTTGCAGGTCAAACCGCTGCAGTGAATACAACTACGTGGCACACAACGTTGCACTCTGCCAAGCGCGCACACACGCTGCCTTCTCCTGTCTCCTTACCACATCACCTGGTGTGTCTTCACCACATACAAGGATTGTGTATACTGATATAAACCAATATATCTGCAATAGGCCGATAATATTGGTAAACCGATATATCGGTCCGGCCCTTGTAGTGATTTACTGTCATAAATCCCCAAATTATGAAATTTCATGTTAGACAAACTTACTTATGAGCTTGCATCTTTTTTGACTCTCCTATATGCTCGCATATGTGCATTATAATGGTACAAGTTTCAGATAAAAGACATAAAATAAAAAATCTAAATTTAGGAAAGTATGTATTTGTATCTTTTCCATAACTATAGTTTTAAACCATATCTGTAATAAATATATAGACGAAGTAATGGCTGCTTCTTATCAGTATCCATTGGTTGTTGTTTAATTAAGTACAGAACTTATCGGCGAGGTGCTGCATAGATCAGCAGAGCACTGCAAAAGTGTTTGCACCTGTTGCTGAGCTGTTTCATGCTGCACAATAAGGCATGATGTGGTGAAAAAAGAAAGCACCTGGTTGGTTAAAATAATTGCAACTGTGCAAGGGATTGTAGCTGTGCTACCTTTTAGAAACTCTTGGCAGGTTTTGTAAAGCAGTTGTTGTTTTGCTCGCTTGCTGCCACGCTACCAGTCCTGGGCGCTGTGAAAACCGATCCGCTGACAAACAGCGCTGAGATTTTTACACAAAAACACCCATCAGAATGAATAATGCATTAAAACATCTGGTGGTCTGAACAACAGCACGGATCGTACACTGAGTTACTGCTCCAGACTGACTCACCTCTGCGGATAAAAAACAAAACAAAGTTCATTGCAGTTTATGTCTGTAAGACTGTCAATACACAGACAAACATTGAGGATTAGCTACCACAAATATTTGAAACAGAATCCACACACCCCCACATTGTTAACTGCCGGTTAAATCAAAAATGAAACTGATATCTTTGCCTGCAAGGACTGTCTGTTCTTTGCTTGATTGTGAGTAGTTCAAGCTTACTTTTACAATGGGCAAAAAACATGCTTTGCTGGTGTTCTAATGAACATGATTATTCATGTGTTATATTCAGTTTCTACCTCAGAGTCTGCTGAAGGGATTATTATTTTTTATTACTATTAGCATAAAAAAATGTACATAATACATAATACATAATACAATACATATCCAGTTCAGTTTTTTAAACCTCCATTAACCCACAACAAGCAGTAAGAAACAAACTTTTAGGATGTAAAATGAGTCCTACGGTCAGACTCTACCTGAGATGTTTGAATGCATCATGACATGTGCTAATGTGTTTCACTTCAGATGTTTGACTGAATCATTGGCAAGGCTGTTTGTTTTTAAGATTTCTAAGGAAAAGTTTTTAATTTCTCACTGCATCAGCCAAAGACACACTATCACAACGAAATCCATCTCATCCCCATGTGAGTGTGCGCCGTTATCATTCAAGTGTTTCTGCATTACTGGAAATCACAGACAGATAGCGAGAGTAAAGGTTCCAGTTGACGTCAGGCCTTTTAGGAAATACACAAATCTCAAACACACACAGTGTATGCAACTTGCCATGAACAAACTCATAGGAATGTCAGAGCTTGGGTCGGAGTTAGAGCGCTGTTGTTTTGCTTTAAAGGTGGGTCATGTTACCCAATATCATATCTCAGGAATCACTTCTACGTTAACGCTGTCGCAAACACTGCTCCATTTTCGCCTTACTTTTGGGTGGTCAGTCATCCAGCCAGCCAGTTAATCTACCCTTGCCAAGGTCAAATAGTTGGATGCAGGTCTTGTTACTTGCGCCATATCTCTAACACTGCCTTGTGATTTCGAGGCATTGTGTTATCTAAAATGCTTCAAAATAAGGTCTCCCTTGCTGGGTCAGGCTGCACAGGAAATCACAGGGGAGGATCCACTTTCTCTGTTCATATTTGTTAATCAATTAGCTCTCTGCTAACCACCTTGTAAATTTCTGGGGTCAAAGAAATGACAGAAGATTACAGCTGCACACGTATCTCACCACAAAAATTGCAGCAAATAGGCAGCAAAGGTTTGAAATGGTCATAATGTGCCGCATATATCCATGAAAACAAAAGACTATCTGCACTGTCTGCAATCAGAATTAGTGTAAGAGGTCGTTTTATCATTTTATTGTAACAGTTCATGGTAAACTAGACCAAGTTTTAGTAAGTCATTGACAAAAAGGTACCATGCCTGTATTAAGTCGACTCAACTACAGTCAGTTATGTTTTATTAAAATATTAAACTTTAACTGTACATGGAGAACACTATATTACTTCAGTTCATACATGCAAGTTGTATTCCATGTTGACTCCTTTACATTTTAATGCTTTGATGTTTCTTCTTGTGTGAGGACTGCTAAAAATAATACAAATTGCTCCGATTTCCATAAAGCTTTGCTGTGGATTAGTGGTTCTTGTGATTCCTGTTTTTAGTGATCTGCCTGATCTTTTGATAGTTTTTACAGTTTTAACCGGGGGGGGGGGGGGGTTAGTAGCACAGTCAGTCTCCAAGTGATAGCATCTTGCACCTGAATAAAGGGTAAAATGTCCTCTATCTTCTGTTAATGAACACTTGTAGAGAAACACCTTTTAAAGAGACAGCAGCATGGATGGATTACTGGTTTGATATTTATGTCTTAAAGGGATAGTTTTGTTTTTTTTTTTTTATGTTTAATGTTTAATGTATGAGGCAGTTATGCCTCGTCAGTGTCGTACCTGCACTAGATAATGGTTGGTTGGCTCTCTGTCAGGAGAAGCAGCACGGTATGCCAGCGGATCATAGTGTTGCTTTAAATGGTACCAACAGCAACACGTTTTTTTAGCCACCAAGAAGACCTCCCACCTGAAGTATATACTGAATGTCCCTTTCTGTGAACACTATATGTTTAAAATTTTTAGCACTTTTCATTGCCGTCAGACCTCCTTTCCTTTGGAACTACATTCTGTCAAGCCCAAAACGTTGCTATTCTTACACACAGCCACAGGTAGTCCCAAGAAAACAGCAGTTTGGAGGCAATGTAAAGCTCAAAAAATTTTAAACATTTAACGTGCACGTAAAGGGACAAATATGCTTTAGGAGGATGGTTGTGACGGTGGCTAATAGATGTGTTGCTGTAAGTACTGTTCACAAAGATACTATGTTCTGTTTCCTGCCGGCGCACCGCGCTGCTTCTTTGTACAGAGAGTAGAGGTGGGACAGTTGGAAAATTTCATGTCAAGATTATTGTAGCCAAAATAATTGTGATACACAATATTATCATGATAATTTAAAAGGAAATCAAAATTTTTATTACGAAATTCTTTTGATTTTTTTTTTTTTTTTTTTTAAGGAAAAAAATTGGAAAATTGAAAAATGCTAAAATATATTAAACATTAAAAATTGAAAAGAAAAAGAGTGGCAATAAAACATACTGTATTCACTTTACCTTACAACCTTTATTGACTCATGTTTATAGGGGACACAACTTGATTAAATAAATAAAGAAATAAGGTAATGAGAAATTTTAGGGTATCTCTGCATAAATAAAGGATAAATAAAAAATACTGTATGAGTAAATCTGCTCTATTCAAAAGTCCAACTTGTACTGTAGCCTGGAATATTCACTAATCACTAGCATGAAGAGTGAGCATTGCATTAGATTAATCATAGCAGACACTTATTATTATGCAGTTAATTGAAATTCACCACAATAAAATTATTGTGAGTGTTTTTATTGCAATGAATGATAAAAACAACAACTGTCCCATCCCTAACAGAGAGCGAGCTAATCATTATCTGAGCCACCTAAGACACCGAGGCTACATCCACATTGCTGCATCTTGAAGTTAAGATGGAGTCTTACATCAAGGACGATGCATGTCCATATGCGTGGTGTCTACTCTCCAGCCAAACTACACGCATATCACATGACCACTCAACGTCACACAGCACCTGTTCATTCAAAGAATGTTTCCCCTTTCTGTTATCTAGTCTGTGGAATTAGCGAGGGGTTGTTTTACTTCGATGTGTGTGCAGTCAAGAGCTCTCACATTAAAAAAATTGAACTATTCCTTTAATTTTTCAACTCACTGGTGTTTTTCACAAGGAGGTTTGCATTATTACCCATCTACAGTGTGACATTTCCGTGGATGTTCACTTTAAATCTAAGCTTCTACTTAACCTAGTAATTACTTCAGAGCCTCCAGTATACAAACTCCTATAAAAACGCTTTTGAATGTGAGTGTACTATTGTTTTCCATGGCAAACACCGTGGTTATTCATTTCCTGTGACTGCATTGCTCAACTGTTGTCCTGATGTGCTTATTTTCCAGAGCATAGTGTGCACAGGGATGATGAAGTGGTACCCTGACCCTCAGCACATCCATTGCATCCAGTCATGTGAGGTAAGAGTCCAAACGTCCAAGCAGTCCCGCATCAACAGCAGAAGTATGTGCAAATACTTTTGAAGATTCATGTTACTGTCACTTTGCAACACATGGTATTACAATGAATTGCTGTTGCAGCCCTCTTATGCTACCAGTAAAACAGAGAATATTATGAATCTGATATTGATTAATATATATATATATATATATATATATATATATATATGTACCTGATCAACCAGATAAAAGTCTTAGCCAGATCTCTAAAACTGTCACTGACTAAATAAGTAAATGTCTACTTCAGTTCTAACTGATACTGTATTTGGCCAAGGACTAGAATAGCTACGAAAAGTTCCTACAAATGAGTTATTTGTAAGTGTCTGACTTAAGATTTTTTCTTTATGCCACAGATTTTATGTTTTTGGTGCAGTAAGAAGATAAAATATTATTCCAAAGTCGTAAAAGCTTCATATGCCTTTTGTGCCATACATTTGATGGTTTACATTATACACAGTTGTCCTTTGGTGTCAAATGTTAAGCACAAATATCACCGAGTGCAACTGAGCACCGAAGCAATTTGTGAATACAGTGATGCCTCTTGCTGTTGCTTAACCACCTGGTGCCTCCGTTTTTGCAAACATTAGGTAAAAAGTGGAACTCTGTTCTTACATAACATGTCTAGTATGTGCGTAAATGTGCTTTCGGGGCCGTAAGGTCAAGAGGATCTCAGTTTGTCTTTCATCCCGTTCTAAGATATTTTATTCATGTCGAGATATGGAATCCTTAAAACAATTACACCATTTCTGGGCATAACCACATTAAATTTACTGCCCTGGCCTGACCTTTCCAGTAATATTAAACATGAGGCAAATGCTGTATCCCTGTTGTCATCACCACTCAAGATACCAGAGGCAGTGTGCAATATGCCTCACATTTCATGATGACAAATCTCAGGCAGAAATTGATTTCTCACACTTCAGCCTTTACAAAAATTCCTTTCAAATCTGTCCAAAGAACCTTTTTTTTTTTTCCAGGGGGCCTGGCAATCCCAAATGTTATTACGCCTGCCATGCCTGATGAATTGTCTGATAGAGAAAAATAAATTAATCACTGGATTATGGTAGATTTAGATTAATTATTTAGACTGACAAAAGGCTTTTAAATCTTTCTGCCTATTTTAAAAACAATCTGCTTTTTGTGCACTGGAGCTCTTACTGTTTGACAAAGGGAGGATAAGGTTTCCTGTTTAGTGACAAATTCTGATGAATTTAAATACATATTCATGGAAAATAAATTATATTTTAATTGGAAAAAAACAGAATACTTTCTAGTAGGAAAGTTGAACCGTTCAGTGTTTTTGATATTATCTGTTTTGAAAGACAGTTTTAACTGTGACAGGTCAAATGTGAAAGGTAGAAGCAAGTCAGTATAAGACAAACAGCGGGCACTGTTTTTTGTGATTGGGTTTAGAATAAAAGTGATGAAATTTTCCTGGTTAGGTGTTGTTCACTCACTGAGCAAAGCACGAACAGCAGAAGTTTGATGCACTTCTGTATATGAAAACCTAACTTCCTGCTTCAGTCTTAATTATGAAAGATGATATAAGTAGATCTTTTGTTTTATCACTGCGCTCACTAGCTGAACAATTGGATGAGCAGTCTGTTTTTACATGATCATGTCTTACCTGTACATAACAAGTAGGACTCTGACAGCATCTAATAAGGTCGTCTATTTTCTCTGTCTCTCATTACTTACGACTACTGCTGTGCATGTTCTTCATTTCTATTTGTTACTGAAAAGGAGAAGATTACTGGGCTTCTTGTTTTATTCATTTATGACAGTCTATACTGAGACACTAAGTAGGAGAAAACACAGGCAAGCCCATGTTGTCAGTTACAGTTTGTTGTGAGCTTGATGTGGTATCTTTACAGCTAAGGAGCCATTGCTATTGACTAGCATACACTAAAGCTATGATGTGAATGCTCCATAGCTACAGTGTAACCCCATTACACAGAACTAAAACTGCACCCTAATCATAATGTTGATTTTCACCCGGGGAGGTTGTTCAACCAACACTGCAAAGTAACAAAGTGTAAAATTACTAATTATATTGCTAATTTTAAAATGAATTGTTCACATTGCTACGCTGTCAGGTCAACGTATACCCCTTACCTACATTTTACTTTATGTATAGTTAAAGCAACACTATGTTACTTTGACTGCGACTCTCTGCTTCAAAAAACGAAACCTAATGATGCACATTAATACATCGCACAAAACAGCAATTTTAGTCAAATCTGGTCATATTTTACAGAGAAAACGCCGCTGGTTTTCCCTCTGATGATTGACGACTGCTCTCTCTGTCTGCAGCTTTTTATTTTAGTGTAGCTGTCACCAGCAACGACTCGGTGCTGCAGTTGCAGCTTCAGTCTGCAGGAAGCCTACATGTTGCTTTCAGGAACCTCTGTGAATCACAGAGTTGAGGCAGAGCAGTCGTAGGACATCATCTCCATAAAATATGACCCGGTTTTACTCAAATTGTTGTTTTATGCAATGTATGAAATATGCATTGTTAAGTTTAGTTTTTTGAAGCAGTGGGTCTCGGTCAAAGTTATATAGTGTTGCTTTAAGTACATCTCATGGTCTTCATCAAATAAAGTTTGCTCAATTGTTATTCCGTAACCTCAGTATGAAACTAGTCATGTCATAATACGTATTCGTATATGAGATAACCTTTAGGTAATGAGCCCCCTCCATGACAACTGAGCCAGAGCCATCCACTGATAAAACCATGGGATTATATAGAAAGCTCTGGAAAAGCAGGTGAAAAGTGAAACCCCATCTCTTTAACCTCCTAGTCTTCCCTGTAGCACCTTCATGATAAACTCCCCATTACTCTTCCCATCACTGCTAATAATAATAGCAAAATGGCCAGTATGTTGTTTGTTCCGTCCAACTCATTTGTCCGTCATATTTGTGGGATATAATAAACACTCGAGCCTCTAGAGGCCACTGTAGCATGACTTTAGACTTTTGGGCCTGTTCAATTTCATCATATATGATGTTGTACGTTTGTATCATAAAATTAAAGTTAGTTTAATCTGCAATTTAACATCCATCTCTGCTCAGTAATGTTTTAGCAGTGACAGTAAATCATGTAAAATCATAAAGCCAGATAGTTTTTTATTTGGCATTCATGTGTTGGTTCAGAAAAGGCTGGAACTACCGATGGAACACATAAACTTTTGATGTCTCACGGTATTAAAATATTCCTCCTACCTGCCAGCACTACATTTTCCCTTTCCACCTTCCCGTGAATGTTGCTAGGCACAACGGTTGCTTTTAACCTGCTCCTCCATGACAACACTGTAAATTATACCAGACCACATGTGCTGCATATGTTCTACGCCAGATCTCATGCAGATGCCATTGCTTCCTTTCTTTCTCCTACTCTGCCTGTCTTTTCATTCTTTTTTATAAGCCAGTTGACAAATACTGTCAAAGTTAGCTAAGGCATCTTATCAGCACCCAGCCTCACTAGTTTTATCTTCTATTTAGCCCCAGAATGAGTTACGTAAGTGCTAAAATATCTGCTATGTCTTTCTAGATGTGTCTTCGCACTAAGAATGATCTCAGCATGATTAAAATGTTGGCTGGACCAATAAGGGCAAAGAATTTGATAAGCGTGTGTAACGGCAACCCATTAAATGCATCGACTCATGCATCACTTAATATGAGGTATTCTGGCAGAGAGGACAGAATCCATCTGTTTAAAACTATTTGGTTGGTAGACGCTGTGTTAATCCCTTTGATCACATTATGACACGCTGTATAGCAGCTGTCCAGTCTGAACAAGTAACAATAAGTTTCACTTGGATGATTACAGATAGTTGTATTTAAAAAACTGTAATTTTACATGAGCAGGATAGGACCCTATTTTTGAACGGGCCAAAAGCTGAGATCCAAGTACATTTGCAATTTGGTACAACACAAGGTCCCTTTTTCCATACTAGCACTAGTGTGGACCTCCAAAAAGTAGCACCTTAACGCTACGGTGCTATTTTTGGGGGTTCAACATGAGTGAACATGACAACAGTGAAATTTTAGTGTATTTTTGGGGGTGTTAGGGTTGGCTAGCCCACACTTTGCTTCCGACACTGTGCAGCAGTTCTCATAGTACAAGAAGTAAGAGGCACTTATAATTTTAATTACCTCTCCCCAAGCAAAGTTAACAATGATCAGTCCATTGGGGTCTACTTGCATTACCATTAATACAGTGATGGTGGTGCCGGTCTGCTCTCTCTTCATCCATTACAAAATTGAGAATAAGCTATGCCGCGGCAGTTTTAAGGGGGGGGCTGATCTAATTGGTCAGGACTTAAGTTGGCTGTTGGCTGCACACCCTCTAATTTTGTATTGCTGCTACTTTACCGCTGTGCCACAGATGCACCTATCTCTCTGAATACCAAAATACCAAGGGGTCGGCCACACCTACATGCACTCCCAGTGAATGGACCTAAGACCTGCATAGGCGCTGTGCCGACTGACAAAAATAGAGCAGTCAAGCTCTTCATAGGTTCAAATAATCTGAATGTTAGCTGTTTGCTTTAGATGAAAGACAATTGTTGAAATTAACTGAACACAAAGTGGACCCAAAGTGAACTCAGCAATCTGTCAACATCTATTGCAAAACTACAAGACTATATCTTTTTTTTTTTTTTTTTTGCTAAGCACTGTTCTGTTTCTTCATCAAACTAATTTATCTGAAACACATGCTTTAGTTGTCTAATTTAAAATAAACATATCCATCGCAAGTTAAACAAATAAGTCTCTATAGACTAAGGACAGCCAGAAGAGCCCTAATTGTTTGGCAGTAGAATAATTTATGACTTTTTAAAAATCCACAACAAGTGGAAATAAAATAGTCTAAATGGAGAAAAAACAGTTGTTTTTATAGATAACACCTAACTATATTTCTTTCTTTGAGTACCATTTCCTGCTGCTTCCTGGCGACACAATTTATTTCAAATCGATTCACCTTTGGGTAAATTCTTCCTGGGCTAACCATCCATCCATTCTCAGTAGCTTATTTGGGTCCAATTTGCGGCTGCAACAGACTAAACAGAGGAGGAAAAATGCATCTGCCCCATCTTCCAGTGGTTTCAGGGGAATCCCGTTGTGTTTGCAGGCTATTCAGACACTATTATCTCTCCAGCTGTTATAGGTCTTCCCCGGTGTCTCCCTAGAATCTCCCAGCTGGACTTGCCTAAAATATCTCCACAAATATTTTAGGCTAAAATATCTCCACAAGGAGATATTTTCTCAAGGGGTAACTACTCAGACTGGCTGCTTTGCAGCTCAGTAAATGGTGCAGTGGTTCTTGTGTGAAGCTACAAGTCTGATGTTGAATTTTCATACAGGCGGGACGTACCAAGACTGTACTATGAGGTGAGCTAATTGAGTCAGCAGGTTAACCTGAGTCAAAAGCCAGAATTTCATGTGGTATGAAGGTGGCTTTCTTAATCCTGGCTAGATCACCATGGTAACTTATGCTTCAGACAAGATTATGTTCAGAGTTTCAGCTTGAAATTGGCTAAAAACGACCTTTGCCTAATCAAATAGTGATTCTTTATAGTCAATAGTCAGTGTCTGAGCAACCGAGTCATAGCTGAGTGAATATGTTGTATGCTTTTTTTTTTTTGTTGAGCCATAACATTTCATTAGTAATATAAGTAATAAATTAGTAATTTATTTTTCACCATATGACCCTTGATCTGGGGAAAAAAAAAAACAACCCAAAAATGATTTCTAACTATCTGCTGCGGGAGAAAATCTGCTTGAAAATGTGCAGCTAAATGGTAAATGGACTTAATTATATAGCGCTTTTACAACACAAGTGGGCATTCACCCAGTCACACACACTAACAGCAAAGTGGCTTCTCTACAAAGAGCCAGTCTGCTAATCAGGAATTCATGCACATACATGGCACAGCCATTGGGAGCAATTTGGGGCTCAGTATCTCGCCCAAGGACATTTCAACATGTAGACCGGAGGAGCCGGGGATCGAACCCCCAACGTTCTGATTGGTAGACAATCTGCTTTAGTAGTGATAGTGAACAGCAGGAAATAGTGGTAATAGATAAAACAAAGAATGAATACAATTTCTATATTGTTGTCTTTGTTTTCACATGAGTGTATGTCAAAAAGCAATGTCTCATTTTAAAACTCAGGTTTTAAAAATAGGACTGGCAATAACAGTGGACACCACACGCGTGTGAGCCTCGGCAGTTCAGCGAGGCAGCCGTCTCACACAGATAGAAGTAGGCGTGCGGCCCGGGCATCAGAGGTGGATTTTCCATGAAAAAAGGATTTAACAGGTGACCTGGTGACATTTCATGTTTTAGTATGAAAACACAAGCAGCAAACGCTGGCAGTCACCACTGACCTTCAGTTCTGTGTTTATGTGAGCTTAAGTCATCTGTTTATTCACAGACTTTGGCAGTAAAATGATTTCTAAGACGTGTAAATAAAAACCTGGTTTTCTCTTGGAAGATTAAAGGATTAAGAGAATCACAGGTGACCCAGCAAGATTTCTAAGACCTGAATGCTTCACCATGTTTACAGTTAACCATATTCTATTGCTTTTTAATATGCTTGTGCATGATGTAGAACCAAAACTCAAAAGAAAATTCCGCACACTGTAGCTCCCTCTTCGTGCATTTATTAGCACTCATGGATGTGCCAGTAAATGGACGAAAAGGGAGCTTTTTGGCCCAGCACCTGCTTTACTTTTGGATGTGCGCGGCTGCTTTATTTCATTTGGTGTGCATGATGTAGAACCAGAAAAA
>JAPQLA010000004.1:3707114-3719714 GCA_029822935.1 Naso vlamingii | reverse complement strand
TGATAAAAGTGAACGATTGGATCAGGCTATGGATCAGCTGTACGTTGTATAAATTTCCTTTACGTTTTTACAAGTAAACCACAGTACAATCTTACTTAAACCTAGTTCTTAGTGTTTCTTTCTTCTGAGTATTAAATAAAATAGCTGGTTATTTTACCAAGTACTGTGGCATATATCCCACAATGCTCGTGTTTTACAATCTACAGGTCCAGACTGCAACCATCATCATTACAAAGACCTCCCTTGAACCCTTGAACTGGCTTTCCTCTCAAAATGAAAAACACTGTGACTCATGAATAAGAGAAAATAGGAAACCTCAGACTCCCCCAACTGTTTTCAGAGAGCTCTGGGCAAGTGTAGCGAAGGATGTGAGTTGGGGGGGATGATGATAAAATGTCTGCTATTAAAAGAATGATACAGATACTTGGTAGGAAGTAAAAAATAAAGATATCACTGCTCGACAGAAGAGTGTTCACTAGAATTTATATCAGTGTTTTATAATGTTCTGATGAAGAGCTTGGCTGGTGCTGATGACAGCACAAGCTCCCCAATGTGTGTGTGTGTGTGTGTGTTTGTGTGTTTTATTATGCAATAAAGTGATTAGAAAACAAGTGAAGAAAAGGACAGGGACAAAGAGACAGCCAAAAAAGATACATGTACAAAGTTACAAAAACAACTCAGGAATACAACATGAGTTCAAGCTGGTGGGTATGCATGAGTGGTAAACGAGAAGCAAAGAGAGAGGTCCAGCATTTACTGTGTATGCAGAAGATTTACAGACATTCAGTCACTAAACAAATAAATACAGAAAAACAGACAAACCTAGTTCAAGCAGTTTGGTGTGAATGTGTTTGGTATCAGGGTTGTCAAGTGTGACAAATGTGTCAGCTTTATTTTTAAAATATTTACAATCGTAAAAATATATAGTTAGCCGACGTTAAAAAGCGTAATATTTCTGTCAGCAAAGTACTGCTGCTTGCATATGATTTGGACTTGAAGGAAGTTACTGAAAAATGTTAATGCTTGAACCGCTTGACCTTTTCATTACCCATGAGGGACTAAGGTGTGCAGCCAACTCTAACTGGTTTTATACTCTTCATGGGTTTATGCATTTCTGGTGGGAGTAATGTATATGTTTCCTGCAGGGGAATGTAAATAATAATTAACCTCAACATGAGCTATGACCTTTAAATTAACCTCATGTGGGCAAAGTGTGAGGTCTGCTAAATTTGACAGTCCCCAGCAAGGACAGACATGTACAGAGGGGAGCAAACCCACCGACAGCCTGGTAAACATTATGTATTACTGGGAATTATATAGGCATTATGTATTATACATGGCTGCCCGAGACTATAAAAGTAATTTTAAGATTTATTTATTAAAAGTGATTTGGTGGAGGCATCTGGTGCAATTGCTGGTAAAGTATTTACTCAGAAACAGAACGATTAAATAGATTTATTTATGCCACAGCAGTTTTGTTGGGAAAGGCAAGGGGATTCGTCAAGTAGGGAGTTCTTTGAAGTGAAGAGAAAACTGCAGAAATCTTCTCAGCAGCTGCTCTCTCCCCCTGCGCCGGTTAGGTAGAACCCCAAGTCTTTGAAATGACTCCATCGGTCCAACAGAGTAAGCCAAAAGTATCTTTGACACTCAGCAACTTGTATTGTTGGCACTTCAAAGCCTCAAGCTTTAGCGAAAACATTAAGAAGAATTTCACCCTAACGTGTTTGAGATTCTGTGTAATTTAAATTCCTCAAATTTGCGTGCCACTCGTGAGTTTCTGCAGAGAGGGACTCACACTGGCCAGAACATTGCAAAAAACAACTTGAGGAATTGCCATTAATGGGTTTTCTTAGGAGGGCCAAACATACCTGAACAGTCAAATGACATCTGCCTGTATCCATCCATCCGAGGTTCTAAATGAAAAGAAAAGTAAACCTCTTCATTCAATCTTTGTATCAATTTGTCCAAATGTTTATCCTGGACTACCAAAAGAAACTGTTTTCATAAATGTTTTCACAAAGACTGCTAATGTAGAAGCCAGCTCTACTTATGCAACAGGTCTTTGGTTGTTATCAGTATATTCAGTATTATTCAATCACTTGTGCCATGATGCAGTTCAGACTTCAAACAAGAAACATCAGGCTATGAAATCATAACTTAAGCACCATAGACAGCCCCATTCACCCTTTCCCCTTTACTTTGGCCCTTTCTGTACATTCCCAACTTTAGCAGACTACTTACAGTAATTTTGAAGTTGTTAATCTCTTGGTGCTTAGGCTTGACAGCTGTAGCGAAGACTGAGTTAATGTTGCCATTAAAAGAGAGTATAAAAGCACCTGGTTCACATGATCCACAGTTTAAGGAAGCCGTCTTTAACTGCCGTTATTCAGCTGTGGCACGCTGAGGTGTTGCTCCAGCAGTGGGCATGGCAGCAGTTGAGTTTAACAGGGGTATGTGACGGTGTGACGGGTTATCTTCATCTCCTTGACAGTGGGACGTTTGGAGCATCCCACACAAAAGTACAGTTCATATAAACTCTTCACTAAATACATCACGCAGGCCTATATGTCGATTAAATTCAAGACGTACCTGACCAGCTTGTTCATTGGTGATCCTGCAGCACAAGCTTTGTCAGATCAGCCAATGAGCATGCAGCTGTCTCTGGTATGACTAACCATACAACTTGGACTGGGCCTGGACTGTGCTGCACGAGTGTTTATTTTTCATTTGTTTCATGGACAGTTGTTCCAAAAATGTAATTGTATGACAATGTAAGCCACTTACTGAAAATCTGTTTTCTGGGAAGACGCGGAGTCTTTTATTTTTTTCTGGCCTTTCATGCTGTGTGTGGTAAAATTATCATTTTGGAGGAAACATTAACATTGCTTCTTGTTTATATCTTGTGTCTAGCCCTTTGGAGGGGATGGCTGGTGTGACACCATCAACAATCGGGCCTACTGCCAGTACGACGGAGGAGACTGCTGCCCGTCCACACTCTCCACCAGAAAGGTACACAGACATTTCCAGTGCTACACCTCCTGTCTGCCATATTAACATAAATGGAAAGAGAAAGATTCATTTTAAGGATTCTTTTAACGCATTTGATATAACTTGCCATTTCCCTCCACGTTGTTTTGAAGGTGGTAAGGTGTTAAACTTGCTTTAGGCTCATGTCCTGCAATCAAGATGAAGCTTAGGAGCCGTAGAAGGATTCAAAGCCAGATTCTCTCTGTTTACAGTAGTAGAAATCCGTTTCTTTTGGCGCAAGCGCTGTGCCGCTATGCAGGAGACTTCAACTAAGCAAACAAACACAAATCCCTGCTACTTTCCCCTCTCTCCTGTTAACGACTGCGCCTATTTAGTCTCCCTCATCTGTATTTAAAACAACAGAGGAGACTTGTGCCCTCCAGCTTTTCCACTCAAATGGTAAATAAGCAGATTTTCACCACTTAATGCTGCTATACACTTTCTTCCTTTTAATATTCTTCACTTCAGAAGGAACTAGTCAAGGTTCAGGTCATCACTTAGACAGCACTGAGCTTTGGACATAATATACCTGGTGAGCTTTACCTCTATTACATTACAATAGTTTTAGCTTATAAGGATGACAACCTCACTGTATTAGTTTGGAGATGGTCCCCAAAAAAACACTTAATGTAAAGCATCTTAAGGAGAGTTGCGAAATGCTTTTCTACTGCAGCTCTACAGTGTGTAAAGGCCCGCAATCTAATTCCATTTAAAAGCATAAAAACATCTAATGTTGGTCTAATCAGTCTGACAAATAAGCTGGATGTCTTTGTGTTTTTCTATCCTAACATACCCTCCCCGATGATAGCTTGTTCGTGCTCACTACAAGATGCAAATGCATCGAATTACACTAATTGCCCTAAATGATTGCTGTATATATTGGATGAATAAAGGGAATGGTATGAATAATAATAAGCAACCAGCAGTGGAAACCAGGCCACTCATTCTCTCATGCTTCTACATGAACACATATTTTTTTCCTATTTTTCTGTGCCTTCATGAGAACTTCTCTTCCATGTGGACATTTAGGAAGTAGTCCTCTAGTCACCCCAGCCCCACTATACCCTATTTGGCTACTGTACAGCCACACGTACATGACACTTATTCAGGGGGCCCTGCCTATTAATTTCTATGGCCTACAGCTGGCCAAGCCTCAGCTGTCTCCTTCATGTCCGCAGCACGCCATGACTCACCGGCAGCTCCTTCCTAAATGGAGAAGGAGTTCAGCGAGTCTGTAGCTGCCATCATAATAAATGAGCTGCCAGACTGCCACTAACTGCTCTTTTATAGGAGCAGGGGGAAGTGGAGGGTAGAGGGGTGGGAGCAGCGAGGTGTCTGACGGTCTGCGGTTTACTCGGCCACTATAAAACAGCAGCTTAGTGAGCGGGGGTCGTTCTGAGGAAGTAAACTAAACCGCCGTGAGAGTCAGCATCCTGACTGCCACTCCGGCTCCAGCAGAGCGATGAAGCAGAGGGGGTAAAGAGGAGCGCTGGATGGTGGGTTTGTTTACAGAACTTTCTGTTTCTATGTGGCACCACTTGTGCAGGTGTAGGAAATTACAGGTTTTAACACAGCGTGACCCACATCACATATCCTCTCTGCTGCCACACAAGGAAAAAATCGAGAGTTGGTATATTTCATGCCAAATTGCTACAGTTTCAATTCTTCATAAACACGCAGATGACGATGAGGTGAGTTTGATTTCTTACATTTTAACATGGCCACTTCACAGATTGTTCCAGTGTTTGGCAAGATAAGTCACCCACATCTGAACTACATCAAATATTTGAATCCATATTCCTATTTGTTTACGTCTGGATCAGTCCAACGGGCCGCCTTTTTACGGAGCTCACGCAGTATGGGTTTATTTACAGGGTAATTGCAGCGATGACAAGGGAGGAGGGATGCACGAGAGATGATTCAGGTGGGATTAAGTCATTGACTGAAGCAGGGAAAAGCTTCAAAAGAAAAGATCAGAGCTGCCACACCATCTATGGAAACACACAATCTTCCTTTGATTTGTTAACTGGAGTCTGTGTTGGAGTCCGACAGAAGGCCAAAGCAGTAAAAGGCAGCAAAGAGCGAACAGAAGGACAATGAAGACACGATTTTTTGAAGTCAGACTTTACATTTGGTTTTGATTGCATGTGAGATTGACTCACTTTAAAACCTTTTCTTGTCACATGAATTCTGTTCATGAATGTGTTTCAGTAAACAGCAGGGAGGTAACTAATCCAAACACTCAGAAACAGCCAAAAGAGTTGGCTTTTGTTTCTGTGGATGGGGCAAAAACAAGCCTTTTCTTTCCTTCCAGAGGTTGTTAGAAGGCATCAAAGGTGGAGTATTGCTTGGCTGCATCTGCGTCTGCATCAGTGAATCAAGACGAAACTGTTAGGGAAACATTTAATGGCTGCGCCAATTCGTCTTAAATGGGACTGCTGGCATTTTAAGTGAGGCTGTGCCTTCAGCAGCTTGTTGAGAGCTCTCAGTGAAACTATTACCCTGCCATCAACCCCGTCTCCCTCCAAAACCGAGAGCAATCAGCAGTAAGGCCGACAAGCCGCTACCTCCCACTCTCGTTCTCGCCTTCCTTACCGTCATCCTTATTTTCTTTCTCTGCCTCCCACTCTTCCTTCTACCTCTCCCTTTCTTTCTCTCAGTCTCCCTCTCACTCCTTCTCCGCAGGAGCGAATGTTTACATTTCTTGCAACAGACAGCTACGCGGGGCACCAGAGTTTATTTTGCAACCTGTGGTGATGGCTCGCTTCCTAGACAAGAGCTGGCAGCCTCTTGTTGTTGATTCTTAACATGTGTTCATCCGTTCACCTCCACGGCGGTGCGTTCCTCCCTCCTTCCCCAGAAGACCCTCAAGGTTTTTCAACGTTCAAAGGCCACGTTGAACCATTTGACATCATCCGCTTTATCGGCCTCTGGGGGGCCGTTGAGGTCCTCTTTGACTGTGAGGAAATACAACAAGTCTACTAAGACCACGCTTGGGTTATTACGCGCTACTTTCCTTTCAGCACAAACACAACATAGAAGTGGGGGCAAAAATGTTCAAAAGCTGCTGGGTCACTTGAAGCAAATGTATTTTTTATTGTCTGTTTTTTCCATTCAAAGTTGTGGTCTTTGCTACAGTTGAAATGTAACAACCCTATTGGGAAGCCTTCTCAGCTAGTGCATTTTTCAGTGACTCTGCTTTTACTGAAAGTCCTGATGTAATATTTCCTTTTACCCTGCTGCTTTTCAGCCCTTTTTTGAGGCTTTGGTTCCACCTACTTACACAAGATAGGCCGTAAATATGCAAAGGATTTTATCAGATTTCATCAAAGACAATCTCAAGCTGCTGTAAACAGGGAAACTGACCAAATGGAATGTGTGTACTCTAAGTTATACATTAAATCTGCACCAGACAGACCTGAAAAGTCACGTTTTTGTTTTCAGCAACAGATTGAAAGATCTATGGTGACTTTTGGAAGCCAAGCACTGAATGTTGTGCTTCTTTACTGTCAGGTCATTCAGTTTGGGGCGGACTGCAACCAGGATGAGTGCACTTGCCGTGATCCGGACGCAGAGGAGAATAAAAGCAAAGCCAAGGCTTTGCTAGGAGGAGGTGGAGCCGAAGGAGGAATGCAGTAAGATGGAGGGATGAAAGAGGCTGAACTTCTGTTTAGCAGAGTAAAACCACAGACTATATACCACAAGAAACAAACAGAAAATATTAAATTTTAAACATCTGTAATGCAAAGAATGTGTCTGAAGTCTTCACGCAATAAAAGGCCATCTTTATTTTACCATTTATGATCTTATCGGCAAAAATATCACGAGTCACGTTGGTTTGAAAATGTGATTCCTTTTATTCTCTTCAACACAAAGCCACAGACATCCACACGTGAATAATGTTAATTGCATTCTTTTACTGTTTAAAAGTTGAAGGTTATCATCTTTGCTGGATTTGTGTAAGAGAAAATGATTCTTTGTCTTATTGAGAAAGCAAAGTGAAATCCAACTCAAATGGTTAAAAAGCAGTTTATCCACTCTGATAAAAAAGGTCATCAGAACTGGATGATCGCTATTTTAATTGCAGTGCTTTTGCACTTATTCAGTTTTGGAAAAAGAAAGCAAAAGACCTGGCTGAGCTTGGAAACACTTCAGTACATGCACATCCAGTACAGCAAGGGCTACTGCTGCGAAGTGTGTTTCTGTAGCATACTGTCAGAGGAGAGACACTTGAGCATTTTACAGACCAATCAAAATCATATTAAGATCAAAACATAGACCAGTTAAATTTTTCTCTCACTCATATTGATTGGCAAGATTTATAAGTGTATGATGACTATTTAAAACCAAATGCTATCACATCAAATCTATTTCACCACACAGAAACATCACTGACCTCATGGCAAACCAAACAAATTCTTCCAAATACAAAAAGTCAGTTACAGTCTTTATGAGTGTGCATCACATTTTCTGCATCATTTCTATTTGATATGTAGCTTGTTAGGAATACATATCTGTAAAGACTAACATGTATAGACTAATATATTTGGATCATCTAACATATCTAATAGATCACGTATTAGTCACACAAGTCAACACTATATTTATATCACAAATGCAGTAATACAAACATATATATGTACCATACAGCATGTGCACCGGAAGTCCCAAAAGTCAATTATGTAAACGTTTACATAAAAAACATAGCACATACAAATTATGTCAAATATTTATGTGCATCGTCTCATTGAGATCATTCACATGAACAGTAGGAGGTCAGAATTACTGCTCTAAAACCTATGTTTACACTGAAGCAAAGATGCAACTTAACGTTGCAATGTTGGGGTTTGACAAGCAGTGGATAAATGTATAAGATAAAACCAAAATGGATGTATAAAGACTTTTGGAAACCCTGTGCATATCCTTTCCTCAACACAGACTTCAAACAGCTTCTGCTTGCATGTTTGTATATCAGAACAGTTCTGGTATCCATTAGCCACAATTTGATCCAAATGTTGTATCTATAAAAGTGTAATCATGTTCTTTGTGATATTTTACATAACTTTATACTCTATATGAAATAAATAGCAACTTTATATCAACACTAACAATGTCTGTTTTCATTGGATTTATGTTCAGTGATGTCTTTTGTAATAGATTTTATAAAATTATATGTTTAACTGCTTGTTATACAGCAATTAGTTGTGACCAAGTAATCAAGTAATTTGGCTGGATAATTTCTATATACATATATATATGTTTATATGTTTTATATATATATATATATATATACACACACACACACATATATATGTATATGTACAGTGCTGTCAATCGATTTAAACATGAAATCATGAATAATCGCATGATTTTTATAGTTAACTCAATTGCAATTTAATTGCAAATCTTTTTATTTAGTTCTAAATGGACCTTGAAGGGATGCTTGAATGAATACTGTGATATACATTTTGATCGAGCACTCGGTGCTCTGCTGAATTTGGTCCGTTGTGATCAGGGCTCGATTGCTTATGTCTTTCAGCTCTTAAGTCTTCTCTCCGTGTCTTATTGACTATTACTCCTGAGTGTCTTATTAAACACTCAGCCGACATTCGGGAGTAAGACGTCACTATAACAGTGTCCCAGTATAATACAGACTACAACATGGTGTCAGAAAACAGAGTTACGGAGTGATTCGATCAAGGCACAGTGTGCTAATGGAGCTAGCCTGGAAGCTAACAGCTGACTGCAACCCAACGGTGCGAACATGGAGCGGTTCGAGCCGCTGTCACCCATTGAGACTTACTGGTAACCTTTCAATAGTGTCCCAGTATAACAGACTACGACAAATACTATCCAGAGTATATACTTACCCCTCCACTTTGGCTTTCTTGTCTTAAGTTGTGTATCTGTGGTGGCTGCATTTCCCCAAACTAAGGGGTGGGCCGAGGGCCAGAACATATGCGCATTAATCGTGCGTTAAAAAAATTAACGATGTTAAAATGAATTTGTGTTAATTATATGTAATACTCAGCCTCACAGGTGTTCTAATCACTAACTGCCAGTTGCTAGGCTACTTTGTAAGAAACTGCACCAAAAAGATGAACGTTTTTCCAGATTCTCCTCAAAGATAGTCAGTTATTAACACAAGTTCATTCACTCTATGCTGTGCCAATGGTGTGACGTAGTATATACACTTCCCAACTCCCTAGTGGGCGGAGTCACGTCACTATGGAGACAGTTAAAAACTATTAGTAACTCTGCCTCTTCTGGAAATGTTATCGTCTTGTGAGTGGATTAAAGCAGATGGATTTATGTCTGTTGAGAAGCCAGGCAGGAAGCACCAGTTTCCAAATCTTGCAAGAATGTGTTGCTGAGACAGAGAGAGGTCTCGAACAAAGTTAATTTTCTCCTGAATTTTGTGTCTGAAAAATGCCATCTTTGTGTCAGAATGTTCAGAAAAAACATGTCTTGTCAGAAATGGGTCCAATATGTATGTTGGTGATGATGGGGCGAGAGAATTGGTCATAATCTGTAATCACAATCATTTCTCCAGTAAGAATGAATGGACTAAAGACTGCCTCTCGTCTCCTAAAGGGGCAGGGCCGTGGCAAAACCCATGTGACACTGATACAGGAAATGAATGTTCAGAGGGAGGTCTCGCTCCCTATTAACGTCTCTGTTCTCATTAGAGGAGGAGGAAGAGAAGGAAATAAGCAAGCGACAAAGTAGTATTCGGCCCTTAAGTAACTTAAAAAGTGTGCAAGAATATGTTAGTTGTTGCTTGGACTTATTTGTGTCAGCAGAGCCAAATAAATGATTAAATAAACAGACAAATCATCATCTGTTTTTGCTCGTCAATGTCAACTAAATGGAGTTTGTAGAACTGTTGCATAAAAGCGATATCACACTTGAGGTCATGCTGTTGTTCTGAAGATCATTACCGGTGTGATGATCTTCGGCACTTGTCTGCATACAAAAGTGCTCCCTCTCGTTTGATGTTGCCTAATTAACCTGAGGAGCTGACTCGACAAAAGTTTGTTTGGCCTGATGTACATGCAAAAGTGCTGAGATATAATTATGGGCTTACTTACAATATCATTCCAAAGCATTCTAATCACAATATGTCACACAGTACAAGTATCTGTATCTCATGACTGATGCTTTGATCAGTACCTACACAGCTTTAAATTTGTACAAACAGAGAACGTGTAGAGATTTAAAATGCTTTGTGTTATATTTTTCAATTACTGTGTCTGGATGCACAAAACTGGAGCTATCAGTACATATGCTCTCTATTAATTGCTTTATCAATTACAGTAGTTTGCATATATATCTGGACAAGTATTCAAAAGATTTATAAAAGGAGAGATATGAACTTAATTTCTGTGCTCTGAGTCTTCAGCCCTCATCACCACAAGCTGACACCGTAGTCTCACGATACCAGACAATCGGAGATCTCCACCTACCAATCGTCTGGGGACATCAAAATGCAAGGCAGTTGCTGGGACGACGACGAGAACTGCTGCTAACAAAGCAACGCCCCTTACCTTTTTGAAAAGGAGACGCCTTCCCGGAAGTAGTGCGCTCCCCCCTTTCTCCTCCGTCGGGAAACAGACTAAAGATATAGCGAGTCACTTTGTAACGCGTAGAGAACTTTTTATAATATTAAAATGGATGCCCAGAGCAATGTTAGATTATTTAATTGCTCCACATCAGCTTTGCTGCATCCATAACATCGCAAAAGCATGTGACAGCTCCCACATAATGTTACTGCTTTGGGTAGTCCGTCTCCCGGTGTAACTCTGTAATGTCCTCTAAAGCCAGTGTATAGTTGGATATATATAGCCGGACGGATGAATCATGTCCTAATAATAGATATTTGTTTTAAACTGATGGAAATGTTTTGCTGCAAACGCAGCATCAACAAACTTTGAGGGAGTTTTCTTCGGTGACTGCGACTGAGCCATCCCATAGTACGCGTGCTGCTGGTCGGACAGTGTCTACAAGCATGAGACTTCAGTGAGTCACTGGCCCCAGTATGAAGGACCGCCCTAAAGACTCAGGATTGGTTCTGCAGTGCAAGGGTTTTTTTAAACTCTGTAATTGTCTCCTCTCAGTCAGACGACAAAAGCTGGGGGCATGTCATCAGTCTCTAGTTAAGCGAAGCGTCTACACGGCTGACTTGTGACTCTACTGACACTGACATGGAATTTTAGTCACTCTCTGCTGACTTTGGCCAGTTCAACATAAGTCTGAGGACAACTCTAGAATAAATGCAACAATATAGTATAAATAAACAGGCTGTCGTTTCAGCTATCAGTCTGGCTTCATATGCAGAATGTTGGGACGGTCTTTGATCCCTGCAAACTGTTACTTTTGAACTCAGAATAAAATGCAAAGTGGTTTCAGATTGGGAATGAATGCAGACGTGAACCTGTGTAAAGGGAGAATATACTGTAATAGTTCAGCTTCATTTTTTAAAAAGTCATCCATGACTCACGCTGTCCTTGGCAAGTTTAAAGGGTCAGATCATTGAAATTACAAAAAAAGAAAAAAAACAGCTGATTGTCAGAATGTGAATGAAAGAATCAGATAAGACGTAATGAATTACATATTTTTGCACAACTGCCGCTAACAGTCTGAGTGCTCCTGACTAACTGAAGAGAGTAGCAATAACTGTAACTTCAGCTCCTTCTGCTATAGCAGCTTCGTAAGCCTGCCTTCTTGTCTGTACTTTTGTTACTATGGACTTGTGAAACCTCAGCAGTCATCGATCAAATACTGTTACAGTTCTTTGCTAAGTTGGGTCCAAATGTCCAGAAGTTCTGGATCCATTCATTGTATTGTGGTTAATGATGTGAAGCCTGCAGAGTTAGTTCAGGAAGACACGTCAAAGCAGCACCAAATTCTGATCAGATGGTCGGTCACATGCACTCTTCATCTGATTGGGGCAGGCTTTTTAAACCCCCCTGCTTACCTGATCATTCCTTGCTCCGCATTCTTGCTGCTCACTGTGTTGTTGCTGCTTGCTGCTGCCTTATGAAGTTTTGCAATCCCACCACCTCCCCAGCATCCACCTGTGGATGAGTCCCCCTTCGCTATTTCATTCCCTGTAAAATCTATTTGGCAGATCATTTATTTTTTTTTAATAAATATTTCATGCTTACAGGAAATGAATAAATTGAAACAGAGCCAGAATGCATTAAAATGCCAACAAATAACAGAGATTTAAGCCAGGTTCAAGACCGCTTTTGTATTTTTTGTGAAGCTTGTTCTGATGGAACATGTGAGGAGGTTACCTGTGGCTCTGATGTCTCTAACATTCTGACATGAAAAGATACAGAGAAATATATAGACTACATTGGTCTGTGTGAAGGTAAAGTTAAGATTCATGTTTTTATTGGACAGTAACAGCACCGCCTCTGTGAGGTACTTATATCTGTGCACATATATTGTCACATTTCAGTAAAAATCAACAAATACTTATAAATGAAAATGGCCAGAGGCGGTGTGGTTTATATTACATTTTGTTAGGTTTTAATAACCATTAAACTCCATATCCATAATAACCAT
>JAPQLA010000004.1:3696951-3707014 GCA_029822935.1 Naso vlamingii | reverse complement strand
TGGCCAGAGGCGGTGTGGTTTATATTACATTTTGTTAGGTTTTAATAACCATTAAACTCCATATCCATAATAACCATGACACCGTATATCCATAAAACCATTATGGATATACGGTGTCATGAGAATATCCAGCGTATCTTTTGTCTGCATCTGACTGTCCATATGTCTGTTTGTTAGTGGCTTTTTTGAGTTGACATCAGCTTGTCACAGTACAGTTTTGCTCAGTTGTGTTTAAGTGTTAACGTCAGAGCCGAGCTTAAAGCTGCTGTATCATTTGCAGGATAATTACATATTATCCTCCAGAAGTCAGTATGCCTGGAGTATTAATTTTTTATGTGCACATTTAATAATTCAGTAGCATGGAAAACCTAATGCCAAGATTCTCAGCCATTCTTGGCCCATCTCTAGCTCTTTGTTATTCCTCGAGTCACGCTCCCCACGTAATTGTCCATTCACCTGTCGGCCCTACCCATTCACACACCTGTTTTTATACTGATCATCAGCCCTGCAGTCTTCAGATCTCTTAACAATACATATCATCAGCCCGTCTTTGCTCTTTGTCAGATCAGCTGCTAAAGTTCTTCTTCTGTCAGTGTGTGTCCTTGTGCTTCCTTGTGTACCAGCTTCCTTGTGTTTGTATCCTTTTATTTGTTCCTGCCTGTCTGCCTCTATTCTCGTCTGCCTGTTTCCACCCTTCCACTAAAGGCCTCTTCATGCCAGATGAGAAAAAAAAGTTCCTATGTCTGTCAACTCAGCTAAGGAAAATCTAAACAGCCACTTTTCATAATATATTCTTTATTGTTCTTTGACATGGCAAAGATCAAAGTGAAAAAGTTAATGATAACCACGTACAGAATAGACAGATTATTATCATGCAGATAGTTGATGGTTGGTTCATATTTCTCTCAAAGGTCAAGAAGTCTCCATCATGTTGCCTTCTTCATTTTATGTTTAATTCACTCGATTAGTTTGTCATTTGAACATTTTTATGCAAACAAAATGACATCATCAGCTTTTAATCCACCAGTCACTTACAGTTCATGACAAAGGTCCAATCCAGTTTTAGATGACATCAGATCACAGAAAGTCAAACATTCTGCACTTTGCACCTGAACTGCAGTCAGTGGTTTATTTTAGTTGCTAAGCTACACGGCAGGTATTACAATACAATACTGTCTCTACTGAAGCACACATACATGTTGTAAAATATCACTTGTTGTACATTTATATACAGAAAAAAACATTGTACTGTGCTAGAATGTGATGCATTTATGAAATACTTTGCTGCCTATACAAAAATCTACAAGTGTTGGTTTTAGTATTCACATATAAGATTTGTTAAAAATCAACATCTAACTGCATTTCTTTGACATCAATGTCCAACATGGCCACCACGCAGTGATAAAATTATAACAAATGGAGGTCAAAGAAAAGTAAAAATATACTCACAATAAATACACAGCATTAGTGGAAAGGTCAGAGAAATCTTTCTAAAGACAAACATTATTGCATGAAGTTTAAATGTACAGAGAAGCAGTTGAAAATATTAAGACACAGTTTATTTGTAGTTTCAATGCAGAATTATCACTTTTAACTGGTCAAATTGTGAAAGATATGAAAAATAAATGATAAATGCAAATACTGTTAAATGAATGAACATGTAGAAAAAATGAAGTGATCTGTGAACTGTCTCTGTGATGCCATTGATTTAGTCAAAATTCAGTTATAAATTCAAACTATCCATACTACATTCAGCAGGTTAGGCTATATCCTAAAACTTTATGTACAAGATTTGTTTCAAATGTCTATACTACTAAAATAACTTGTCACAAACCACCGTCTTGCACCTTCCTCTTACCTCTCTAAAATCTTTTTAGTGTTAACTTCTTTCATGCTAACTCGCCTCCCTCCTACAAACGTGGATAACTCTATAAAATACAGCCTTGTTCCCCACTGGTGCTACATTACACTTAGCCTACATAAATATGTTGCAGAACATTAACGTTTCATCATGTATGAATGGCAAAAGACAAAACCAGATGTGTGACAATAATACTAAATCATTGAAAATATGTAAAGAGTGATGGTTAAAAAACTGCAAGTCTTGATTAGATTTGATGTCTAAGCAACTCCACACAATACAGCAGCTAATATCAAATTACAGCTGAGGAAATACACGACGTTTTAGCCCATGAAGTGTTCACCTGCTGAGTGTGTTGCAGTTTTTTATAATAAATGCATACGACAAGCATCAGAAGCTGTAAAATGTCAACTGATGGCAGGAATGTACCAGTGAAACTGAAGCGATAATAAACTTAAACAGTTAAATCTTTACAAGACTCAGAATCTCCTGGATCCATTTTTTATGAAAACTTTACGAGAACAAAGCACTGACTTTAGAAGTCAGTCAGGTTCAGGAAGCAACTAACGGTATCCAGGCTTTAGGATGGATGTGGGCTCCCTAAGAAGTCAAAATCACTCCCATTTTTGGCCATTTGTTTCATCAAAAGTTGCCTTTTCTGATTTTTCTCTGCAAAATATCTATGGATTTGACAGATATGATCAATTTTTTATTTTAAGAGGTACAGAGGAGCCACCGTTTGAGTCCCAGACCTGCCTTTTCAATATACTGAACATAAAAAGATGAATGACTTTAATGCTTTCCCATCTACGTTGATGTCAGATGGAGATCTTTTTCTGTAATAAAGATGTAAGACAAAGATTGTTGAGTCCAGCAAAGAAATACAGTGGGAAAAAAAAAACAACGTGGTGTTTTGCTTTGTTGCTTCAAGATATTTGTTTTCTAAGATAAATGCATTTAATGTCATTATTGAACGCAAACAAAATGTTAAATGTCCAATGTTGAGTTTTTCCCGGTTGTATTACCTTTCAGTGTGGAATGGATCTTTCCATGGCATTCTGTACTTAAATGATAAAGTTAGAGAAATTATTGAAATGACTTTCATAAAACTCCTTCGCATATAACTGAACAACAGTAATCTATGATCCATTTCAATTCTTCCTGCATTTTAGGTCCATTCCTGCCTTGTGACTTTTCACCCTAAACAAATTTAGACACGTATCAACCTTAAATCAAACAGAAAGTTGGTGACTTAGTAAACACTTTTATTTTGTGCCTGCAGTTGCTTCACTGTAAACAGTAAACAGCTGCATTTATATTGCACTCCTGCACAATTTCCCTCTCATTCACCCTCTGACACAAACACAAACACACACGCGCACACACACACACACACACACACACACACACAGAGGGTAGCGAGCCACCATGCAAGGTACTGGCCTGACCATTGAGAGCGGTTTGAGGTTCAGTGTCTTGTCAAAGGATACGTCGACTTCACAACTTTCCTTGGACTCCCAATGGTGCTTCAGTCCATAGGATTGTGAAGTACGAGACAATGACAGTATGTTTCATTACACAGTCGTACAGCTGTGAAGACCGGCTAATGAGAACTGGTAAGAGATTTTTATTGTGAAGCATCTGCAGAATGAGTCAAGTTTGCCATTAAATGATTGTAATTCTTGCAAAAATGGAGTTTAGCACAACTTAAACAAATCACAATAAATTGGAATGGATCAATAGGATCAATAAAGCTCCAGTTTAATAGATAATTATCAAACTTCAGAGATCATCTCTTATCTAAAAGCTCTGATTAAACTTAGCTTCACCAAATTATTGAATTCAAAGATGAGTAAGGAGCATTTCAAATTATGTTTAGCATTACCTTTGACACCAAATATGCATTTAGCTTCCAGAAAAAAATATTGAAACCTTGGTTTTATTTGTTTTTTTTTTAGTTGGGTTTGACAAGTCGTCCACATTCCTGTACATATCCATAGTGAAAGCTCTCAATAATTTTACAGCTCCTTGGGTTCGCCGTAGTCATTGTACATGACTGTAAGGGTCTGCTCATCACAGGCCTTGTGCACATCTTGACCCATGTCTGACCAGTTTAGCCCAAAGACCTTGGTGTCAGTGTAACGGCAGGACAGGAACTTGAGGGACATCCTGCGGAGGCCGATTTTGGGCTCCTGAAGAAGACCCTTGCACCACGGTGAGAGTTCGTCTAGCTGAGAGAGAATGAGGCCAGCCTTCCTGTTGGAATAAAGTGGAGAGACAAAGTAAGTTTTTTTAAAGACATTTTTTTAGCTTTTTGTGCCTTTATTGATAGGCCAGCTGAAGAACTGAACAGGAAATGGGGGAGAAAGAGAGGGAATAACAGGCAGCAAAGGGCCCTAGGGCAGAGTCACACCTAGAACCGTTGCTGCAAGGACAAAGCCTCTGTACATGGGGCACCCCCTCTATCAGCTGCCTTTTTGGATGCAGTTAAACAGCTTGCAAAATTCTGTGCTGTCTCTTCTATTGTTGGTAGCCACAAAATATGACAAAGACTTATACCCCTCAGGGGTGTATGTGTATTTGTCGAGGTTTTTGCCAAATGCATTTTTACAGCACCTGTGATATTTGTGTCCTTGTACATTTGGTGTGTTTGTGGTCAGTCTCATGTTGTTATGAGGTCAGTAATGTCAAGCAAAAAAATTTGCATTTTTTTCTTCATAATGACTTTAATAAAACTATTTGTCTGCAACAGGTTGATGTGAAAAAAGCTCCCTTCCATTGCAGTCAGTTGTAGAGGAGAGACAGAAGTGTGTGCAACAAAGGGATGACAGCTTCTGTCACTACAAATTTGGACTTAAGTTTTTTTGGATACATAAATTACTTCTGCAAAAAAAAGCACTCTTGCTGCCTTTCAGACTAAGATGACAATGGTCATCTTAATCTCAGTCGTCATTAAACAAAACTGATGCAGAGAAACAGCATGAACCTCACCTGTTACAGCCCTGAACAGCTCCACCTTTACTTCAGAGTGTTTCAGAGAAATGCACAGCTTTGCTTTGTTTTTGTGCAAATGCTTTTGCTCCTTACATACCTAGAATGTTTTTTTCCTAAATTTTTGAAATGTGTTATTAGACTTTATATTTTGACTGTTATGCATATTAGAGTACATAAAAATGTATGCTACTGCTTTGCAGGTTATGAGAGTCTTCACAGTGTGAGACTCAGTCTAAACATCCTTTTGACAATCAGGGCCCTGGTCTGACTCGGTACCCAGCAGATTGTGTAAACTGTGGTCTTCCTTAAATTCAAACCACCACCACTACCTCTCCTTTGGCACATAAACAGTCATTTAAACACCAAAGGGAGCAGGTGAGGAAAAAACATTGCTACATTTTTAGTAAATGTCCCATTTTGACATCTACTTGTGCTTTTAGTGTGCTGCATGAGTGTGTTAAGTTAATTAGTTTTTAAAGCCCCTCCGAGGAACTTTCATTTTGTGTTAATTGTAACGGCATGTGTGGACAAAAGTGGTACTGCTTACTGTCGTAAAGATCTTGTCTAGCGTGAGCGTTTGTTTTGGAAGAAAGCGAAAGAAACACATCACTTACTGTATTTGCACAATACCCCTTTTTTTCTCATTCCATAATCACAAAATATTGAAATTATCTGAAGAAAAACAAAGAGGACAGTGGACTGATCATGCTCGTAAACAACAAATTGTCTCATGCAGTCTGTGCTGTAAAGAGTTTCATAGCGTTTCCGCTGACTGAGCGTACCGGGCAGAGGCATTGTAAAAAAACTGAGTAGAAATCTCCAATCTCCTTGTCGATGGTCTCATTTGCCAATTTAGGTAAGATATGAGGCATCAGTATGAAATTTAGACTGCTTCATAACCAGATGAAAGTTCCTTTTAGGGACTTAAACAGAATGCTATAGCATATTTCTATTCAAACTGGAAATCATACCTCCTCCTCCTTGTAATTGTTCAGAAAGGAGCTGATATCACAATATCACAAACATCTAGCAGCCAGTCAGCTTTTGTAATTTGTAATGAATTTTTTTTTTTTTTTTTGCCAAGCATCTGAATTAAGTTGGAATCAGTGTTGATGCACATCAGTCCTCAGATACACTAACGGTCTACGGTCCATAAATCACACTGTGGCTCTGCTGCTGTTATAGAATGACATCACTGCTGCTTCCTGTCTACAGGAGCTCACAGGGTAAGGTGCACTGTTACTGACACATTCCAGCATTGACCCAAAACACACAATGGCTGCTGAAGGTCTGGGTAGAATGATGAAAGTAAAACAGTGGAAAAATGAATGAATGAAGGAATGAGTGGCTGTGGCATGTAAAGAGCTGCTCCCGGGGAGGAAAACGGGCTAATGGACGGCTGTAATATTGTGGAGAGGCAGAGGGGAGACTATGAAATGCTCAAACTTGTTCCTTGGCCAAACCAGGCCCATTCGAAAATCATCTCCATTAGTAACATGATGCACAGAGTTCACATAAATACATTTCACAGGGACACTGAGTGCAATAAATAACCATTAAGCTCGATTAAGCATTAAGCAGCCTGTTTGGCTTTTGCAGTGAAATCCTGTCAAGGATTTTTCTAAAGTCAGAAAATGGCAGCAGGGGGAGATTTCATTCATTCCACACACACTTTCTTCTCATTCCTTAGCCAAGCCAGTACTTCCAAAGCACAGTGTCCCCATTCTGCCAAGCCACAAGTCTGCTGGACCCACCAGAGTCACCAGAGCCACAGCACATTATTCCCATGAACTGATGACACATCAGAGCGCCCAGACTACGCATTCAAAATGCACCAGTTAAGGAAAACTGAGGATATACTAATAAAATAAACAAAGAGCTTTTGTCCATCTCGGTCGCTCGAATTCTCTAGATTTCTTTTCGACATGGGGAACACTTTCAGGCGATTAGTTCACACAGCCCGCCTGCAGCTGTGTGCCCCCCCCAGTCTGTATCACTTTAATTCAATTTTAAATGCAAAATGTGCCGGTGAAAGCAAACCACACAATTATGTAATGTTCCGCTCATCATCGTGGTCACATGGACACATCATGAGGGCAGATTGGATACTGATGTTATAATGATGATTGACATGCAAGTGAGGCAAAAAGTAATGGAGTTGCTGAAGTCACAATTCCCACTAGTCATCTTGAAATGAATAGAACAATGACTGATTTTTGTAACAGGAAATATAATGATGGTGAAATGACAGCTACATATATGTCTTTGTTAAGTCTTCTGTGTGAAAAAAAAAAAGCCAAAGACATAAGTTGTAGAAAAGTCCATAACCATGTTTACTTCCGAAGGGCGTGTTCACCAAAAGTTCAACGAAAACATGTTCAGAGTGCATTACTAAGCTTCTGAATGGATTAAGTGATTAGACTTTTTGTTCAACTGCTGTTTGTCTTTTGTTGTTTTTTTTTTGTTTTTAAGGTCGAGGTAAATCACAAGAAAAGGGATCTCTTGACTGACTGTGTTTGTATGCACTTTTCTAGGCCACCGACCACTTAAAGCACTTTACAACACAACATTGACCCATTCAGACACTAATGGCTGGGGCTTCCACACAAAGTATATTCATTAGTCCGTATACACACACACACACTGTTCCACACGCAGACTGGAGGAGCTGGATAACAAACTATATGACCTCCTGATAAGCAGACGACCCGCTCTCCCCCCTGAGCCACAGCCGCCTCCACACTACATCACTACATAATGCAATACGTGGCACTTGGTCCGGTCTGGATTGATTTGCAGTTCGCTCTGGATCCGGACCTTGGTCCTGGATAAAAGCAACCATTAGAAGTAAGTAAGAAAATATGTTTTTTTAACTTTTAACTTGTGTGTTCCAGTCTCTGTGGCAAACTAATATCCTCTTGTCAAACACCCATTCAAATGATAAGCCACAAGTCTTTTGGGGATTTGTGATTTTGTTGATAAGATGCAATTCTGGTGTTTTGAACTTAAAGTTGGCACTGACTGTAATAATACAGACACTGTGTGGCCTGTGGCTTCTACAGTATTTCATCTCTAAACATGTAGCACATCACCATATTTCCTGGTATGTGTCAATGTTATTTCTGGACAATGAATGTATTCTGCACGCCACAATTCCCTGCAAATAGGCCAAACACTTTGAGTCGAGCATATTTCATTAGTTTTGGCATTTGTCTCTAATTTGCAAACCATTTCACATATAGAGATACGTGAGAAGCAACATCCTCTTTGCAGTTGCCTGGCTAATAGAAATACTTTGCATTAGGCTAGTTTATCCCTTCAAACCTTCCTGACATTTCATCCTGGTATTTGGTTTCTAATATGCAGTTAGTCTACTTAGGCAAGTCTTGCTGGGTTGAATACTTATGGATAATCGAATAGTATATAAGAAATAACCAATTTTTTAAAAGATTCTTGCTGGAGGACTTGATGACAGTTGATGCCACGGCACATACCGGCACATCAGTGGTCTGAACAGAGGCTGCATGCGGGCGGTGATGGCAGACTGTCAGTTGACTTAAATCGCATGGCTAATAAACTTCATCTGTGTTGGCTGGCTCTTCTTTATCACTGAGCAGGGATTCAGTTTAGTGCATCCTCTTGCATTTTAACACATATTTTTAGTAGATCTCTTACTGATAACCAGCCAGTGACAGAAACTACAACAGCATGAGACGTAGTGATGGTCATTCCAGCTCATTTTATTGACATGGTTCTATGGCCTGGCTTGGCAACAAAACCAAAATGGCTCTTCATTTTATTTATTTATTTATTTTTTAATTATTTAGCACCATCTCTGGCTCATAATTCAGCCAAATTTTGCAATATTTTGATTGATATGTGTGCACATACTGTATATCACTTAAATTATTCAATGAAATTTTTTCGGGAAACCTTATAATTTAACTAGAACTTTCACTCATTTTTTCAACCCATTAGCTGTGCCGCCATGTGTTGTCTTAACTTGCCTCGTGACGGACAACCCCCTCCTGCCCACACACCACATCACACATGACTGGTCGTACCCACAACATCCGACCACGACATTCAGTCAGTGCATAAATGAGTGGCCACTTGTGTGGAGCCAAGCAGTGTGTTGAAAATATCGCCCTGTTGTTTTGTCTTGAATTAATTTACAAAAGAGAAAAAAAATGGCATTAGCTCCCAGATGACATCCTGCTCCCATCATTCATTTAAAAGAGCGGCTCTTAGAGCCGACCTGTTCGCAAATGACACATCACTATGAGATTGTTTCATTGTGTTTTGATTCATTATGCGTTTTGCAAAGTTCTACACACACATACAAAAATTCCTTTTACCCAGAGGCATCCAGAGGAAAGATCTTTGTATATCTAAAGCAAATTTTCTACACTACAGTACATCAACTCAATACAACATCTCTGTATCAATTTAATAGAGGAACGTTTGTACTTATGGTGTAATCGACAATCATACCTTTCTAGATGTCTAGAAATACCCAGTAGTATCTTGCTACCGCCCCAGCCTCCTTTGGATATGTTATTGAACTGTTTTAGAATTGCAGGAATTTTGAATCTTATGTACATCTATGCTTTTACAATTGCAAATGCATATGAACAGAGCTCTAAAAGCAACTCCGTTATGTTTTCTGCTCTGGAAACTGTAGAGAGAGAGAAAAAAAATTAATGATGTCAGCCTTCACCGTCTGCCTGTCTGCAGACAAGAACGCTTGTGTTGGTACTGGTACTGTGCTGCCATACTGTCATTCATATCATTTTTCTGAAACCTCTTTATGTTCCCCCAGATTTCAGTGGTTTAAGAAAATCTGGATATTTATTTGCTTTAAAAAAAGAAAAAATGTGGTTTGTTATGCTTTCATTTCTTAGGAAAGCAGAGGAACATTTTACAGGTTCCAAATAGCAACGGTTGTCACCATAAATCCTTATGCATGTACAGGAGTGGGAAATAGTCTCCAAGATACAATGTGAGTGCCCCTAAAAAAACTCTGACCCAATCGAGCTGTTTGCTCTACGCAGGTACATATATATATATGTGTGTGTATATATATATGTGTGTGTATATATATATATATATGTGTGTGTATATATATATATATATATATATATATATATATATATATATATACACACACACACATATATATCTATATCTATCTATCTATATATCTAT
>JAPQLA010000004.1:3682774-3696276 GCA_029822935.1 Naso vlamingii | reverse complement strand
CTAGCTCTGGGGGATTATGGAGAGAGAGAGAGAGAGAGAGAGAGAGAGAGAGAGGGATGGGATACTTTTCATTGTTCAGTAAACTCAAAACAATGTATACTGATTGTGATAATGGGTTTGTTTTACTGGAATGAGGGTTTGTAAATATTTGTGTGTTACTGTTCACTTTTCAGTATGACAGAAACCAATAAATCTCTGCTGGAAGAGGAGCTGAAAGGCACTTCTGTTTAAACTGTGGGTATTTTTGTCCTTCTCTCAACTATAAAAAGTCAGAGAGCAAAGTAAACAGTCTGCTGTGATTATGATTATGATTTCCTCAGACAAAGTCCAACCAAAACAATACTTATTATCACAAGCACTCCTCTGATTAGAAAGACTGTCATGTAAAAGCAAAGAAAATAGAAAAAAAATCAAATACTTTTCGGTTCTTAAAAGGGCACAAAGTCCAACCAAGGACATGGTCAGGACTGAAACCAGGCCAGGATAGAGGATTTTCTTAAAGCCAAGCCAAAACATCTAGCATTCATAAGTCAACAGCCAAGCGGCGTGCCTTAAATGATGGTTACTCCCCTGGCGATGACAAGATCTGGCCCTCAAGGGGAGAAGTATCAAGCTTTAGAGAGACAGTGTTTCGTGAGTTTATGGTTTGAGTTAAAACGTTATGTGATGTTGCATGAAAAAGGCAACAAAAATGTCCTCCATAGTATGCCAAACAATCTCGTCAGTGAGATTCGATACGTTTCTAAAAACAGCAGATCAGAATATCTGCTGCCACGAGAAAGATTAAGCCACATTTGTTCATTCATTTGGTTCCAGATATTGCTTACTTGGCTGATAGGAGTTTACATTGAGTCAGAGCCTGAGCAGAGTTCTTGTTATCTGTATTTTGACTAGCTAATAAAAATCTCGTTTATTCAATCCTCATTGTTTGTGACAGGGAAACTGGGGAATTCTCTCCATGAAACATTGAGCTGATTAAGGAGGATGAACCTATGTGTGTGTCCGTGGTATCTACATTTGTGCGTGTGTGTTGGACGATAGTCTGTCTGCTCCCTTCTTTACCATTGGTGATACCACACATGGGTTGTCTAGATGGAGGACAGTTATTTGGCCAAAAAAATGGTGATTTAAGAACAAACCACAAAAAGGTACTAAAGAAGGCTGGAGCTGTCTCTGGGCAGATTTTGCTGTTATGGGTGTCTTTTAAAGGTTCCCTATAGTGTGTTAGACCTTTGTGAAGCTGATTTTCTAAAACTTTGTTTACCCTCTGCACATGTGCATGCTGTAAAGTGATACACAATCCTACCAATTAAGTCACGTAATGTTACTTGGCTGTAAATAGTTAAGATATGCTGCAATGTGCCGAGAAAGAGTTTTGAATGAGTAACAGTAAAGTTAGCCAAAAATGGTTATGGCATGTCTTTTGTTTTATTGAATTTACTTTAAAGCCCTTGTCTGGAGCACGTGTTGGGAAACAGCAGCTAATAAATACCAGGTGGCCATCTGATGATGTCACAGGCGTGTGATGTCATCATTTGAAATTATCCTGAAGTGCCGGCATAAAATATGTAACAACAAAATTAAACGATAATAATGACATTCAGTGTGTGATATTTCTAATTCCTTGTCTTTATCAGATTTGTATACTGCCAGATGTCGTTAAAAGACACTGTTTTTTAAAAAATCTGGGTTTTCTAAACATTTTTATTCTGAAAATTTAGGTTTCAGGAAACTTTTTAAGGTACGATTAAAGTGTTCAGAGACTGCACTTATAAAAAGCAATCGCCATACCTGATTTAAATCTGACTGCCATTGCCTTTAAAGCAGTCCCCTTGTGCAGGGATATACCACTCCCAGCAATGCTTGAAAGTTTCCCTGGAAGTCCTGTTCTGTACGCACATCACACACCATCTGTGATTTGCTCTAAATCCTCTCCACAATGTCAAAACAGCAACCTTGCACTTCATTTTTGGGAACAAAAAAGTCACATTTAGCAAAATGTGGCAGTACGGGGGACAGGGGAGTGATGACTGTGATGTTGCAGGAACATGGTCTGCATTTTCAGTACACTGTAAGCAAGACTGTTGTCAGTTACCATCGCAACATGGGTCAGGTCGTTTACAATGAATGTTCTCCCTCAGATGCCTCAAAATGTCGGCATTAACAGTCTGACCCGTGGTAATAAATGAATGAATGCTGTCTGTGGGCTTCTTTCAATGCAAAGACTGTTGTCTGGTCTCTGGGTTGTAATGGTGGACACGACTCTCGTCACTAATGACGATCCTCGATGCCAAGTGTGGGGTATCCCAGTACTGTTGATGGAAATTCTTGCAGACTTCAACAGGGTGTGGCTTCTGCTCCAAAGTCTGGATATCACAAATGCCCACGTACCAGTGGTCATAAAAATGCATGTAATTAAGATGCTGATGCTGATCGAGCAATATAACTTGTATACTTACTCAAGAATGTTATTGCCTGCACCTGCTACATGCACATCACTGTGCACCACTGGGTTCTTGTACAACAGGAACAGTCTTGAAACTTTTTGATCACACCTTGTAGTGTTAGACTTCTAATGACAGGGGTTTAATGTGAGATAATATTAAATCTGAATCTGCACTGGTAACAGGTCCTTGCCTAAAATATGTGTGTGTAACAAGACCATTCTAATGGATACATATTACCCGGTAATACTAGGTAGAGTAGTTGCATAGTGGGTGGGGATCCATATCTATCTGGACTGTTGGGTGCTTTATATTTTATAGGTTCTAGGATCCAGACGCTACACTTTTACTACATAAGAAGAACACGACCAATACAAAGATGTCTCATAGCAGCAACGAGAACAACAACATTTTACCACTGAATGCTTGGACCTCTAATGATTTGGTAGGTTGAATAAACAGCGGTATTTCCACACCACCCCAGTGTTTACCAGTCTGACTATGCTGCGATACCTAATACTAACAAACCATTGGCTTAGAAAAATGTTTAAGGATAATAATCTTTATCCTAATGTGACCATAATGTTTATTCATACTAAGAAACAAACACAAAGGGCAAATCAGACCCCACTGTAAAAGTCAGCCTTTGTTAAAAAAAATGACAATGATCAAACTGATCTTAGGTGTTTTTGCAGAACAAGGCCAACATCAATACTGGATGGTTGAAATGCCAGAAACTTTGCATGGCCCTTATTTTCTTTTGCTAAAAATGATATCAGTAGTATTTTTGTCCTGGCGTCAGTGCAACCATTTATCTGCTGCAATTGTTTTTCCCAATGGTTGAATAACGTCAGAGAAACAAAGTGTTTGACGCCGCAGGGAAGTTGTCAGCACACTTAGACAAACTTAGACATAGACAGACCATTAACCTCTCTGTCTGCCCACTCACTTGGTAACAACAGAAAGCATCCAGCTCTGTTTCACATTCAGATCCTCACACCACACCAGATACCTAGGAAAGTCTAACGTTCATTTGATGACTTGGCTAAACAAAACATGTTTATACTTCCTTACCCTGTTGCTAGTGCTTACCTTGAATGCACTTCTCTCCTGCTTTTCCAGCACTGGGGTGCCTATATTAACATTAATCACCCCTCCCTTTAACTAAATTGGGGGACTGTTAATCTAAGTGTATTTTAATGGAACGCTTCAGAAGCAACTCCCTCAATTATATCAATTCTTTCCAGCATGGTCCCTATTAAAAAGAGCCTTTCATTAAGGGTGGGGGAACCCACAGACACGGAGAAAAAAAGAGAGAATTAAGGGAGCCTTGGCTAATAAGTTTCACCTGCCAAAGGGAAAGCATGTACCACAGACTGCCATTTATAAGTATATTTTATGTCCGACACATGGCTCTGTTTATAAAACATTAAGCTACAATTTAACATTGTGGGTACTTATCCGTAGTTTGGGGGGGATCGGAGGCCCTACCTGGTTGTGCGGTACTAAATGGTCCCGATAATGTCACAGAGGCTAAGCTCGCTTGGCTTCCCAGTCAATTTGAATTAATTTCCTTGTAACTGTATTCAAACAAACAACCAACTAGAATCAAAGATGCTACTTTGGAAGTCAGGAACAGAATATGCCGCCTTTGAGAATCAACAGAGGAGTTGGACACCGAGCTTTTCCATGGAGATTCAGCTGCCACTGTTTAAAGAAAAAGGGATGCACTCTTTTCAGGATGGAAGGATTTTTTTTGTCCTGTTTCACAGGGCTAGAAAGTGGGTAGGATTTAGTGGCATCTAGGTTGCAACCAACAGAATATCCTTCTGCTCACCTTACCCTTTTCAACGTTTGGCAGAGACTGTGAAAAAATGCCACACATGCAAATGCCCTTTCCAGGGCAGTGCTTGGTTTGTCCATCTGGGCTACTACAAAAACATGGTGCAACATCCATTTCCCATTGAAGTTTCACTTACAGATCCAAACCAGGAATGGCTGCTTGCATTTCAGCTATGACTAGGCTGCTGGAGATAATCACAACAACTTAAGACAACGTGGCAAATATGTCACGGCGTGTGTGTTTTTTGACGAAAGCCGTGTTAAGCTGCCTACCTCTATCAGTACTAGGGAAAAAAAAAGCTGGCAGTATCTGAATGTCGCTGCTTATCCTTGTGCCTCTTTCTTGCCTCTTTACTACTTTTTTTCTTCCATCTGCTGCATTATAAGAACAGCTGGCAGCAATGGGCAACATCAAAATTCAGTGTCAGGGTACAATAACAGAGACGTCAATTCACAAGTGAAAATTCTAAATTCACAAACAAAACTGATGTCAGCCCACTCGTCTAGACTTTGTAGATTTACTAAAACACAGTTAAAGAGCAACATTCAAATGACAGGAGCGTAAACATGCGGTCAAACATTTCAATGCAACAAGTGCAGGCGTGTGTATTTGCCCAGACATCAAGGGGCCAGTTTACTCCATCAGAAGTGTTTGTCTGATGGTCAAATCACACCTTTCAACATGTGATTAGGGGACCTGTGTTGTACCATGTCTGTAACTTTCCTTCTCTTGAAACAGACAATCTAACAATCGCATCTGCTTCACACTGTGATTGGCCAGCTGTGCAAAGGTGAGAAAACAGTCAGGGTTTTAACTTCTCTCTCTCTTTATATTAAGCTTAGCACAACAGTTTCTGTCACTTTCTGTGTTAACAGTAGAGTGCAACACTGCATGTCTTCAAGGAGAGATTCTCTCATCGCAACTATGATGACATCTGTGATGTCAGTACTGTCCAACTTCCCTTATCTATCTGTAGCACTTAGTCCACAGCCCACTCCAGACCTTACTTAACTTTATTTAATTTACATTTTCATTCAAGAAAAAGACAAAACAAGAAACACTCAAAATATTTTCTCTGAAAAAGCTGCAAACTTTGCCAAAAGAAGTTAGAAACTGGACAAGTGTACATGTTGGGAACTATCCTCTGCAGCGGATTAGCACACATTTGGTGCATTACATAAGTATTGTGTTTTAATTAACACACTTGATGGCATGAAACATGTCTTCTACAAGTATTTGATATAGTGCTTGAGGTCTATGAATCACTGTTGAATCACTGAGGAAAGGAGTTTCACATGAGCAGTGAGGGGTAAAGTAATCACTAATGGAGCATATCTGTAATATTATTCCAGTCCAAATCTGTCATATGTTTAATTTTTATGGTCTGCAAACAGCTAAATCAGTGTCTGGGTTACACAAAATATTTGAAATTGCTGGTGAAAGGGCCATCTGCTCAAATTACACTTTCAAGTGGTGTTCACACCAAACAAAACCAGCGTCATGTCTAGTTGCCACTTGCCTTCAATCTTGCAACCAGGCTGTTGTGCTATTGTTCAACGACATCAACACCAATTGCACAAGTTCAGCATGACAGATGGCATTTTCACGGTGGGAGGTCAACTCATCAATGAAGCAGAGACTAATTATAGTGAACACAGTCAACACATTATCAGATGTCTCAATTTTTTTTAGTATTCTACTAAAAGTTTGACCTGTAGACTTGCATATTGTTGGGTCCTTTGACAAATTAGTCATTAAGCTAAAGTTGATGATCAATTTGCTGGAAGGAATGCATATTTCTGATGTGAGGTTACATATCCGAGAAGTGGGCACTTAAGAAATACAAAAACTGGATTCCAAATGCTTGACAGTCTCACAGTTTCCCTCATTTTCTTTCTTCATCAGCTTCAGTATTGAAGAAAAAAGTGGTATAAGGTTTCCAGAGACACATTTTATTTCTAAGGCAGGGAAACAGTAAAATCTGACCTAAAAAGGAGCTTAGAAAATAACCCTACCTGGGTCCTAGCTCGTCCTCACACCTCCAAGTGAATTCTCCGAAGCTCTCGTAGCGCTGGTTGTAGTGGTAGAGTACACGGTGGAGTGTGGGAGCACCCAGGTCCATCAGAGTATTGTAGGCCGTCTGCTGCTCCTTCCCACTGGTGTAACCATTAAACAGGTTGTAGATTTTATCGGCTATTTCTAAAATGAAAAACAAAGTCATAGGTCAACTCCTCTGGGCAATGAAGAGAAATATATGGTGGAATCATGGCAGCTACAAATGGAGAATTGACTGCATTCATAGAGCATTTTCCAGTCTTTAGACTACGCAAAACATTTTCCAAGACAAGTCAGCATTCTGACACACACATACACACACACCTATACACACTAACAGCCACTGTGAGCAATTTGCAGTTTAGTATCTTGATAAAGCGTACTTAGACATGCAGACTGAAAGAGGCGGGCATCATCAAACCACTGACCTTCTGTTACAACCTGTCCTACCCGCTGAGCCACAGCAGCCACATGGACTGAGTTTAGTATAATTAATCAGAAAACATTTTTACTAAACAAGAATTTTTCTGCTGCTTTATACCAAATAATCCTTAAAGGAAGACAAGAGAAAAAGATCTAAAGGCTGCAACTAACAAAATTTTCATTCTCAGTTAATTCATTTGTCATTTGTCATTTTCTCGATTAATCAATAACCAATATAAAATATAAAAATGTCTGAATAAAGGGAATATCGCCCATGGCTGTCATCAGATGTCTTGTTGAGTTCTTCCTGCATTCTACAATCCAAAGATGTAAAGCTTAGGATCACATAAAGCAATAAAGAGTGGCAAACTTCAAGAACCAGAGAATTCTGGGAGCATTTTGCCTGAAAAGTGCTGATTTAAAAACAAACCATTTATTAAAATAGTTGCAGATATTTTTTTTATGTCATTTGACTTCAATAAATACTCCCCATCAGAAGTAATGTGATGCCCTCTGCTTTTTCTTCTTCTACTGCAGCTGCATTTTGCAGTTCAGATGAAAAACACAGATGTATTTTTATGTGCATATCTTCATATCAGTAACATGTTACAATTAATAAATCATTAGCACAGCCCTCTAAAGCCAAAGCCGTTGAACATTGTCTTCAAATAGAATTTTTTTTTCATGGTTTGTCAGATTAGTAAATCCACCTGTCCTGGCTGATAAAGCCCCCCTCCCCCCCCCAAAAAAAATTTGTCATAAACAGAGCTACAGAGAGGAAGTACGACATTTCACACCATTCATTTATTTCCAGGCTTTAAAAACCTGCAGCGTAAGCCAGTAGTGTCACAGTTGAGTGGTTGGGGCATTTTTGCAATGGCTGATTCATATCAGCAGGATCTGCAATAACATCTTTGCCATAAATCTCTTGCTCGTGAATAGAGTATAAAGATTTCAACTTTGAATCTTCTTTCATTTTTGACTATATAGAATTCCACAGTTTTATAGTCAAAATCTTACACTGTGCATAAACAGTCCTGCTCCAGAAAGGAAAACTGACTTTATGGCTTCATCTATGAGCTGATCTTTAACAACAGAAAAAGGAAGCATCTGTCCTTTGAATTAGCCATTACTTATATTTGGTTACTAGAAAAATGAAAAATATCATCTCTCTCAAATTTTTCTTTTTTATTTGGAGAATGGATATGACTGACTCTTACCCCTTTAATACAACAAACGAACCCATTTTAATCAGTTAAATCCTAAACATTAATGTGGCAAAATGTAGAAGATAAACTTCATCGTATTATAATCACATGTGTACAGCAGGGGAACACTGGACTCATCTCTGTGAGCCACCTGTGATCAGTACAGAAAGATGATTCACCTTTTTGACTTCAGTCTGTCTCTTTTCTCACCTTGTGCTTTGACGTCATCCACAGTTGGACACGGAGTTTTGATGGTGACCTCACTTGGACTGGAACGGCGCCCTGTGTTGTCTACTGCCCACAGTCGGAACCTGGACACATAAACACACGCACACTCATGTTAATGTGAAGAAAATGTGCTGCTGATTGTGAGTGATACATAATCTCAGCCAAAAATGTTCAACACAACCTTATAAAGTCATTAAGAGTTCCTGCAATGGAGTTTGATGGATGTGATGTACCAAGGTCACATCAGCAGCAGCAAACATCTGACAGCTGCTGCATTTTAGACAGCTGTTAATTCAACTAAGACACTTTCCTTGTTGGAGATGAGAGACTGCAATACAGGACTTTCACTTGAGTCAGACTCCCAATAACTGAAAAAAGTAATTTCACTGAATGAATATCTCCACCTAGTGAGCAAAACAAAAACTGCATCCACCTGTGCCATCATGAATTCAGACAGTTACACCAACAATAGCAGAGGGCAGACAACTGAAGAAAAATTGAATCACATTTTTATCCTTAACCTGGATACTGAATATATACTGTTTTATTCAGGTTGCATTTAAGGATAAAAAGTTCAGTGAATTTCAGATATGCATACTTCATTGAAAACATGAGACATGATCGATTTCGAGCAACTGGCTTTAAAACATAAAACCTTTCCAACATCTTTAAAGACTTGCGGCTGCAGAGTGTGTTTTTTGTGTGATGCCTACATATAAGCATGTAATGTTCATGGTTCCCCACACACAATACATTTTCCCACCACAGGGCACCAATCTCAAGCTTCGTAAGGGTTCTGAAAATATACGGAGCGTGCAGCGCCCTGAAGGGAGAGATGAGGCCTTGGCTTGGAGAGAAGAATGAGCTGCCAGACAGGATAGAGAGAGCAGGAGCCCCACTGACTCTGGGATTAAAAGGGCATGTGTAGCTGCTCACTCAGCCCACATACATCAAAACTGTTTGAAGAGGCTCTGTCCTCGGGCCTCTTGCCCTTTTTTCTTCTCCTTTGTTTTGCTCATGCTCATGTGCTATACTTCCCTCTTGATCTTTTTCTCACTCTTTCCTTTTTCTTTCTCTACCCCAAATTTTGCCACTGCCTCTCCATTTCTGTCTCTCCACTTCACTCGGTTTCTTTTCCTTCCTACTAAGTGTGTGTGGCTTCCCTCCTGGCAGGCTGTCTGTGAGAATTGTCAGCATGTTAATGAGAACATTTGAGCATCCGGTGTGTGCGCTCGGAAAAAGAACAACATCTTGGTTGCTGCATTACATTGCTGAACTTTTTTACCAAAGCACACACAAACGCACATACATACACAGAACTATTTGACTGGAACATGGATCAAATTCCAGTTTTGTTTTATTTCCTCTTATATGTTTGTGGGGAAAGAAAAGTAATTTTAATATTTAAGTCTTTTTTAAGTCCTGACCTTAATCTGATATATTGACAAAATTAATTTGATAAATCATCCTGATTAAATTCTACTTGAAAACACTTCATACTAGACCAGGAACTAAATTGGGACCCTAAACTATCTTTGCAATTAGAAATGTCATCCAACACAGTAAAGAAGTACTTCAATTTTATGAAATTTGGTTATTTGCTATCTTATGCAAAGTTATGAGGATCAAAATATAAATTTCCGTCATTCGCTCCAGACAAGAAAAGCTATCTGATGCTTGCAGCCTAGTGTAGCACAGAGTGTCAGTTTATGTGACAGCTCGAAAAAAACAAACAAACAAAAAAAACCCTCCATAGATTTTCATTATAATTTGATAGTGTAAGACAAAAAAAGAAAAGGAAACAGTTCAAATAAGCTGTTTTTGGTCAGCAGGCTAAATGATGGAAGCTACCTGCCGGTAAAAAAACGACAAAGCAACTTCTACATCTACATGTTTTGTTCACCAGTTTAGCTAATGTGACACACTGGAGATATTTGGAAGGCGTCATTGATGAAGCTACGCTAGCTGTTGTATTTCCCTCTTTTTAATTTATTTGGCTAGGCTACACGTTGGTAACGTGCTGAACTCAGTTTGTATGTTGCCAAAGCTAATGTCTGCAACATGTCCTGGGTTAATATGTCCTAATCTTACATGTCGTTGTTGCTTGTTTGTTTGTTTTTCAGTTGGTATTCAAGATATTCGTAAACTATACTGATGTAATCTGACAGGAAATGATACAATTTGTGCATTAATGTCAATCAGAGTGTAACTTTGAATGACACAGCCAATAAAACTTCACAAAGAGAAAACCAAATGTTTTTCCAAAGACGATTTTTTTGTTTGTTTGGTGTTTCTGGAGCTGTCTCACTACAATTACTCTAATCTTTTCCAGCTGTGTGTAGCGCCTCCATTTTCTCCTGCAATGCATTGTGGGGCCAGGCTCTACTTCAGTCTACAATAAAGTACAATGAAATGTTTGTAGAACACATTAAGATTTTTTTAATTTAGCTTAATTTTATCACCTTTTCATTGTGAACACAATGCACAAAATAAAACCTGCATGGAATTACTACATAGTTCAGGAAAAAAAAAATCTCAATGCACTAAGAGTCCGGTAGTCAAATTTGCACACAAGGGAAGAACTGCTTTACCTTCTAAACATCCAAACACGTGCAGAAGCTGTTAGACCTGATTTGTACAGAGATGTGGCAATTTCTGGTCAGTTTTTTTTTTATTCGTTAGGCCTATATGTTCATAAGAAAAAAAAAAGAAAGTCACTTACATGTATGTGGTGTCAGGCTCCAAGCAGCGAACAATCATGCTGATGGAGGAGGACAAGAGGTTGGGGATATCTCCTAACATCACGCACGGAGACCTCGCCCCAGACAAGATGTCATCCACGAAGCTCAAAAGGGTCTCTGCGACAGAGGAAAAAACAGTAGGCCATTTTAGTTAAGAAGGTATAGTTTTAACAAGGATTTCAGTCCAGTCTGAGAAGAGATTACTTCAAATGTGACAAATAATAGTTTAAGCTTGTAAATGCTGCTTGTCTTCAAAACAACGTTTGATTTCTCGGCAACTTGAGCTTCTCTTTTTTCATCAAGAGCAAATTTGTTTTGTTCAATATTATAGAAACCTCACCTCAACTCTTATTTTGACCTGACAATGCACTTAAAACTTTTACTACGGCTGACAACATCAAACAGCTAAATAAATGCAAACCTTACGTGTGCCTTAATGAATTGAAACGACTTTGAGGTAAGATGAGGACAGCTGTGCTGGACCTCCTGCAGGCTAAATAATTCGGCTCTATGAAGTGCAGAGATACGCCAGTTTCCTCTACTTTTAAAGGGCAGACTTCTTAACATTAGATGTTAGGCAATACAGCTGAAAATTGTGAGAAGGACTTCTTGAAAAAAAAAAAAGTCACTCAACAATTAAAGCTCCATTCAGTTTCCTGTCTAGCATGTACTGACTGTCACCCCAAAGCGAGAGCTATCCTAAATATTTCTCCGTCAGGTTCCCCTATTTTTTGCATAGCTCTCTGCTGCATTTTAACAAAAGGTAAAACCGACGCGGACTGCTTTGCTTGACTACAACACACACTTTAAGTACAGAATGTGCCTGTCAGGCCTGTCCAGGAAAGTAAACAGTTTGAGCGCTGTTCGCTGAGTATGTGCTGATTTTTTATTTTATCCTTAAACGCATGAGTTTGTCAGTGTCTTGGCCAGTAATGAATATCCCCCTTTCAAAAAAAAAAAATCAAATGTGACAATTAGTTTTTTATTGCGTCAGTAACCTCACACAGGCATGGTGACATAAATATAACAGCAGGAATCAGTGCATGGGTTATATAAGAGATAAGCAAAATGTGCAGCGTGTCTGGTGACACACTCATTCACTTCTACACATGCAGCCCACTCAATCAACTTTACAGTTGCAGATGGATGTTCAAGGGCACCTTGACAGTAGATGCAGTGGGGGAGGTGACTGTTACTCATTCTGTCCACCCACTTTTCCCCAGTAGATTCAAAACACCACTTTTCATCTAAAAGTTTCCTCTCGCCTCTCAGTCTGCCTCCCACCTTTTGAATGTTCCATGTCCACAACTGTTTTGACGCCTAAAACAAGTGTCTACGTCATCTACAAGGTTATAAAAACAACACACACAATCAAACACATTAAGTAGGTGTCAAAACCTTAAAACAATTAAAAAAAAAAAAAAAAAAAAAGAGGGGAAACTCTGGTGTGAAACAAATTTACAATATACTATTTTTAGCTCACATGCGTAACACGAAGACAGAATTGTTGGGCAAAGACTTATATAATATTTTTTGTCAAACCTCCACAATTATCTACCATAGAAAAGTTTGTAAAGTAAATAAAATGCACAAGATTATATTTATTTTTATCCACAATATTTAAAAAACTGCTCTGGTTTTGACAGAGTCAGTAGTGGAGAGTGTACACAGAGAAACAGCGTGTTGCACACGTCCCTCTGGGCAGAGGGAATCCATCATATATCAACATTAAAATCAGAGGCCATGCTAATAACTGTCCAATTTACAGATGCCGGCACCAGCCTAATGTTACAATCTTTTATGTAATCTAACTGCATTGAGATTTTTGTTCCCTGACTTTCTCCTTTAAGGCAGTGCCATCCTCCAGACAATAGTTTTACTGCCCTTTGAATACTGATGTTTCATTCTCTCAAACTAGTATCTGGCTAATTGTGCAATGTACAATAAACATCCAAAGAAAACACACCAAGGCTTATTATTTAACTTCAAAACTTTCAAAACAGAAAGAATAACTGCATTAAAGCTAACAGATTCAGTGTTTTTTTCACTGTTGATCAGCGGCATCCACACTACCGTTACCGCCACAGGTGCTAAGATTTAATTCTATTACAAATAAGGTTGTCTATACTCCATATTCTGCCATATTCATTTAACAACCATTGTTACTTGTTCCTTTGCAGATTTTATATTCAAAACATGGTCATCCTAGTAAATGATGTATTGCTTTGGGTTTATATTGGTAGAACTTATATGTAAACAAATAATTTTTTAAAATACATACAATACATACAATGACAGCTTTTAGAAAGGTGTGGAACAAAAGTATTGCTATTCCCCTAAAATTAACAGGTTTGTGAATTTTATATTTAAAAAACTTGTAGGATCCTAAAAGATTATTTGTTTACTTGTTGACTTCTGGCCCAATATATAACAATGTAAAATAATGTAACTGTTAACTGTTAAAGACATTCAGAAATGGTTGTTTGTACCGTCTCCTTCCCCGACTTTACCCGAGTGAAAGCACGAGTTTACACGAGAAAGGAAAACGAATTTGATTGGG
>JAPQLA010000004.1:3653566-3673623 GCA_029822935.1 Naso vlamingii | reverse complement strand
GTGTGTGTGTGTGTGTGTGTGTGTGTGTGTGTGTGTGTGTGTGTGTGTGTGTGTGTGTGTGTGTGTGTGTGCATGCAAAGTCTTCCAGCCAATCTACTGCTGTTTTTCTCTGCTTCTTAATGGAAAGGACAGGTGCTTTAAAGTTGATAATGTTTTTACTGTGAAATTTGAATGTCTGTCAGAAAACGGACTTCTATTTAGAATTTAAAGAAGTCACACTTACACTCTCACTGAACTCAATTTTACTTATGCTTTAAATAAAGAGAAGTCTTTTATCATGTGAGGCATGTTCATAGCCTGCGAACAGGCAACACGTCTGTTCAAAAGTTAAAATCACAAACGTATCCTGATGACCTTAACTTGAGACCAGAAACATGTTTTTCCTCTCAAACTGTTTATTTTTTAAAAAAATTGAATGAAATGTACATTTCAGGAAATACACTAGTTTGAAATCTTTCAGAAAGGGAGAGATAAGAAGACTGATACCAAGTTAAAGGCTTTGCATTAAATATCATAGCATTTGTCGAAACATGATAAGAGACTTTCAGTTTTGCTTAGTATAAAGACTGAGGCCAGGGTCCGAGCCAGGTGAGCTAGTCCATACCTGACACCCCAGTACATCTGGAGACGACTTAATTACTTGTTGTATCTTTAACCGAATACAGAGAGAATAATGTAAAAATGAGGATACAAGCTGTGAACTAATAGTTAAAGTCAGTTTTGGTGGTGTTGATCTGTATTTTTGAACTAAACAAAAGCAGGCTTTAAGCTCAGCTAATCATATTCACACTCCTGCTCTTACTTAATGCTCTTTTTTCCATCTCTTTAAAAAAAAAAGCAATTAAAGGTTTGAATGTGTAAGTTGTGTGACACAAGCTGAAACAAACAGCAGAGTATTCAGTTTTCATCTTTTCAGGCAGAAAAGTTTGTACAGTGGTGAAAAGGGGCTGTATGATTAATACGGCAGGTGACTTCTGCCAGAAGTTACTGGTATAAAGAGCTAAAACCAGTGCAGGCGGATAAGAGACATCGTTAGAGAAGAGACAACTGCTTAAAGCATTTTAAATGGAAAATTCGGTAAAGTATAAAAAGTATTCTTCCCCTTTTCCTCAACAGCCAATCGTCTGTTTTAAAACAGCTGAACAGGGAAATATTTATAGCCAATCGGGTTGGAACTCTGAACTGAAGTGTAAAACGAGTCGGTGTTGTGAAATCTTGTGCATGTGTAGTAAAATGTCTCAGAAAAATGTTTGAAACCTTATTTGGGGTGAAATTATGTCCCAATGGATTTTGATCAGATTTGACTGGGTCTTTGAAACATGCAGTTTTTATGTCCTGTTGACTGTTGACAGTGAAGTTATAGCTCTATCCCCATTCATTCAGTTTGGAGCTCGGTCTTTTTTATCCCCAAATGACCCTGCTTTGGGGCTATGTTATCGGGTGGGGGAAGTCCTGCAATAAATCCTATGAATGACATCAAAATGGCAGCCGAGTTGCTTTTCACAATAAATCCCAAAGGTTTAATTTGCAAACTGCATTATTTATTTATTTTTTGAATTCTGTTCTGTTTCTGTTTTCTGGCATGATAGCAACATGTTTCCCAGAGAAAGCAGTCATCTACTAAAACAGAAGTCAAGTTGAGAGAGGCACATCGTGAACCTGATGAACCGAAAGGAGGGGCAAAAAAGTGCACAGCAATGAGTGGGAGAGAGCTATTAGGAAGTTTACAGTGCCACACTAACACAAGCACACGCACACACACACACACACACACACACAGTGCACAAACTTTGCCTGTAAAGGTAAACACTTCAACTTAAATGTTCCTCTTTCTCCATTCTATAACAAGTTTCACTTCAGGCTGCCTGGGAATTCATCCACTTCTGTTAAATGGACAGCTTCCTTGTAACTTGCTGTAGTTGGCAGCACACACACACACAAACACACAAACACACACACACACACACCCACACCCACACAAAAACACACACACACACACACAAAAAAACACAAAAACACACACACAATTGGCAACAGAAGCCTTAACAAATAACATCTGGACTTGGTTGTCTACCCCTCAATTGAATAAAAGGCAACAAGACTAACAACACAACAACAACAGATCACTGACAAACCTTTCACTGCTGTTTCTTGGCACTTCAATGCTGGTCAGAACCACAACCAGAGTTTGATGACTGGCCACACAGGGAGGATTGTTTTAATTTTTGAGGAACAACTTCCCCTTTCCCAAGGGGTAATTGTGAATAGATGCTAGAAAAGGAAGATGAGGAAGCCGGGGATGAAGAGGGTGGGATGGCCTAAAGGTGTCATTCTTAGGATGCTTTCACACCTGGATCATTTGGAGAAGTTGCTCAGGAAGTGTTTCCCCCCTCGGCCCGGTTCGTTTGGGGAGATGTGAACACAGTAATCGCACTCTGATATGGAACAAAACAAGCTAGCCAAGATCACCTAGGAGGGGTGGTCTTGGCTCACTTCCAGTCGAACCCTGGAGCGGTTTGTTTGCAGTGAGAATGCAATCAACTCAGCAACCGGAACAAATAACTGGTTGGCTCTTTCATCCTCAAGTAGGTTAGCAAAAGCTTATCAGCTATTAGAGGTAGGCTACTCACCATCTCAATTCCAATCATCAGCAGAAGAGCTGGTGCTTCTTTTGGCAACGTAGCAAGACTCAACAACATCTAGTGGTTCAATAACTGTTTTAGTTCCGCGAATATTGTCAAACTTGTCCTCACAGTAAACTGCATCGTTCCTCAGACCGAATGGCCTCCTTCCAGTCGGCCTCAGGTCTTTTGACGGTATTTCATGAAACGGCCTCGTATATAACAGCATCACAGGAAAAGGTCTCATATCAACCCACTTTTCATTTTTGGGGGTTACGTCTTATAGCTAAAGTTAGTTAGCTTCTTGGACTCACAAAGTGTGACCACTCCACATGGCGTTTGTTTACCTACACAGAGGGGAAAAGAGGCTGTGACGTAATGGCGTAAGGACAGGTCTGCGTTGGTGTGTGCTTTGGCCCGCTTTACAATATTGCAGCATGAACGTAAATCGACCCAAAGGAAGAATGCAGCAATGTATCATTTTATCATCTGAAATGAAACAAAGCAAACGAGCTATAGGTGTGAAAGTAGGCTTACAAACAGCCTTGCGTGAAAGAGAAGGAGGAACAGCCCTCCAATCGGTGTGTGCTTCCTCCCAAATTGTGTTTGATATGTGCACAGCAGAGCTTCCATTTGCGTCACGGCAGTATAATTCATTGAACATTACATGTTCGGAGGGGCGATAAATTGTTTTATAATTTGATAAAAGCGCGTTTGACTAAATTGATAGCAGTTGCCGTGAGAGTGCTTTGCACGCCATTTGTAAATTAAGCCAAACACGTCATAAAAGAATGTAACACCTTGTACTGTACAAAGCAGACACAACAGTCAATAACACAGCAGCAGTGACAGAGCAGTGTGAAGGCTGCATGCCAATAATAACTTGTTGACATCTGTACAGTAACTTAACAATTATACAAAGCCTGCATGTACGCGGATCTGTGTGGGGGAGGTCAATTTTTTAACCTCTTGACATTTTTGCTTTCTTTCTTCTCCTTCACTGTCTTCCACCTCTCTGTCTTTCTTTTTCTTTTCCCTCATCATTTGTTTCAAGTGAACAGCACTCTTTTATGGGCAATTCACGCTGAAAGATTTTTTAAGTGCTTCTGGAGTGTTTGGGCTGTCCATCAGTCATTCGTCTCACGCAACCAATGTGCTTCTATTTCTTAGATCACACCAACTTGATCCAATTTTCTTTTTTTTTTCCCCTTTGCGTGCTAAGTGAAGCACAAATCCCAAAGGGAGTCAAATCACGCAGGTTTCTCACTTTCTATGAACTTCATAACTAGATCTGCAACAGCCCATCAAGGCCAACAGCTTCACTGGGGCTGACTCTAAAAACTACCTTTGTCTACTGAGCTGCTCCATAGTTTCTGTGCTATTCCTCTCACTAGGCAGTGAGGCTCATGGTTAAGACCGTTTAGCATGCCACTGTCCTTTCAGCACCAAAGAAGCTGTTCCAGTAAAATGACAGCTTTCCATTTGTGACAGTAAAGGCTGTAACAGTGGACAGAGTTGGTATATTAGTCTGTTGGCATTTGTAGTGATTTCATCCTTTCCTTTGTTTTGACAGCCAATTCCTTTCATTCTTCACTGACAGTAAGAGACAACCCTATAAACTCTCGCTTTGAACTCCAATCCTCCTGGACCAGCGTCTGAAAATATTAGTGGGACATTTCTTGCTTGTTTTGACCAGAGAGCCACGTGCAATGAAAGATGCTTTTCTATTTGACTTGTATTTATGTTGCAGAGTTTTTCACAGATGGTGCATCTCCACTTCCTACAGCTAAATTGACAGTTAAAGTGCAGTGATTTTTTTTTTGGCAAACAGTTCAATTGATAAATAATTTAGATGTACTCTGAATGTAAATAAGGTGAATCAAAATGCATAAAAAGCATTAAAAATAAGAAATGACCCTGGTGGAAGGTTCACCTCGATCTTCCTATAGAGAACAAATGTTACTCAGCAAGCTTTATTTTGAAAGTCTAATGTGAAATCATTTATTTATTTCCACCTGTAGTTACTGTTGTTTGGGTGCAGGAGAAATAAATTCAAGAAACACACATATATTGTTGCAAACTGAAGTCAACTGCACATGTATGACTTAAAACAAAAGCCTAAGGGCAAAGTTTCTCACACCCTGGGACCAAGATCTGTCACGCAACTGACTAACATTAGATAATACATGCTGGGTTGGAGGTGATCATACATGATTCTACTATTACTGAAGTGTTTCTCAATAATTCCATGCCCATGTGGCAGCGATTGGTTTAATGCAGTTTAGCCCTTTGACTTACAGTACACGTATCTTTTTTATGATGTTGTCAAAGACATTCCCTTCAGCTCCCATCAGAGGTTTCAGCCATAGAACCCTTTTGTAACTGGCAGTTCAAAGCTGCAGGCAGAAATGACAAAGCTAATGTATGTGATTAAAGAATAAGGGGGAAAAAAATTGAATGGGATTTAGAAACTGTTATCACCATAATCCGAATAATAAATTTCCCCGTCATATCAGATGACATCTTTAAATACCGCACTGTCTTGATTTTGAAGACAAAGACTCTACAACATGTCCTTCAGTTGTTTGTGCTTGTGGTCAGGGGACTCAGGACTCAAAAGAGAGCATGAATGTATTAAGTCATTCCTTCCAAGCAGAAAAAGTTATAAACTGGCAGGAAAGCATTCCTCAAAGATGAGGTGTTGTTTTTTCACCTCAGGGAGACATTGAGCTTCTACAGACAAGACGTGAGATATCTTCTATGGAAACATAAATAATCCAAAAGATACAGTGAAGGGTCATGAATAATTTCTTGAATCTTAAATTGTAGGTATGATTAGGTAACTTTGCCTAATGCAAGACTGTTTTACAAAAACAGCTGAAAACTTTGACTGGTTATCTAACCTATACACCTTTATGTCTTTTACTTTCTGGTTTAGCAAAAAAACTGTTTTTGTCTTTTACAAAATATGACATCAGGGAAGCTAGAAAGCAAGATAAATACAAAAGTTATGACTCAAAGCAAAAACAGTTTTGGTGCAAGACCACTCTTTATGTGGCAGTGATATTAAATAATAGACTACACTGAATTTCTTTTTTTCTTAATATAATCTGAACTTGATTAAGGATAAAGCAATGTTGGCCCTTACACTAACTTCATTAGAAATGTTATTGAGCTATTAATCGGCAAAAGCACATAATATAAAAGATAAGTCACGGTACAGTACATGACAATGCTGGAACGTGTCATATGTCAATTGTTATCTACACATGGCAGACCTGAGTAAATGAAGACTGCAATAAGAGAAGGACTCAGCAGTAAAAAATTCCATTCAAGCTCCCAACACTGTGTTGTCAGGGAACCTCTGGTAGAGTCCCTCACGGTGACAGATGCTGACACATAAGACATAGTAGTTTTCATAAATTCATTTTTATTTTGATAAAATAAACAAACTAACCTATAAATTAAGCATTGAAGCCATGGCATAAAGAAAAAGTTTGAACCGCTGACAACGGCCGCGCGCTCACTTTTCCCATGGACACACACTGCGCACTGTGTTAAATACGACACTTCCCTATTTTTTCTCAGACTTTCACAGCTGTATGAACTGAATAAAGCACCGCACTAAGGACATGAATGATCTTTTTCCATACAGTAACAGCAGAGATTTTGCTATTGTGCAGAAACAGGCAAATATACAATGCAATTTTACAAAATTCGACCATTACATTAAATCATGACCAAGCCACCAACAATAAAATAATAACTTAATTTAACTGAGCTGACCTGCCGTTGCCTAGCCTGAACTCAAACCTTCCTCCTGGTTCATTTGAAATTAAACTTGCCAGATCCCTTTTGCAAAAGAGGTGTACAGTCTCAACAAGGTTTCAATCTGGTTAGATAAAGGTTTAATAGTTAATAATAATAATAAAACTTAGTCTTGCGATAACAGACAATCGGAGATCTATACCTACTGGTCGTCTGGGGACATCAAAATGCAAGGCAGTTGCTGGGACGGTGGCGAGAACCGCTGCTAACAAAGCAACGCCCCTTACATTTTTGAAAAGGAGACACCTTCCCATAAACAGTGCACTCCCCCCTTTTCTCCTCCGTTGGGGAACAGACTAGTAATATAGCGAGTCACTTTGTAACACAGAGGGAACTTTTAATAACATTACAATGGATGCCCAGAGCAACGTTAGATTATTTGATTGCTCCACATCAATTTTGCTATGTTGCAACGTTGCTACTTTGCAAAAGTGTGCAACAGCTCCCACATAATGTTACTGCTTTGGGTAGTCCGTCTCCCGGTGTAACTCTGTAATGTCCTCTAAAGCCAGTGTATAGTCGGATATATAGAGCCGGACGGATGAATCATGTCCTAATAAAAGATGTTTGTTTGAAACTGATGGAAATGTTTCACCGCAAACACGGCATCAGCAAACTTTGAGGGAGTTTTCTTCGGTGACCGCGACTGAGCCATCCCATAGTACACGTGCTGCTGGTTGGACAGTGTCTACAAGCGTGAGACTTCAGTGAGTCACTGGCCCCAGTATGAAGGACCGCCCTAAAGACTTGGGATTGGTTCTGCAGTGCAAGGGTTTTTTTAAACTCTGTAGCTGAATCCACCCAGTTAAGCAACGAAAGCTGGGGGCATGTCATCAGTCTCTAGTTAAGCGAAGCGTCTAGAGAGTGACTTGTGAGTTAGTTTAATAAAACTGTGTGCTAGCTTGGGTGGAATCAAATGCATCAAACGTGATCACTGCAGAGGCAATTGCGGTCAGGTTTTGTGTTTTTCTCTCGGACGGAAAACTTCTCTATGCCGTTTTAACCTTGTTCTGGAAGCTGAAGCTGCACTCTGCTGCTACACTAAACACTGAGATTTCTAGTCAACAGCTAACTAATTCGACACACCCACCACCACCTGGACAGGGGCATGAACTACAATCTGTCAAAATGTCGGACAGACTTCATAATTTTCCATCATTGTAAATAAAAAAACATTAATGATGGAAAATATTCAGTTAATGTGACCTGTGGAAGGCACAAGTGTAGATCTGACTAGGCCTATATGTTGTTGACTGGTTCTGAGAAAAAAACACTTGACAGGCAGTGGAATCTCTTCATTTACAGATTTGTCTGAAGAAAGAAGAAGTGGGGGTTGTGAGGATACTCAGTAGTATGATATACTGATTTTTTATACTAGAGTACAACAGGACTGCCTGTTGGAGAGAGGAATACTTGGACTCCCACCTGTTTATGTACGGGACAGGGGTTAAGAAAAGTCAGCCTTCTTGGAAGTCTTTGGCAGTCCTGGAAACGGTTTTAACTTGAAACTTCATAGGGAGAGAGATCTATGGCCATGTTGGCAAAGACAGAGAAACCTGGAGTGACAGGAATCTTAAACTCAAGCGGTATTTCATTATTGAACCGTGCTTATCATAGACTAACCTACACTGTGTTTAACCCTAAGGTTCTTCACAAGCGTATGTGGCAGAAGAGCTCCAGGTCAAAGATTGATGATGAATTTTACAGTCATAATATCAGATCTGAAGTGTGTGTCTTGGACATTTGACTAAACAGAAATGCAGAGAGCTATCAACTGATGACTACCTGTGGTAAGTTGGATCGAATGATTAAGGAAGCTGCTGGACTAGATAAATCTCACTATGCCGTGATGTGAGCCAACCTGGGAACCAAACCAGAGAATCAACAAGACCTACCTTTGTAAGAACTTCTTCTGAATTGTGGGGAAGTCAAACAAGACTGCGGCCATGAATTTAAAACATCGTCTTTTATCACAGAATGTCTGAGGGCACTATGAGGGACAACGAGAGAACAGCATATTGTGGGCAAGCATAAAGTAAAAAAATTGTACTTATGCATTGAAAAGAGGAGGCTAAGCTGGTCTGGACTTTGGATAAGGTACACAAGGTCATGTACACCTTCCTGTGGAAGTATTCCAGATACAGCACATCCATCGAGAGGGACACCAGGTCATGTTTGTTCTCTTCTGGTCCAAAAACGCTTTGGGATTTCAGGTGAAGCTAAAGTGTGGTTAATTTAAAGGAACTCTTGGTTGTTTTTGGACAGGGAAAAGCAGGGAAAAGTATAGCTGTGTGTAGCAGGGCTTAAAATTTAACTTATGTTCGGAAGTTACACTGCATTGTGTGTGATAATAGTGTTTACAAGCACCTACAAAAAAGGAAGAGCGATTCTGGACTGTTCAAGATGACGCTGCTTACTACAGTAAAGAGAAAGCAGGTGGGGAGGGTCGAGCAGCGGGACCTCGGAGGAAGTGACTTGTGCTAAAAGGAAGCTCAGTCTGGTTTAGGTTTGGGGTGAGACACAAATGTTCCTGTCACCTCCGGTGTCTGTGTGTACGTGCCGTATGTGCTTGTGAGAGATAGGTGAGTAATGTGTTTATTGATTGAAATCCATGTACCACTGACCCTTGAGCAAACCTTGTCCTCGCCGGGTGATCAAAGCTGTGACATCACCGGATTGCTCACAGCCAAGGGGTTGTTTGTTTTCACAGCGAGACTAGTCTACTCGAGTGGTGCCCTGACTTAAAGCAGACTTCCTATTCATGAAACCTCCACACATCTGCTTGGAACCGTGTATATGCGTGTGTGTATGTGTGTGCTTACACTATGATCTCACCTTGTGTGCCTGAAGCTTGTTAAGGGAGAGATTACTGCACAAACAAGCTGTTGTCAGCTCTAGATCTAGCCGAGTCCTGGATACTGTAATCATCAGCTGTATGTATGCAGACTTATCTGACATTACATAACCACAAACAAGAAAAAAATTTACACAAATGCAACCGTGCAGCTGTTTAGGAGTATATGCTCTGTGTCTAAGGAGTACGACTTTAAGGATGTTTTGTAGAAAACAGGCATACTCCAACATCTGTTTCTGATGATCCTTCAGAGCAGGTAAAGGACAGAAATTTGGTCGTTTTTTGTTTTTTTTTAAAAAGATGATTAGTATTCTTCAGATATTTTCCCGTAAATGGATGCTCTGTTTCAAATGTCCTAGTGACATTTACCATGCAAGCCATTTGGGGATTAAATTCATGGAAGAAATATTTCAGACACTGAAGTAGCATCAAACAGTTTCCGACGTCAATGGTACAAATGTGAAAACAAATGGATTCAGTTCTAACATGCAAATTGTACTGAGAACAATTGTTAAGTACTTGATGAAAAGATTCTAGATTCTTTAGTCAGTACTGTTATACAGGAATTTAGCTTCCCCCGATCCTCTACCACCCACAAAAGCTGTTGTGGGTGGTAGAGGAGTTGGAGTACATACAAAAATGTGAGAGGAAAAAAAATTATAAAACAGAGATTATATTTGGATGTACTACAACCACTATCTCCTCATCCATCACATTTTCTCAATCCCACATTTGGAGTTGATTTTATGACATTGTGCTGTCATGTTTTACTTTCTCTTTTTAAAGAGAAGAAGTTATCAAATATCACAATTTGAAATCAAGGGAGACAGAGAGGGGGAAAACCACAAACTGAACAAACCACAACGAACCGCATAACAGGTTTGTTTTTGGGAGGATTGATAGCATTCATTTATAGTTATACAGTGAAAAAATCCCAAGGCTCGTTATGATTACCAGAAGTACATTCAGCAAGACATGTACTTAGTAAGTATTGTACACTTACATATGTCTGCAATTCTGCTCAGTGGTTGATGACTTTCCTTTGTAATGAAATCTAGAGATGAGACCCCTTTTAACAGATATTACCACGTTACGCTAATATAACACTGTCCTTTCAAGGATGATATAAAGATGGTGCAAAGACACAGTAATACATCGATTCTTATTCCTGATTTATTATCCTGTAAAAAATAATGTTGTGAATACAGCTTGCACCCATGGAGTTGGGAGTTTCACTATTCCTTTGTCATAAGAAAGATGTGATTAAAAAAAAAAAAAAAAGGACATTAAAGGCCTTAGAGCCACTCCGTGGTGTTTAGTAGTATAGTTAATAGTATAGTTTAAACAGACATGGCTGATTTTACCAAAGACTGTTGACTGTGTTTACATTCAATAAATAGTATTTGACCTGTGTTTTACCCTGTCCTGATGAATTTTTGGGAAAAAAGAAAATTGATGAAAACAGGATGATGAGGAGAAAGAAGAACAGGAAAACAAGAAGAATGATTGTAAGCAGGCACATGTATGAAAAAGAAGCAGGTAGAAAAGGAAGGGAAGGTCAGAGAGGGGGTAAACCCGAAGAATTAAGCCTCAGAGAGGAGGCAAGGATGAGAGAAGAGGAGGTGGTCAGAAAGAGATTAAAGGGAGGATATGAGAATTTAAGTTGGAGAAAAGTGATGGAGAGGAGGAACAGGAAATGAGAGAAAAGATGAGCGAGCGGTGAAGGAAAAGCAAAGAGAGGAGAAGAGAGGCAACCGCAGATCTACGGAGACTTGTACATCAGCTCATGCAAAACTGATTCCCCGAGATGACAGAAGACTGACAGCTTAAATCAAAACCACACCACACGTTCGGCCTTCCAGAACTTTCCATCCTTTTTAACCTCACTCCTGTCTTTCTGTTTTTCTCTTTCACTCTTCTTTCCCTCACATCTCCTCTCTACTTGGTGGTCTTCTTCTCCCCTTCCTCTTGGTGGTCTTCTTCTCCCCTTCCATACCCTCTCCCATACTCTCTTAACTAGAGAGATGCAAGATGAGAAGCATAGGCAGTAAGCACCGATCAAACTGCATTATATGTGTTTTTCTATCTTCCTTTAAAGGTGAAATATGTAAGAATTTTAATTTGAAACATTCAAAATTAACTAAAGTAAAACAACAGTATGTGAAGAAGTAACAGTTTTGATGTTATGGCAAAGATGTATAGAAATTGTGTTGCAGAAATTTCTACTGAAGTTAGCAATCTAGCCAGATGATCCCAAACCTGTCCTGTCTCGTTTTAGCTCTTTGTACCTCAAGGGGCAACAGTCCCGTGACATAGCTAAGGCCTCTGGAGGTGGCCAGCGAAGTGCTGACTGATTCCTGGTTAGAGCCGCTGTAAATCAACTCCATACTGTATTCCCTGGCATCAAACCGACCATTTGCCTACAGGCTGTGTTCATTCAGTGTCTGGCCATGACCACGAGGGGGGCTGCTGAGCTAACTGGCCAATAGCAGCGACAGTTAACAGCAGTTAGCAGTTATGCTGTCCCCCCTATCTGTTTGTATTATGAATTCAATTCCTACATATTGCATCTTTAATGCAGAGCTAACAGAGCTAAAATGCTTTTACTCAATGTGGTTTGATCTGTGTCAGGCAATTTTGCACATCAGAGTTTGAACTGAACTAAAAGCCAGTTGGTCAAAGTTTTGTCAACTTCAACACAAAGCAGAGTGAACTTGATTTCAGTAAACTTTGTAAATCTCAGACTTGTACATTATTTTCTTGGTGTCTGGGGGTCATAAAGGAGTTGAAGATGCTGCGCTGGCTCACTGCCCTTAAGGCAAAATTTTTGTGTTTAGCGTTCACGATTTCAAAAGTCTTTTCCAGTGGATGGAAATGTTTGGACAGCCAGGGAACTCTCTTATTCTGCAGTTACACTTTGTGATTTAGGCAAAACCATATATATTTATTTTGCCATTAGTTGCTGGCCAAAAACGAATTAGTCGTTTCTGCTATGACGGTTTTTGACTTTAGCACATAATCTGTGCTGGCCCATACTGCTGGGAAACAGCACAGCCTCGCACTCTCTGACATCGACATAACCTTTCACCCTCTTCTACCTATTTGACTTTTGCTCTTACTACAACTAATCTAACTGCCAATGACCAAGATGGAAGCATTTGAAACTTAAAGCAATACTTGTCAGTGGAATAAAATATCACATATTTACAAACCCATAGTTCCCCTCAGCTCTACAGGGCATTGTTGTGGCTTTTAGCTTGTTCTTTTGGTTTTACTGTCTGCAAACTCATTTGATTCAGTCTCACTGTTCTCATCACCCTGTTTGTAGTAGCAGCAGCAGCAGCAGCAGCAGCAGCAGCAGGCAGCTGTTATTATCAAAGAAGATCAGACAAACCTATTGTGTGCCATCTGCCCAGCACCAAGTTGATTGCCAGGTGAACATAATGAAACATTTAGACGGTAAAAACAAAAAGCCTGATCTTTTTCTTCAGGAGTAAGTGGGGGAAAAAAGATAAAGGCAGAGTAAATATGAGACATATTTTCTCCAGATGGGCTGTAAAAAAAAAAACCCTCCGGTCACATAAAGTTGCGTACATTTTTGCCACAACAAATTTATAATAATTTGTCAGTGCTGGGTTTGGAACTTTTTTAACTCCCCCCATGCTGCTATCATTTCAGACTTACAAAATCAGTTGCATACTGTGACAAAGTGTGATTTAAAGCAGTGAGGGTGGTGACTGACACGTTGTTCCCTCAGGGCTGGCCATACTGCTGTGTTCATTCAGTACTGCCACAAACCTTTAATATTTGACTGGTATGTTTGTGATACCAGTTCCACGTACATATTATGTCCATCCTTGCACATCCAAGACTAAGTCATGTACATCCCTGCCATCGTTGACCAGCACCCATCTGCCCACACAGTCATTGTACATGTGGGTACGGATGACATCAGGTGCAGACAATCAATCAAGATCTGTAATGTTTATGAACTCCTGGCAGTAACCATAGAGAGTCTTGGCAAAACATATTTTTTCTGGTCTGCTCCTCACCGATGTAGCTCCTAATTATTCAGCCACTTCTACAGCACTGATAAATGGCTACATAGTTTCTGCCAAGCCTGTGGCTATGGCTATATTAGGCATTTAGATGCATTCTGGAACATGAACAATCTGCACTGTGACCAATTCCATTCCACTAATAAAGGAATTAATGTCCTGGCCACAAATATCTCCTGCCACCTACTGAATCATGCAGTTGGATGCAATGACATTGTAAATCCTCTTTTCTATCCTATCTGTAATGTCGAGTATCTCTCGCTGGGCAGTGCTAAACATTTTAACATCAAAGTCTCACCTGTTTGGTGTCAACAGAAGTAATCTTTGAACTATAAAATCCGCCTCTATTTCTACTCTCCCCCAGCCCTCTTTGTTTAAGATGTCTCTTTTGAATGTGAGATCCCTCTTAAAGCTGCACAAATGCAGTCAGCTGTCTGAATTATGCCTGAATAACGGCCGAGGTGGTGGACTCGCAGCAGTATATAAAAAGCATCTTAAATGCAGTCCAGGATCCGTCAGCAGCTTGTCAAGCCTCGAGTTAGTTGCTTTTTAGATTTGTGGTCCAGATCCAGTCATTTTTTGCAGTTGTTTATCACCCTCTAAATATAATGCCTTCTTTCTATTTGAATTTTCTGAATTTTTATCCCCTATTTAACTGAGTTTTGACAGGGTGATTACTACCAGTGATTTAAACATCTACATAAATGATCTTTCCAGCCCTGATTCCCTGACTATCAAGTTCAAGAGCTTACTAGACAGCCTAGATCACGACCAATGTGTCCATGGGCCCACACACTGTCATGGTAACTGATGGGCTTTACAGCACACATCTTAAAGACCAACACAGGTGTGACCAACCATGGCTTCATTCCCTGAAGTGTCACAGCAAGCCAGGTCAATGGGTGAGCATACTCAGTACCAGAGCTCTGGAACAAGCTCACCTAAACTGAAGCAGCTGTCATTACTGTCATTATTTCACCTGTGCTTTTCCTGATCTGACAACTCAAAATGTCCATCATGAAACCCATCAGGTTAGGAGGTGAGTTTGTCAGGAAAGGATTTGCGTTCTGGGAGGTTTGTGGATATTTATTTATGCCTGCTGTTACGTGCATGATCGGTGTTGCTGTGTGATAATAGACGTAATGTTGCCTTGTCAAGTTTGTGGATATGAGGAAGCACCTAACTTGATCTGAAATGTTTATGTTTTAACACCACAACATCAGTGACATTATGAACACATTGCTCTTCATCAGTGTTTGGCTGGCGACACCTGTCTGCTCCTTCTTCAGCTATAATTGATAATATGCTGCAGTATCACAGCAGCCTTAAAGGGAATGAGAGGAGCTTCTCTGATTGGCCATGATTGAAATCAGCTGTGAAACACCTTCTAATTGTCTATTTCTCCCACCTTACCACTGCGCAGGCTGCGCCGCAGATGCACCTCAATCTCTGCTCAAAAAAATTATTAAAAAAGATTACCACACCTGCTTGTGCCCTGCACCCAAAACTTAAACCTGCACCTGAGCTGCATCCAGATTCACAAATATAAAGCCCACAGCCTTTAAATGGACCCCTGGGCCCAGACAAAGGGAAATAGTGTTTCTCTGTAGTCATGTCGTTTTGTTTCCCTTTGCGTTTGTTTTTCAGTGTTTTTATGGTAATTTTTTTGTCTCTGTGAAAGTTTGTGTGTTCTCATAGTCGTTTTTTTGCTTCCTTGTGGTAGTTTAATGCCTCTCTGTAGTACTATAAGCCTTGGTTGGGGTAAGTATTGTTGTAAGGCACCTTAACGCCCGGGACACACATTTTGTGTCTGCCTTGCGTCTGCGCTGGCAGCACGTCTGCTTATTTCGTCAGCTGGTAAACTAGCTACAGCTGGCAGCTGTTCCAGCAATAATCTTCTGTCCTTGGTTTTGCCATCAAAAAATATGGGGACTTAGCTGTAACTTATACAGAAAATCTAAACAAATGCATGGCATCTCGATGTTAACCTCCTTCTTTCTCTAAAAACTTTTTTTCTTTTACCATTTCCCACTCATGCTATATAACTCTGGACTATACCTGTAGGGTGATCATACATTTCAGTTTAACAGGTACAGTCCCGTTTTCAAGTTCTGCATCCCGCGTCCCAACAAGTATACATAAAACCCCAATATGCCCCAGTTATGAGCTATCCTTGTCCTGGTTTTAACCAATCAAATTACTAAAATAATGCACCTTGGTTGCATTAGTCTGAACACATCAGTCAATGTTTGGAGGTATTTTCTTCTGCATTATAAACACACATTAGAGTCACAGGACCGCGTCTCCCTGCATGTTACTGTGTGACATATTCAGCCACGATGTATTGGCTGTAATTTATCACTTTTATCTCATAAAATAATACATTCATGTATGCACTGATGTATTAACGTTAATCCTGATAACGTTTCGGTTTACCTATTATGAGATGTCTGTTATGTTTTTATCTAGTTTATTTTTCCGATCATGAGTATTGAATCAGTTATGCATAATTAGAATCTCATCATGGTTATTTCACTATTTGTCTTGCCTAGACTCATCTTCCCCAGCCTCAATAATCTTTGGTGTGTCTCCTTTTTCTTTCCCATGTTGGATGTAGCTTTTCTAATTGCCAACACGCTTTTTTTCTAAAAGTAAAAAAAAATTCTTATTTCTTTAGTCTGACAGTAAACTTAATATCTTTGGATTGTGGACCATTGGTTGTAACAAAACAGTGATCAACAATTTTCACTATTTTACAGACGAAATAATTAATCCATTAATTGAGAAAATAATTAACAAATTAATCAGTTATGAAAACAGTTGTTAGTTGTAGCCCTAGTTTAAAGTCCTATTTTGGAGATTGGAAAGTTTGGTCACTCTATCTTACTGCCACCTTGTGGTCTAAGTTAGTCACTGCATATAATTTTAACTGAGGAGAAAAAAAAAACATTTAGTCAAATAATGATTTTGCCATTGACTACCAAGGCAATGACTGAAGCTTCAATACTCTGAAGCATGTGGGTCAGCCCTATGTAAACCTCCCTACACTGCAACCAACATCACACTAATCAATATCTCCCTACAGCAGTGGTTCTTAATAGGTGATCCACCTATAATAAAAAAAATATATAATAACAATAACAAAAATAATCAAGTCGCAGCATTACGATAAGCATTGCGATTTGAATCAGTGAGAAAATGTTTAACATACAGGGAGGAAAAGACAAAAGAAAACGCAGTCAGAGAAGTACGTAAGTCAAGGTAAAGGTAAAGCAGCTTTTTTGTCAGTATACAATGAATTGTACAACGAAATTGCAAGGTTAGAGTGGAGGGTTAATCCTGCGACTGACCAAGCCGCCACATTGGGCCAACCCTGATCTAATGTGCCTAACATGCATGTTTTGATGGTGGGGGGAAACCGGAGCACCCGCAGAAAACCCACGCAGACACGGGGAGAACATGCAAACTCCACACAGAAAGGTCCTACCACAGCCGGGTATCGAACCCAGGGCCCTCCTCATGTTAGATGAGCGGACCTGGATTGGAACCCAATACCCTCTTGCTGTGCCAACCACAGTCATTTCACATGACACACTTCTGAAAAGTGTAAAGCATAAATAAAGCTTTCATTGAACACTGAACAAATGCTTAATTGTCAAGAATCTCAGAACTTCGTGGGGATTTACAGGGTCGATTATCTGTTTTTTCATACAGTGGGAATTCCTAAGCAGTTCAAAACCTGCATGTCTCATATGTTCTGAGATTTTTTAGGTAGTTATTAAGTATGTTTTGTCTCAACATATTGAGACAAAACACAGAGCATCTTTGAGCAACCATGTCCGCTGAAATCCAAACTGAGGGCAGAGAAAGTACACAGTCTTAACAGAATCTAACCCTGGCAGGACAAGCTAGCACTCACTTCCCTCAGAGAACAACAGAAAGCAGGGGGAGTGAAGGATACAAGAGGAGAAGAAAGAGAGGAGGAGGCTGTAAAGCTCTTCATCATAATGTACTGAAAAAGTTTATTGTGGAATTGGTTGAGGGTGGTAAGAGGTGAAACAGCTTAAAAAAAAACTCTTGTCTTTTATTTTTTAATGCAGCCCTTATTTCACATTTCAGAAGAAATGGACATTTGTTAATTATTAGAGCACTTATTTTTATAATCCCTTCAGTTCAGTGCAAAATCTGATAAAATATTGCTGAAATACTATTAAATAAAAAAAATTACTTGCTGATTTTATGTAAATAAAAAAATAAATAAAACTTACTGAGCTTAACACATTAGCAAACACCCTACGGCAGACACTGAAGTGCATATTAAAGGCATCTTTACTTTTGAAGATTGCTTAAGTAGCATAACTGAAGTAGTTGTAAACTCAGCTTTTTGTAAAACGTGCAATGTCATGCATTTTAGGTGGTGAAGCATGAACAAAATTGGGCTTCAGGCAACAAACAAGTTAAGTCTGATAAATTCATCCTCTGCTCCAATTCTGCAGTGATGGATTATACCTCTCATGCAAGTGTTGTGTCTGTGAGTTTGCTTTGAAGAATTAATGAAGAGACTGGAGTCAGTTTTTCCAACGTGAACATATTACCATGTCTAGGCCACCTTTAAATGCCTGGAAAGAGCTGGTGATTGGCTTTGGAAGTGGCTGGAAAATTCAAGAGATTATCATAGTGTAGAGCTACAGAAGCTGAAGGAACAGTAAAGACATTGTCTTGTGTTATAAAGCAATCTCCATTAGTTTAATGGGGATGACTAAAGTGCATGACACCATGGAAACAAGCACTGTCTTATTCAGACAATGCAAGAGAATCGGTCAACTGGAGAAGCTCAGCATGACAAAAACAATCCAAGCAAGAGTGGAATATTCATGTACTACAGCTCTGTGTTAATAAATATTGTCATAATGTCTGTCATTACAGCAGCTTGTTAAATATGAGATTATTTGTTGTAAGACTGCTTATCTGATCGGAATTCTCCTTTTATATCTCTGATATTAACCACTGATTAACAATTGTTAACAGTAGAGAAACTTTGTTGTTTTACTGGCAGTAATGACTTAGTCAGTACTTGAGACTGCAGCAGTTTAAGGACCGTACCAGTCTATTTTTGACTTGTCATCAGTATCAGAGATCACTGTTATCTTCTACAAATGTTTTTCAAATTCAACCATGTGTGTACTTTAGAACAGTGGTTCCTAAAGTGGGGGTCAGGACCACTGGAGGTCGCGAGACATAAAGGGTGTGTTTGTGTGTGTGTGTGTGTGTGTGTGTGTGTGTTTGGGTGTGTGTGGGTGTGTGTGGGTGTGTGTGTGTGTGTGTGGGGGGGGCGACATGCAAATACATTTTTAAAATAATTTAGAGTTGTTTAATGAACTCATTATTGTATAAATTCTGGTCGTATTCTTTTTTGTATTCTGTCTTTAATTACTTTAAAATAATATCATGGCTGTTAAGCCGTTTTTCTTTTGTGCTTGCATAGGCCTAACAGTGTGTGTGCGCTGTTGTGCACAATGTTTTTTGTCACCTCTGGGGTCGTTGGGGGTCCCAAGTTTCTGGCACCGTTATTTTGGGGGTCCTGGGCTGAAAAGTTTGGATACCCCTGCTTTAAAAGATCTCAGACTGCATCTTTAAACCTCATTCACTGTCATTCATGTTGAAACAGGGTATAGAAACATTATATGACATGGGAGAGTTGCTAGCTACAGGTAATTCACCCCTCTATGGAGAATGTCTGTGTTTATTTGGTCACAAATTGCTGTGCAAGAAAGAAAGAGGAGCCTGGAGCTTTGAGACAAAAGTTATTACACTTGAAAAAATGGTTTCTTACAAGTGCTGCCTTCCTAGCTCGAATATTAGTGTGAAAAGGATTTTGACACAGCCTTTCTTTTTAACGTTGTCACACATTTTCATGTAAACAAAAGCAATATGTCATAGATAAAATTATTGGTGAAAAATGTGTGAGGTTCATGTAACCTATGTGGCCTGTGATGACGATAGTAAATGACACGTAGTTACACCAGTGTGGTCCTTTAATATCACGTCGTGATTCATGATAAACTCTTTCCTGGAAACCATGAAGTTCATGATGTCCATGACTGACTTTGTGGCCGGTTCATAGTTTTTTATTTACTCTTTAAATCTAAGTTAACAGAATGTAAAGGCACTGCAGCACAAAAATGTTCCCTCAACCACATAAAATCAAGCTGGATACTTGAGCATCTACGGTTTCATCATCTCTATTTATCGCTCTGACACCACAAATTAGTGATGGGACAGTCATTTGTTCTGCTCAGCCATGGAACACAACTGTAATGTTGAGAAGATTTGTTCAAAGGGCACAGCAAGAAATTATGTTTCAGTATTCCAAAACAAAAACTGAAAGGTCATATATGCAATTCAAGCGATTGTCAAAATTCTCCCCTGCATTAAAGTTAGTCGTCCTCCTGTAGTCACTAAAAATTAGCCAACAGGCTCAACCGATGGTGCAATTTCCACTTCTTTCTACAACTGCGACAAAACATGAAAAAGCAAACTGACGATTTAAAAATTGCCAAATTAACACCATGACAAAGTAGGTAACTGCTCCTGAGCTAAAAAATCTCCAAGGACCCCAAAGGTTCCACGTTTCTTTCTGGTAATTCTAATTTTGTTAGGAAGGGCAAAAATGTGCACTACCACAGCAGATTATCA
>JAPQLA010000004.1:3624426-3645024 GCA_029822935.1 Naso vlamingii | reverse complement strand
ATATATATAAATTCAAACAGGTTGGGGAGGGTAAACGAAAAGTCTTTGGTTTTTGTTGTGTCAGCAGTGCAGCCAGCTTAGCCGACCCTGCTTGGGAGAGATTGCTAATGCTCTGAGCTTTTGGTGTTTTGATCACAATCACAACAACTTTGGACCGATGGGTGAAAGAAATTCTCATGTCCATTGCAGTGGAGGATCCACTGAAGAATGGTGGTTCGAAGTCACAATGGAATGGGCATGAGGTATTTTGTGTCAATCAACAGCTGTGTATCACTTTTCATTCATGTTGTCGAACTGGCGTTAGTCGTTTTTAGACGTCGGTCTCTTTCTAGTTGTATTTTCTGTGAGGCTGTTGAGCCAAGTTCCACTGTCCACAATGTAAACATCAACACTTATCTGATGTTCTTCACTCATGATCTAGAAAGACTGATCAGCTAATAGAGTCTTGACTGGCACGTCTAACCAAGCTCTCAAGCCAATAGCAGCTACAAGCTTCAACCACAGAGAGCAATAGTGAAGAAATCTTGCAAAAAGGAAAATGTGGATAAGGAGTATCATCATCAACTGGTTTGGATAAACTAGGCTGCAAATTCTAGTTTGGTCAGCAAGTGGCAGTAAAGACAACGTCACACATGGCTGTGATTGGCAGTAGAAGAAGTAGAGGTCGCAGACCGGAAACAGACCATTGTAGCATTCAGTGTTGCTGTTTACACTCTAAAATTGCTGTGATGTTCTTCAGATGAAGGAATACTTTCTCATCTCATCGCCTCACACACTTCTGTTGTCGTTGTCAGCCATGTTTTCCCACTTTGAGGGAAAATCCGGAAAGACAGTGGAAGCAGCTTCTTTTACTACTTCTTATTTCTGGGAGTGGAAAGAGCTGATAAATATTTGCCACCTCACAATTTATTCAACACAGCTGTGTCCATCTCCCATTTGTGCACATGTGCATTAACTGTTTTTTGACAAAGGCAAAAACCACCTCAAGGAAGCTTAAAAACTTTGGCAAAATTGAGGATTTTTCTTTTCTTTCTTTCTTTTTTTTTTTTTTACAAATGTTTCCATTTCACATTTCTAATACAATATTTCAAAATGCGCATCAAAATATGTTAATGGGAAGACGATTTATGATGTGCAGTAGTAAGGGACACTGGTGATGTGCTGCCGCCCATCTTTTTCACACATTGCTCCTTTAATTTGCAGAGTATGATATTTTGACAAATGTATCTGTATTGATTTTTATCAGAATATTTGTTATATATCTAGATACATATAAATACATAAGAGACAAATAGATCTGCACTTAGGGAATATTTAAAAGTGATGTCACAAAAAATGCCAAAGGTGCATTTATTCAAAATGCAGCTGGTGCATCATGTCTGTACCAGAGGCTGCAATGTCAGGCACTGCCAGCTTCCAAACAGCCTCTGTCAATAACAGCTACTTTATCCATCTGCCTGAGCTTAAGGATGAAAGCCTGACACCCAGGACGGCGGGGTATCGAGCCTTCTTCCTGCAGGAGGGGCAGGAGCAGTATTGACGTACAGTATCGATAAAGTCAAATAAGTCTCACAACAGCAGGGCAGATTATGGCGCAGCATGCTGACAGCAAAGAGAGGCATGATACTTCAAAAGAAAAAGAATTTTCAGTAAAGTCTCCTGCTTCTGTAACCTGCTTCATTATAAGGCCATAAGGTTGGATACAATCACCAACACATGGTGGGTGTCACTGCAGGATGCCAGATTATAGACTAACCAAGGTTTAATGATCACACACCCATGCTAATGCCTGGATTTTTTTGTGTAGTGGCTCCTGTCCTCTCATCTTCAAGTAGCTTAGATGAGAAAATGGCAAAAACATTGAGATACTCCTGATCAAAGTAAACCTACTTTGATTTGAGAAGACAGGGACATTGGGCAATAAATACTTGCTTTAATCATTCACATGAAAGGTAAGTGAGAAAATCCAGTTCAGGGGGATGAGAGGATGCAGCCACTAATTCCGAGAGTGCCACAGAAAATTATTTAATATACTCTGTATGAAACTGGTGTTTCCAGACATCACGCAGTCCTAGTTGAGATAGACACTGTACACACCTGGTAGGTCTCATTGTTGGACACCAGTTCATAGATGGGTGCAGCCTTGGTTATTTGCAGTAGGACAGGCTCGGACTGCTGCCGCCCTTGTGTCGCCCTCGGGCTCATGTGGCAAAGGTGACACGAGCGCGGGCACTGGCCTTGACTGGTACAGTCCATTCGGACGCCGGCTGCCATGCGCTTTGCACCAGTGTCCAACAGACTGGCAATGTATGCAGGGTAGGTCAGCGTCCTCGGCTCCTTGTCGCGCTCCTCTGATTCCTCCGAAGGCGAGTTACCTGATAGGACAGATGGAAGAAAAACAGTGGGTTAGTTCTTTGTAAGCAATGAAAGCTATTATAGACAATTTTAATGTGTGAGTAACTATAAAAAATTCATCCAACAAAATGTCACAGCTAAAGGATTTATGATATTATCATTACTCATGTAAAACACTAGGGAGATGGTGAGGTCACATGATCCTATGAGAATATATAATGAGATAAGGGAGTAAGGGAATGAAAGGAACTTAACTGAGATTTTTCTTTTTCCTTTGTAGCAGCATGGCAAAACTACAAAGCATTAACGTGTTCCCACATTCCCAGATCTCCCTTCTGGAGACTTTTCTGCATCACAGGCAGAATACATGAGCAGGAGTGTAAATATTTGGGCCACAGCTACATCTACAAAGAGCTCAGCTTTCCCTCCAGCAAAGAGGGGCCAAAGGGAGACCTGAACTGAACAATATACAACACTGTAGAAATGTACAATATCTACTGCTGTTCCCAAATTATATAAACTATACTGAAATTAATGATTTAGTTACGTACTGCAGTTATTAAACATGACACTGAACTGCTCAAAAATATCAAAAACAGAGAAATATACGGCTTAAAGCAGTTTGATGGAACTAGTACTTCACCTCCTTTTCCTGTAGCAATAAGTTGCTAAAAATGAAATGAAATTAAAGACAGTCTGCCAAAAAAAAATGTGGGGGGGGGGGGGGGTTGACCTGATTTAATTAGTTTTTGCGAAATGTCTTTTCATGTGCAAAAGTCAAATCCAAAAAGCAGGTAAATGAAAAAGCATTTAAACTCACTTTTGAGTAAAATGCATTACTTACTACTTAAGATACAATGCTATTATCATATTAGATACAATGCAATGAAATTATCATTCTTAATCTCAAGCATCAGTATGCAACAGATGTACTCGTTGTACATTAAGGGGTTAGACGGACAAGCAGGAACAGTCATATGAAGCGCAGCTACAGCAAACACCTAACCTTAAAATCTAAAAGAAATGATTCTTTAACTGTTTTCAAAGTAAAATCAGTACGATGAAGGTAAAAGTGCCACAGAGGCAACTTAACCTAGCAGGACGTGACTGCTCAACTACATGTACAACTATGTAATTTTATTCAAGTAATTGTGGAGTTTCTGTTATTGTGGCTCCCGAAGAGTTAATTTTTGCAAAAGTGTGTTGTTGTCCACCCCCCAATAAACCAGCGCTATTGACCAACCTTCTATCTGTCTTTGGGTTTTAAACACATGTAAGTATCTGGTGATTATAAGGACTACGTCATTTTTAAAACAAATGTTCTTTTTGAATATCTTTAAGGGAGAGCCATTGTACATTTCCATCTTTTCTGACCTGTAAAAGCTGCTTCTAGAAATGCAGAATCTTTTGAATGCAAAATAATCGCCGGTGAGGATTTTGCTTTTTTCGTGTCGTTTATTCGTGATGCTCCTGGTGTGTAACAGCCTTGAGACTTTAGAAAGACAAACAACATTACTCTGTCTGACTACAAAAGCCGAGACAGAGAACATTAGAACTTCTCAATGAACTGCCGCATACACATTTGTGTATATTTGTGTGTGTGTACCTTAAAGTGGGTGACTGTCATTAAAAGGAGATTAAGAATCTAAGTGCTACATTAACAATAATCAGTGTTTGCTTTTCCACTGGAGTGCTAGTAATTAGCACCATATTGTTTATACCTCATCTCCCACACAGCTCAGAAATACACACAGACACCTCATGTTGTTGGACACCTACTGAGTCATTAAGTTTCATCGATTTTACAAGTTATCTCAGATCAACAAGCTGCATTAAGTTTAACTCAGCTAAACAAAGGATGTATACGTTTCTGTAGTGTCGAGAAAGAAACAATAAGGGAGAAAAACAGCACAATATTTCAGACACTCTGTTCTGTCTTTCTTGGGATTGGGTGAATCGGGCTGTTTGGTGTTAAATTAATAGAGGTGTCACGATTCTCCAAATCCTCGATTCGATTTGACATTCAAGTATAAGGTCATGATTCGATTTGATTCGCAATCTTTTTTTTGTTTTTGTTTTTTCTTTAAGCACAGACGACTGCCATTTTTAGACTTGTCTGATCTAGTCTAATATCCTTGATTTTATGCTAAAATAACTCATCCAATTTTTCATTTCTTATTTTAATTAGTTGACCTGCAAAGTCATCAGGTCTCTTGAACATTCACACCACACAACTGTCTGCCTTGCATCGGGAGTCTTTCAGTCACTGAGGTTTTCACACTACACGACCGATCACTGACACGAGGATTCACACAACAAGATCCTTTCACTGGGGAGCGACTACGACGTGCGGTCCCCAGTCACTCAATGTAGTGAAATACTATGACACCGTCTTAAAATACAGCTCCAGTACAACATTAATGTTGTGCCTACCAGAGGTGGAAAGTAATTAATTACATTTACTCATGTTACTGTAATTGAGTAGTTTATTTGTGTATTTGTACTTTTTAGGTAGTTTTTAACATCTGTAGTTTTACTTTTATTTAAGTAGGTTTTGTCTGAAGTATTGTACTTCACTTTATTTTAAATCACATCTGTTACTGAGTAAAAAAAGCTGAAACAATAAGTTTCTCCGAGTCTTCTATGAACTGGTGCTGCGACTGCGTGCCAGTAACTGTCCATCTGATTGGCTCAGTCAGTTGCACACACTCAGACAGCAAAGGGGCATTTTTGTGCAGACACGGAGCGGAATAGAGATGGAGAGATGATATTACAACCCCCCGCAACCCCCCAAAAAGTAACTAAGTAACTTTTACTCTGAGTACATTTTAAATAAGCTACTTTTTAACTTTTACTCGAGTACATTTTACACCAGTAATTTTACTTTTACTTACAGAGAGAGAGAGAGAAAGAGCAGTGCTGGTTGAACAAGAATGAGAAGAGAAGTAACCGTTGTAACGGGAAAGCCGTTGAATCAGAGAAATAAAACGTTACTTTCTGATCGTGTCACAGTAATTGAGTACAAATAAACACCACTAGACTTTCACATTACTGTTTATTTTCCTGAGTGGCCACATGTAGGGTACAGTATGAGCTCCTGCCGGCCATTTGGCAGGTCAGGCCACCAGGAAAAGTCTCATTGATCCTGATGGCCAGTCCAGACTTGTCATGGTACCTGCACACCTGCGAGTGGGCCAGATATTTGACATGCTAGATATCCTGCGACACTCTGTCATGCTGTTTGCCAGCTCATGATTGTGTCCTTGAACTGTTCACATATGCTTACCGTCGTTCAAGTGAGCGCACGCTTATTTGCCTATCTGGGACTTTTTGCCCACAAGCTCAAAAAATGTTGCAGACAGCAAAATCAGGGCTAAAACTCTGTGGCCTGAACTGGTCATTAGAGGTAACTGGCTGCGGCTATGATATGCTGTGTCATCTGTTTTGTTTTTTTTTCCTCTTAGCATGACCGCCAGACGTGACCCTGAGGGCGAGTCTGAATCCTCGATCTCCTTTGTGATTGTAATGGTCGAGATTGTGACATCAGTTCGATCAAGTTCTGATTTACAATTGACACACCTATAAATTTCATGACACCCCTATAAATGAACTGAGTTTAGCTTAAATCTGGCGTAATATGTTTTTAAAAAGTTTATCTTATAAAAAGTATTACACAATTATGAGGTATATATTTATTTCTCAGTGTGTCACCCCAAATCTTTGAAACACAAAGTGAAAGTAGAGGCACACAAAGTCACGATGTGCAGAATTTCAATATCATCAAATTTATTGTTGTGATGGCACTCGCTTTTGTTTTTTGTACATAAAAAAAGAAAATGAAAGCTCCTGAGTCAGATTTGAATATTAACTGCAAAAACAGGCTTGCCAGACCTAACAAAAAGAAAGGGAGTGCCAAGCACACATTGGCACACTGAAACGCTCCTCATAAGCCACCAAATGATACGGCAGAAATAACCAAAACAGAAAAGAAGCCAAGAAAACACAACCACCTGTGCCATGTTTTTCAGACTCAGAATGCTGCAGAGTTAGAGAGACCACGGTGCACCTAGGCCCTTTTAGAAACTAACATTCAAACAGGCTGTGCAACAACAAATGACACCCAACCAGGGAAATTTAACAGTCAGGTGCACTGAATGAAAGTCTCATTTGATAACACAGCTGCCTCCAGATCCAGTAATAAAATGCAAACAAAGTAAATAACTTATAGTATTTATAGTGTTTGTGTGTGTATATGTGCACAGCTCTGTGCCTGTGTATATTTGTCCCATAATATAATATTGTTATTCTGTACCTCCCTTGCTGGATGTGGATCTCTTCTCGTGTGTGCATTGTTCTCATCCATGACAATGTTAGCATGCAGCTTTGGGGGCTTGAGATTGGGTCACTGAGTCAGATGGACAGAAAAGCCAAAATGAGGAATGTGCAGGTAAATGAGGTCTGATGGAGGGGTGAGTCACAACAGGGGAGAATCAAATCAAACTGTGGAAGTTCACACATCTTTACTCCTCTGGCATTAGTGAGTGTGTGTGTGCATGTTTGTGTGCGTAGGTGCGTCATAAAACAGCTAAGTAAAAGCACTCTGCAGGCCATGACTGCCTGACTAATCAAAAGCAATAAAGAAGATTATGCTTTTGTTGGTAGTGCGTGTATGAGGGTGGGTAGAAATAAAACGATTAGAAATATTTAAAAAGTCATGAGTCTGAAAAAATCGAGAACCCAGCTGTGTTATTGTGCATGGGCACGAAATAATTGCTGAGTTATCCATGTGTACGATGCCAAGAATGTCAATGTCCTTGCCCTCCTGACCAGCCAAACTTTAATCTATCTCTGTCAAACTGGCTCACCTCCTACTAATCAGCTCCCATCATTCAATCTGCACTTACCACCTTCTGGCAGATGGAAATTAAATGTGGCAGTTATATTAGGACAGCTGGGTTTCTTTTAGGGCAAAGAAAATTGGCAATAATTAAGTCGGTTTAGTTTTGCTTTACTCTAGCGTTCCTGTCAGCTGGGACCACGGGGGTGGGGGGGTGGTTGTATTTAAACAAAAGAGTAGCCCAGCCTGAAGACAAAATGGCTAACATACACATTTATGATCTCACTACACATCACCCATGACCAGTAACGCATTACAACGTGATGCATTGCTGTAATTAGATTACATTTGTCGGTAACGCAGTAACGTAAGGCATTACTGTTGCTCACTCCAATATTCACGACTGTTATTACTCAAACATCTGTCGAGTTACTAGTTAATTTTATTTAGCAGAGGAAGCATAAAAAGTGGGGGGGCTCTCGCAGAAAATTTTTCACAGAGACGATGTGGTTTCCTGTCTGAAGCATGTTAACATGTGGTTGATACTTAATCAACCATTTGGGCTTTTTATTTGCTAAAACAGGGAACACCTGTTAGAAAGGGAACAGCTGATAATTGGCTGACATTAATTACTGATTAATTTTACCACCAATTTAACCAGTGATTCTTAGCCTAGCTACTTTCCTTTTTAAAATATGTCCTGATGTTCTTTTTTCTGGGCGAGCAAACATGTCGAATCAAAGATTTACGTCTATGACGTAAGGTTTAACTTTATATTGCTAATTAGCAAATAGGTGACAGTGTATCTGTGGTGATGTTACAGAGTAATGCAACATAATGCAAAGTAATGTAACTAGTAGTGTAATTCATAACTTTCAGCAGTGAATAATTAAATAAAGTAATGCATTACTTCTTTAAAAAGTTACCAGTAATGTGTAATACATTACTTTTTTGAATAACTACCCACAATGCCTATGACCCTCTATTATTCATTTACAATTAACTAGTTAAGGCCAGAGTATGTTGCTAAAACACTTGGCAAGTCTGTGTTCTCTCTTAAAGAAGAAACAGCACATATATTCCCTTACAAACCAAAACTCGATTCATTAACACTAAAACACACTCTCACTGAGTTCAGTACACTTAGAGGTTTTTCCACTTTGACTTTACTTGTTCTGGTAACTCATAGCTCATTGTAGCAAATATCAGCTAATATTAGCGGCAGTATTTGAGTTTATATAACGGCCACAAAAATTCTTGATTCATTGATTTCTAATGACAGGACAGTAAAACTGGACATGTGTGAAGCAACTGTTTGTTTGCACTTGTTTATTCATGTATCAGTATTAAACTCTAGATAACGAGAGAACATTACTGCAGCAATATTATTGTATCGGCGTCTGTGTGTGTACCCTGATTTGTGAACATTTGCACTAATCTCTCAAAGTGCTACAGATTTGAACATGTGCAAAAAAATCCTCAAGTATGTATTCAAAAACGTATTGTAAAGGCCCTTTATTAATGAGTGAAAAGTATTCACTTAGAAGTCTCAACTGGTTTTTCTCTCCACATCATTTGTCTGTGAGCCTCAGGTCAAGGGGACGGAAACTAGAGTTATAGACACACACCCCTGCCCCCCCACCCCCAACATAGGCAGTCTCAGAATTTTCTGTTTTTTTCAGCTTGCGTAGCAAATACTTTTCATTCATTAATGAAAGGCCATGTGTAATCAGTTTTTTGAGTACATAATATATAAATTCACAAATCTCATAATGCACTTAGAGACTTTAGGACTTCTCTTCTACTACTATCACTAGGTTCTCGCTGTTTACAAAGAAAAAATCCTCAATTTGAATCATGTGATTAATGATATTGGTCAGCCTAGTTAGTTCCTTTTTTTAATTAAATCGAAAATATTTCAATAAATGTAATTCATTTTCTGAAACAATAAATACATATAAATACATTTGTATTTACGCATTGAAAGCTATGACACAGCTGCCTCTCCATCTGTAGTCAACACATTGTAGTCCCTCTCAGTATCCTGCCCACTGCCTGCAGTGCTATCTGATTGGTTACTGGTCACATCACAGGTAACAGCCCACGAAGACTGAAGGCTAGCGTGCCATAGAATGCATGAACAAGTGGTGAGCGACTGGAGCTGTCTTTAAACTGTAAGGAAACAGACACAGCTGAAGATATTCATATTGATTTAAAGTTGATTTAGAATTCAAATGTAATCTTTATAAATGACGCTTTGATCTATTCACTATGGCCCCAGTTAGTGCACTAATCTTGTCGTACATAAAAGTCTAAAGCTGAGTGCAATGTGTAAGAATTAAAAGAAAAACGTATATATATTTTGATTATTATTAATGCTGTTTTTTGCCTTGAAGTGCAACTGGATGTACAAGATCATGTGAACACATAAATCCATCTTTTCCGGCTTCAAGCTATGTGCTTTTGTCTGAACCGCAGTAGTTTGAACTAGTTGGCATCCTTTGAGGAATTACTGGCAGGTAGAAGTTAAAAAGACCAGTGAAAAAAGGGATTATTTGAAAACAACAAACAGCTGCTTCTGGATGAGCTTCGATGGTATTATAGCAGCAGTTATATTAGAACTGTAAAGTATTTCTCCATAAGTGAAGAATAACACTGAATATTTCACTCTCCTCCTGACTTGCTACGGCAGTTTGATTTACCAACTGGTTCCACTGGTTGTGATCTTACTACTTAGGTTTGTTGATCTGATTGATTGAGGTTTGCCTGTGACAGACGGATGGTTTGTCCAATCACCAACCAAGTATTTTTTCAAAGCACCTGCCTTTTTTATAAACAGTTTCCATAAATGACCTCCCAGACGGCTCTCTGAAACAAACCATCTGGTGCATCAGGTTAGTGTTTTCTGTCACACAAAAAGGGAGCTACAGAGCACCATGAACTTTGCTCATCCTCTTTTTTTTTTACTTTTGTATTTCTCAGCCTCTGCCTGCTTTTACACCACACACCTCTTTGTTCTCATCTCCTCTTTCTTCCTTTTTTTCATGTGTGGTAGGTGTGAGGGAGGAAAGCTGTAATACAATATTCCTTCTCTGCATCTCCCTATTTAAAGAGGGAAACCAATTTCTCTTCTCTCATATTTTCAGACACTCTCCTTTTGTACTCTCACTATAATCTCTTTTGCTGCCTCATTTCCACCTTTTTCTTTTGTCAGTGTTTAGCTCTATTTTGAGTCCTAAAGGTACATCTGCACATTTCAAACCTAAGCATGTAAACTGCTGTCAAATTCAGCCTACGCACACAAACAAACACCTGCTTTTAGGGAAGCCTAATGACAAGCTGTATATTGCTTTGAAGAGAATACAGTGCAGGGAGGATGCACACATATATTCAAGCACACATTCACGAAGCTCATTAAATTAAATCTGTGTTTGACAGATTCAGAGGTTTTGCCGAGGAAAGTGATGACAAGACAAAATACGGTAAAAGAGCCTCCATATCCTCCTCCTCTACTTCCTCTTTCCAGATAAACTATTTATGAACTAAAATTTGCCTGCAAACTTCTTAATTTGATTTATGTCCGACCACAAGAGCTGAGAGCGTGTGATGCATTTTTGCTTGAAAAACTTTATTTCAGTAGTGCTAAGAGTCATACAGGTCAGACCCACTTCTTCAAGAGGTAAAATGGTGCTTCGATCTTAGAATTAGAATTGAAGCCATCTCAAGGTTTAGAACGTAGGTTGAGATTAAAGCTCCACTATTGGATGTGCTGCCTGTTAACCACAGATAATTGATTTATACTGCATATTTTGCAAGAAAAACAATTACTAATATTTGGATGAGGATTAACCCTCCCACGACTGTTCAATGGTTGCAAAAAGTCAAACATGTTTACATGATGGAGCACATGACAGCTCAGCTACAACTGTAAGTCCCTATTTTAAAGGGAGATGGGCATCAGTTGTTGTTTACCTTGGTTAGAAAAGTGATATATGTTGGGAAGTATGCATATATATATGTGCATGTATGCATTATGTGTATGTATGTATGCATCTGTGTAATGTGTAGGCCTGTGTGTATTCATGAATGCATGTGTGTGTACGTATGGGAAGCTATGTAGCCTAAACTTATGTGCATGGATGGTATATACATGGGTATCTCGTTTACAACTGCCTTTTTTAGAAATAAAAGACAAAAACTTTACAAACTTAGTAATACTGAAGAATTTGATTGATAGCATTATAAGTACCCTTTCATTTTTTTATAGATATTGGGATAGTATAGTAATTGTAAATACATAAGGCCACAATAACCATGTGATAGAAATCGGATACACAATTCGTTCACACAATTTTGTTGTCCTTTTAGTACAATGACAATAAAGTTTCTGATCTAAAGTTTCTGACACAGTGACAGCCCTTTGTGAAATAAAAAGGTTGATGGCTCAGGTACAGCTGCATCGATTTTGAAGTCTGACATTACAAATTGTCATACTCTTCTCATACTATTCAGTAACAATGTAGTCTGAGTGAGACTTATCACAACAGAAAGTTTGGACCTGGCTGGAGCACCAGATTTTGATACCAGCTGAGACCTAACAAGCTTCACTAAACTGTACAGGACAGAGGCATGATGGGAAACTTGCAGCATGAGCGTGTATTAGTTTATGTGTTCATCCATGGGTTTTGTGTGTGTTGGTTTGAAGCTAGGGATTTGGAGTAGCTTTGACCCATGCTGTACCAAGTGGAATGACTCATCATCTCTATAGAACACAACAGATGGAGCTCAGAGCTATTCAGATTCATATAATACCTCTTCATCCATCCTGTCCTCCCACACTCGCCAATGAGAGACAAATCCTGTTCATCCTCCACTGACTGACTAAAGTCAGTCCTCCTGTTTACAAAAATATACTCTCAAGTCTATAAATGTGTATGTGTATGTGGGAGAAGAGGAAAAAGAGAGACACAGGGAGAGAGAGATCGACTTGAACATGTGATTTTCAGATGTTTGTTCGTATATTACAGCGTTTTTAGGTGAAAGTATTCATTTCCAGTGCTTTGCAAGCCTGCGGATCCTCTCCATTATATTGCCTTTCATCAGACACCTATGTGAAACGATGACTCATTAAATCATCATTTATCTTTGTGATCAAAGCGCTATGATTTTAGCCCTTGACACCATAAGCCTCATTTTTAACAGAAGCTTTTAAACTAAATGCCTAACTCGAAATCCCTGTGCTTCAGCGTTTCCCTGCATGAACCCATCTCTCCTCCTTCCTGTGAAAAATATTGCTATTCACCATGACTTTACTGCCTTAAACAATTGGTAAGTACCCGCTTTAAGCCACTAGATGTTGCTAGTGCATAACCGACATGGCAGCATGTTTTGGAGACGAGAGATATGAATGTGCTCGGTCTGCTGTTCAGCAGACAAAAGCAGGGCAAATCATACCTAACCTTTTAAATGTGCTTGGCCGAGATGAACGTCATATGGTTATGGAACGTAATCATGAGCTCCTGCTGATCTGAGAATGTCGGGAATCAAAGCAGGCAGCAGCTTAGAGAATGGCAACGCAGTGAGATGGAAAACTGCATTAAAATAGGGAGTTTTGGAGGGATCGTGCCTATTGTATGCAGAGGAGAAAAATGATAAACAGAATTAGAGGCAGCAAAGAGGAAACTGAACGAGAAGCAGATAAACAATACTCTGGGTACAGTCTGCATGATACATTCTGAACTTCAAACCTGCAAAATGGAATACATCAGAGTGCTAAAACAAATCTGTGTGACGGGCAAATCTTCTTAGTTGTGTTGTGCAGTTTTTTCTCTGTGTGTGCGAATGTGGTTGCATGTTTGAAGGGACACCTTCGCAGGCAGCCACATGCAGCTCATACCTGATATTTCACAGCAGCAGGGTGACGCTCTGCCCATATCCAGCCAAAGAAAATTGTTAATAAATATGCATCTTTCCCATAGCTGCAACGCCACGCTGAGATTCAGTGCGATTGCTTCTGTGTGGAGGATATGAGCAAAAAGGCGAGGCAAAGGGAAAACATTTGTTTGTCACTGTGTTTGTGTGTGTGAAAAGGAGGGAGGGGCAGAAGCAGCATGAATTTGTGTTTTTATGTGCATGAGAGAAACTGATAAGTTTAGATGACAGAGAGTGGAATATGTGTGTGTGTAGTTTAGAAGGATATGCATTAGCATGATAGCAGTGTAATAACACTTGAACTCCGATGTGAATCCATGCCAGTAGCACAATTATCGGCTTCAACAAGACGATCGGCACCAACTCTCAGGAAGCTGCATACGTTAATGATATCTATGAACAAATATATGCTGTGTCTGAACCTTTAAATTAATCTCTTAATGACTGAGGTAAGAACCACGGCATGATTTGATGACATGTCATCGATTTGGTTGAGTTTGATCCCGATGTGGCCATAGCAGTTGAAGTGTCTTTGAGCAAGACACTAAAACCCTGCTGTAATACGGCTTACCCGCACCTCAACCAGGCAAAACACATTTCCCCATCGTTTAAGTTTACAAACCACCGATTTACTTTTGTAACAGCTCATTAACCTGGAATTTATCATCAACTTTGCATTGAGGACGAAATAATAAGGAAAGAGTAAAGCTGGGGAAACAGATCATAGTCATTTGTTTGATCCTATACTGGTAAATACTAATCTGTTTACTGGTGAGAAATGGATACTCTGCATCAAATACCAATTATAACCAAGCTGTCTACAGTCTTTACTTTTATTCTTCATAAGTTACATATTTAGAAGACATGCATAGCTGATTATCTAATTTATGGTATATTCATCAAATGTTGTAGATTTCTCTTTTAGAATAAATAATGTGGGAATAGAGAAGAAAAAAAGCATATTTAAAATTTCAAACCGCTGAAGGAATTATTCAACATGATAACATACTGCAGTACAACAATTCCTGTTAAGCTGCTGGGTATTTTCAATAGTTTCCGTCAGTGCTGCTCACAAGGATGCAGTGCAGTTGGTAGAGGCGTTATGTGTGAACGATGCTGACTGATGCCTCTCAAACCATGAGAAGGTTCACTGTGTTCGCTACAGGCCACATATGCTGAACGATCTCCAAGCTGCGGCTTCTGAACTCAAAGTAAGAGAAAATTCGATTGGCACTGCTTAATGTTGCATGCACACAAAACCTGACTGAGATTTTAAAAAGCCACGGACAGCATGTTTTCTTTACCAGCTGCTGGGAACACGGAGAGGATGCTACACACACACACACACAAACCCCCAATGTTTTAGCTATTTTACATAAGAACAATTTCTACTTGTGTTTCTGCGTGGGTTCTTGTCTGTGGTTTATAGTGAACGTACCTCAGCTGGACACAGGTTATATCATGTAAAATGAATTAACAGTTATTGGGATGCTTGCTTGTGTTGCCAGGACACATTCAAACACAAATATAATCAAAGTATGAGAAATCCTGGCAGACTACTTGTGAGATTTTTTCTGCATGTTCCTTCTCTCACTAATCTTATTTCCTGTCTGCATCTGCACAGTCTTTACTGAATGCAATTAAAGCACACATATTTGACTAACAGTGATTGTTGCTTGCTTAAATCATGAATATTTTATTTAATAATACTTACCATTTTAAGTGCTTTTGAATCTACATTGTAAATGAAGAGATCCTTTAAAGATAAATAAGTGTTTTTCACTGATCTGCTGCAGGGAAACCATCAGGCTCCCCATTTAATACAATGAAAGCCAAATGATGCATGTTGAGTGAGCTTAACAATTTGTCTCCACATGCTGTAATGTGTTCTTCATGAATTTGGTTGCTCTCACTTCACTTTCCTATATCAGACTTTTACCCTGAAATCATAGGTCAGTCATCTCTGCACAGAAAAAAAACATAAAATGTAGTTTTAGAATAACTTTCAGATAGGCATTAAAACCACAGTTTTCATTTTTCATCATAGAAAAAACTAGTTTCCTTTTTTGTCAGTGATGTTTACTTTTGATAGCAAATGAAGTTATACAGCAGACTGCTTTTTGGCCATGGTACAGAATGTTTCAAACCCACCAAAGAAGTCCATGCAAAAAATGCCAAAAGGTCGAGGTGCAAAAGCTGAGATATCATCAAAAAGAAGGTGCATTGAAAGCTGACGGAAAGAATTTTTCAAATAAATGTGTTAACTGTGAAATTTTGAGACACATTTTGGCATGCATGAGTCAATGCATCGCAGAAAAAAAAAAGTCTATTCCCCTTCCTGAGGCACGGATCAACGAATAAAGATGATGTAAAATATCTGGCCCTACATCATAGCCGAAAAACCAAAAAACTTAAAGTTCTCCTGAAGTTCAACACTGATTTAATGCCAAGATACATCTGCAGCATTACCCTGACCCCCCAACCTTTTACCTTTGCAGACTTTCACAGTCAATTCTCGCTGGGTGAGGGCCTTTAAGCTGCCTCATTCAGCCCACCTAACTACACCAGCCAACACACACAGAGAAGTTATCTGCAGCAGTATCAGCAGACAAGGCTCACTAAGCCTTGATGAAAGCATTATGTTTAAAGGGGTATGTGGCGCATGGCGAGCTGTGAGCAGACGCTGTTTGTCTAACTGCTGATTAAGGCTGCAGACCGCGGCCTGACAAGCCCATTAGTGACATCTCCTTTATGGACGCTGAAGGGCCCAGTAATGCTGTCCGTCTGTCAGTGTGTTTCTCTGCATGTTCTCTACGTGTTCATCAGCTCACTTTCTTAACCTTTCACATTTACTGTCTCATTAGCCTTTCCGGTGCATCACTGTCTCTATCAAGTCTACAGTTTTCCTAGCAGCAATGTGTACTGTATGAAGTGAAATATACCTTTCTTTCTTTTCTTCAACTGATAATAATATAATTAGATGGATTTATCTGGAACTTTTTTAGATACTCAAAGTGCTCCACAGTGAAGGGGGGATGTTACTTTGTGTGCTGTTTATTGTATTGTTGAGCTGCTACAGGTCGGAGGGCAAGATCTAAGATTTTTGTTTTTTTTTTTCCTATGTGAATATAAATTTAAGATGCAACAATAAGAATCTGAATCTGAAAACTAACCACCACCAGTGTGTAGCACCCACCTGGGTGATACATGGCAGCCATTACACACCAGAACACTCACCGCACACCAACTTGTGATAAGACTACAATAAGTGAATAAGCTTGTTAAACCTTAAATAACCATATGGAAAATATTTAATCGGCAGAAGCATTATGCTTAATGTGCTATCAATGGTACTGTATCCAAAGCAGCCTGGAATTATCACTGAAAATCATATGACTACATGGTCAAGGAACTTGCCACAGTCACCTTTATTGTGCCACCTTCAAGAGTGACAAACTAAGAGAATTAGTAGTCAAATCAGTCTTTAAGGTGACAGTCAGATACAATACACACTCATCACCGGACCTTTACAGCCTAACTTACTTTAACATATCAACAGTAACCTGTTATACCAGATGTTTTTTTACACAGAACATTTCAGGAAACTATTTGGAAAAGGGCAGGCACAGATTAGCACAGATGTAATTTCAGAATCAAATACTTACCGAAGGTAAACCGCAGAGCGCATGTGCAAAACACAGCAGGTGTGCTTGTAAGTAGGTCAACAAAACAAAACATCTGTTAAAAAACTGAAATTACATAAAGTGCTAATGTGAGTCTAAAAACAACATTGCACACAGGACCGATTCGAGTTGTTGGAAAGTTTATTTGATTACTTTGCACGGAGGCAGGCTAGCACCTCCGCTGACTGCCAGTGTTTGAGCTAAGCTAATTAGCAGTGGGCGAGCTCCGTCGGTGCCCCCCCCCCATGTCTTTCTTGCTACTGCACCAGACTTATGCAAGAATTACTTTACATTGTTAACGACTTAAAAGCTGTTTTGAAATGCAAAATAATAGAATTTTAAACGTGAGAAAAAATGTGATTATTCATGATTAACTATTGAAATTCTGATTTTAAATGATTAATAGTTTTTCCACACGTGCCCTCAGTGCCGTTCTTTGCTTCTCTTTCAATGAAGAAATACTCTTCAGTTCTGATGTAACTGATGCGATGGCAGCATCTAAGCTAAGCTCCCATTGTTGTTTTTATGAACAGTCGCTACTTACGCTGCTTGTTACTCATAAATAAGCAGCTTGCAGCTGCTGGTTGTTCCTCATTGGAACCTGATAAGTCTGAACTAGTGAAGTTCAGACATAAGCCCTTAGCTTGAAGCCTGGCCGATAGGTTCACTATGTCACTTGTTCTTTCTAATCCAACATAAACAAGAAATTAGACTTGCACAGGTACTGATCATCAGCAAAGGATTTAAATTAAATGCAACAAAAATTCCAATATGCATGAAAATATACACAAAACAAAATTTATCTATTTTCCACCAGACTGTTGGGATGAAAATGTAATCAATCAACTTATTTTTTAACACCTAGAGATGGCTTCCATCTTTAGTTTGTCCACACTTGCTTCTCCGTTTCTGTGTCCAGTTCCTCTTTTTCTATTTGCCCATCAGCTGTACAATACTTTGGGTTTGTTGAGAGTTTTAAGCCAAAAGCATTTTATGTTTTTCCTCCCACGTGCCTCACAGTCAAACATTACACCACTGACTTTTCTTTCACAGATCTGTGAATTGTTGTGGGCTATAACGCTGAGCGGTGTGAGCTCAACTGGTACTAAAGACCAGAGTAATGTAGTGTAGCAAAATGTTTTTTAGCTGAAGGTGGTCTTCAGTCTGTTTCTGTTGCATTCCTGTGCGGGAGGAGTGCTAGGAGGCTTTAATGAAACTGAGATCCAGGAGAGAGACAACTGAATGTGAAATTAAGTTAGAACTGCTGGTGGATGAGAAATAGCACGAAGCATGACTAGAAAAGGCCAGCGCTGCCTGAGACCTTACAAGCCTGAAAATCTGTCACTGACAACAACAACAAGAACTCCTCTTTGACTGAAGAACTTTTCTTTGTGTTTGTTTTTATTACACAGGATCAGAAGATCAGAGTTTATGTCTGAATGTTTAATTCAGTAACTATTATTTTACATTCTATTTTACAGCATTCATAAACGCTTAACATTCTACAAACAGAGAACATGACTTTATCCCTTTGCACGCTTGAGTTTTTCTTTTTATTTCAGCCTTTTAATTAAAAATTAGAATACCAGAGCTGAAAATCAAATTTGCATTTCTCCCTCGCAAGAAGGTCAAGAGTAAAGAGTCAAGAAAAAATGTTTTCTGGATGTATAGAAGTTTTCATGCACAGCTTGAATTTACATTTCATTTGCACTTGCAAAAACAACAGGCCTATCATTTTAAACGAATGTACAGCTGTATACATTTAACATGTGTAGGCCACGGGAGACTCTTGGGAATTAAATTTGTGACATACAGTAAAGTGAAAATAACCTTACTAAACCAAAATAGGAATAGTTATAAAGTAAAACAATTCCATATGCTACCAAGCATAGCAGTATTAAAAGACGTGATTATGAAAAAAACATAAGTATAGATTTTTATAGATTATTACTCATCTGAACAAACTGAGAACACGTTAAAGGTCAAATAGTGTGTGAGCTGGTGTGAAAAGGCCACAGTACATCAAAAAACTCAGATTCTCAGTAAATGTAACAACATCTAGATAAATGAAAAGCAGATCTGGCTTTAATGTCATGAATATGTGCAGAACTGATTTCAATGCAGCAGTGCACCAAAAAGAAGAAGAAGCAGGTAAAAACAAAAATCATCATCGTAACAGAGCGCCTACGCTTGTTATCACTGCCAGCTTTTGATGATCACAAATACAGCATCTATTTCTCAGGTATTATATCATCATGGTGTTTCACAACAGCACATGTGAGAAAAAAACAAGTCATTTGCATCCAGGGAGAGCTAATTTCACACCTTCACCTCCGCAAGTCTCCAGTCTACCTACAGAAGTGCTGTGAACACTGTCCTGTCTAACAGATCCAAGAAGTTGCAGTTTCTTCACACAAACGCTGCTGCTCTAACAAGGTGGTTTCCACACAGTTTTATGTTTAAAGGGGCAAGAAAATTAGGAGAAAATGTGTGAGGCAAAGGCTCAGAACACTGAAGCACAATCAGCAGCACAGATTATAATGGAGCAGTCATTTAGTGTAATTTCTATAAAAAAAACTACATTTATGATGGTCACTTAATACAGGTGACTGATTTTTACAGACTCTCTTAAAGGGATAATGGATCAAATCACTATTAGTAACGTGAAATGTGGCGTTCATAGTGACCCATCCACAAAAAATTACCCAACTCTGCAGCTCTCCTTATGCCTGGTGCACATTGAATGATTTTTCAAATCTTAGAATTTGAAATGTGGGAGACCACACATATAACTACTAATATAATTCATTTAATATAATACAACAACATTATAGTACATGCACTAGCCCATCAGTCAAGACACAGCACCACGCATTTGATATTTATACTGATCAGAGTTCACTGAAATTCACTGTCGGGAGTTTTTTTTCAATTAATCACTGGCTCACTATACATTATCCCTTACATAATGAAGTGTTCGTTTCCTACTTGGAAAAAAGAGAGATAGAGATCGTTACAGAGATTCTGGCCGTTTCACTGTTTGACATTGTTGTCATGGCAATGTCAACAGCTGGGGAGTTTATGACATTCAACATCAACAGAGTTCAAGGATCAGCTGTCAGGAGTCCATTCAAAATTACTGAGCTAGCTAATGGCTAACAGGCATTTACATTTTGTCCTTGCTGCACAAGAAAGTGAAACTGTGTCTACTGTCAAGGTACGCTACGTCATCAGCGTGGTGAGTATGTCATTATCCAAATAGGCAAAGAAAGGAAAAATTGACGGAGAAAATCAAGTTTTCAAAGACAAGTGGGCATAGAAATATGCGATCTTTTTGCCCAAATCCAGCTCGAAGTCCAAGTCGGAAGTGTTTAAAACTCCTATGACACAAAGACTGTTCAAATCTTCCTATGAATTAATAAACAAGTTGTTTGTGAGATCTATAACACAGCAAGAGAAGCTACTGAAGCCTCGCTCTGAATGGTCCCAATGCTGGATGGGAAACTAGCCTGGGGAGACCAACATGCGAGAAAATGTGAAGCTTGCAAGATCTGGCTAGTCTTGCCAGGCTACTGGGCGACGACAAAAAGCCCTTTTCTGATGCAGAGGTAGTGAAGGAGTGTTCTGAATGACAGCTGAGGCTCTGTTAGCAGAAATGAGAGACAGAAGGTGTGGGAGAAATTCAAGACAACTGAATGTGTTTTGTCTCAGACTGCCTTAAAGGGCATCTCCAGTCATAATCAATGTTTGCCTCATAAATCAAGTCACCTATGATCAGTTCATCTCATACCA
>JAPQLA010000004.1:3601439-3620525 GCA_029822935.1 Naso vlamingii | reverse complement strand
AAGTGTTTCTGCAAGTACAGGCCAGATTTCACTGCGCGTGTGCAATACCCCATCGTTTCAATGGCGTCAGAGCCCGTGTCCAAGCCTTCCTTTGAATAGCCTTGCCTCTCGCAAGGAAGTGCAGAGTCGCGCACCAATCAGGACAGAGAGGTCAGAGAGCAGCACTGACTGAGCAAAGATAACAAGAGCGATGGGATTTTTAGACTCCTGAAGAGGCATGATGGGAAAACACAGAGATCTTGTGATACTCTTAGACCACGTCACTAACGGCTGTCTGTGGGTATTGACATTTTTTTCCAAATAGAACACAAAAAAGTCATTGATGTTTACCCCAAAGTTACCAACTACAGCTTTAATTCTCTGCTTAATTTCATCTTAAGCATTTTGTCCTTCAGCAGAAATTAATCACATTCCATTGATCACAATAGTAATTTAGATGGATTGCAAATGTTTTAGTTCAGTTCCCAAAATCATAGTCTTGGAATAATCATCAGACGAAACATCCTTCTCCAAATATGAAATAATTTCAGTCATAATAGCAAATATCATAAATCTATAGAAATGATTATAGATGTCAAGGGCACAGACAACATGACAAACAAACACTACACTAGAAAGGACTCACCTTTGGTCAGATGTGTGTCATTAAAAATAATGACATTAAAGGTAATCCTCTCACAAAGTCTTTTAGGAATAACACAGACTTATTGTTTACAGCCGTTCTTTCCAGCTGATACAGCAGTGCTTTGAGGTAAATGCTAACATGTTCACAATATCAATGTTCAGCAGGTATTTCCAGAATTCACTTCCATAAGCCCTATTCGCTCGAATTTACTAACATCATCCCTTGGATATGAATGCCCAGAAAAGTAGGAAAAAAACGCTGAAAGAAAAAAAACTTGAAATAAACAAAAAAATGTTTGTATGACTCCAAATCAGTGAGATGTCGATTCACACTGAACTACTGTTATGAGGTGAACTCTGTGTTTGTCGAAGTATTGTAGGTAATTTGCTCAGGAATTTGTACTTCACAAATTACGTTCATGGCCATTTTGCACGGGACTAAAATCACAGAGGTCCTCCGCAATTATTACAAATTACCAGATGTCCCCATAATACCAGTGCTGTGCGAATAAGGCTGTATTAAGGCTGATAGCATGCTGACATGTAAACTAAAATATTTAGGAAATTGAAATTTTGACCGGATGATGGCACTATATGAAAAGAGATTCATCCTCTTGAGGTAGTGACTACCTGAAGCAATTTTTGTTTCACTAGACAAAGAATAAGATTTGACCTGCAGAGGAGGAACTCAGACAGTCACCTAAGTCATAAGAAGTCATCGTCTGGTGACCATAGTCATCTGTAGAAAAGTTCATTGCAATCCGTCCAACAGCTGATGATCTCAGTCTAAGTCAAAGTGGTGGATTCATCAGTCAGCATTGCACCTCATCAGATATCAGCTGGCTCAGAGTTTAGCACGTCTGCCGACTGCAAGGTCTTAGTTTAAAATCCAGATGTGTCATATTGTATGTACTGCAAAGTTGTCCTGTTTGTTAAGGAAACAAATACAAGTATGTTTGTTTACATTCATTTTAAATAAACATTAATTTGTTTACATTAATTGTTCCTCACCAAAGCTCACCATGTACCCTTGATGTCTGAAAAATGTATTAAAATGTTTTAGAAAAATATTTTTTCTTAAGACATCTTCAATACAGATTTTAAAGCATTTTAAATCCAGCATTGTTTACATCCATGTTTACTAACTTGTAGTCTTCCTCTTTTCTGTCTTTGCTGTTGTATGGCAGCATATCTTGGCATGTTACTGCTACCTGTAAATCACTGGAATTTACACCGACTCACTGAATGCACAGTTTTAAAATATAAGCCTGCAATTGGATGACTATTTCAGTTGGCATTCTCTTCAGCTGCTGCTCTCTGTGTGATATTTTTCTGCAAAGACAAGGCAGCTGCATCTCGACTTTGCACCACCCAAGATAAATGTCATTAGTTTAAAGAAATACAAACAAGTCAGAGTTTTTTTTTTACCCTTTAGCAGATTGATAATCTCTCCAGTACTATGAAGGGCTGGCTATGTGAAAACATTGGAATGTGGTGTAACACCATTGACAGAACAGTGTGTCCACATCCACGTTCACAAGCATCCTCGTTCCAATCCACGTTTTGTTTCACTAAACAAAAAAAAGCAGCACTCACAAAAAACAACTCCATAGTGCTACTAGAGGTCTAAAACCCATCAGGGAAACTTCAACATCTTGATCTTATTATAAGAGATGAAATGTCCTGGTAGTTTGGCTTGTAATTAAACGAGAAATCCTTTTTTGACCTTTTTTTTTTTTGACATTAGCTTTGGACTTCTGGTCGCTGGACATTCTTTACTTATTCAAAGAAATCATACCAAGTGAAAATCACTGGCTTTACTGACAGCCAAGTGTACTTATTTCAAAAAAAGAATTCTCACATCTAAAATGTAAAATTGGTGGCATTAGATGAGTTGGCAGTGCATGAATAAGGCCAAGACCAAAAAAAACTGGGGGTGCAGAGGCTGAAAATATTGAATTATCGAGTGCATCATCTCCTGGCTTACAAAGCGGAAACCTGTGTAAAGTTCATAGCAGTGAGAAAGGAGAATTACTTTTATCCAGGGTGTGTTTCAATCACTTTTCATTACAGAGGCTCAGAAGCAGAGGCTTGCTGGAGGCTGTTGACAAGCTATAGGGTTGAACATAAAATCTCTCGCTGTGTAGGTAGAATAAAAGCTACGAGAAAACACACCTCCCCAGGGAGCCCCCTTCTCCAGCAATTATCCTCCAACAGCTCCTGTCACCTCGGATATCGTTTAAATTTAGAATAACGGATCCACTGTCTGTCACTTTTAATTTGTGCAAAGCAGCTGTACTGCAAGTCAAATCTATTGTTACAGTTTAATGTCACATGTAATTTATAGGTTTGAGTGTATGAGGATACATGATATATGCAGCTTGATCTCAGTTTGTACAGTTTCAGTGCATATGGTCATGTGAGCATTTTCCATCTTTGGTTTGGTTTTCCTTGCTCATCATTCCACGCTCACCAAGTCAGGTTTGAACCAGTTTAGCTATTGATTAGACATATTAAAAATAGCACAGTGCAATTTCTCTGGCACCTGACTGTTATGTTTGATAGGAAAGCTACTTCTATGTTCATCATGTAAACTTGAAATTACAGCCACGAAGAAATACTTTTTACTAATTCTAAACGGAAACTTGGTCACATGTGAATATATGAAATGCTGAACTTTTACGTCTGTGTTCCTGACCTGAAAACCAAAACTCTTGGTAAAGAAACAACAAATGCAGAGCAAGGGCGTAAAAAAAAAAAGATGCTATAGCTTTCAGAGTCACTTCACAGCAGATCCGAACCCGAGCGAACACCAGTGGGAGATGTTGCTGCAGATAGTGCTCTCCAACACCGAAATCAAAACACTGAACACAACACAGGAAGAGCTTTTGGATGGATGGTATTCATAGGCACAGGAGAGTTCCAGAGAGTTTCATTATAAAATATACGTGGATATATACTTTCTTTTCTTTCTTTTTACACTCATTTCTGACATAAAAGACCAAAAAAAGGCAAAAGAAAAGATGAAAGGATGGTGGGAATCAACAAATGGTGGCATAGAAGGGCAAATAAATAACAACTAAAAGAGAAAAAGGAGCACTGATGAAGACATCAAAGGAAGAAATATAAAACAGATGCATGGAAACAAAGAAACAAAAATAGAAATGACAGTTAATAAAATTGGAAGCTCATTTCTGTGACTTCTACTATTAATACTTGGTATTCATAATTATGGGGAACTTTGGCATAATGATAGACTGAGTGACAATGTGCAGCTCATTTGCATTTGCATCAAATACTTTCTTCGGTTTTCTGATAATGTTTTTTCTTAACGGGACAGTAAAGTTTTTAGCGATCATCTTTTAGATGAAGGCTGTTTGTTTTGCACGTCCACCACTAAACTTACTTCACTGGGTGTTAATTAGTGGACAGGCCCCCTTCTCCTGCTGGCTGCCTCGCTCTCACATGAGTGTGAAAAGTCGTTGTTGACTTGTGATATACTAGCTTCACCTGGCAGAGCTAGCACTGCACCTCATTTTGTTGATTATTTTGAAGTCGTCCAATGCAACTTTTTCATGACTGTAACAGTTCCTGGATGTTTCTCCTGTTGGTAAATTGGCACCCCGCCGATCAGATCACTGTACCAAAGACTATAAACTGCTGCCGCCCTGTGTGAAAAAATGTGTTTATGCATTATTACCAAGGAACATGATGTAGTATCGGGTTAAAAACAAGGGAACAGCACCTCCTCTACCGAGGCCAGGAACATGACAACAAGCTTGGATGCGATGCAGCATAAAGAGGAAATTGACATATTTCTTCCTATTATTCATCATAGCCAATATCAGAGCCTCCGTGTTGACCAAAAACTAATAGCAAGTCAGATATATTGTTTAGTGCAAAAAGAAACAAAATAACTTCCCTATCCTAAGAGTCAATTGGCCAACGGATAAGACTAAATAATGAAATTAAATGAAATGGAAAATCATATAGAAGATTGTGAATTTCAAGTGTTATTCAAATTTTTAAACTGATGGATATTGGGCCAAAACCCAATAAGCGGGCCGAGCTGGTGTGTTTATAAGTGGATGTAGCGTACTCGTTTGCTGGTAGCATTAGGCTGCACTACCCCCATTACACACCAAATGAAACTTTATGTTCAACTCGCCTCCAGCTGGTCCTGCATAAGATATGAGCCATGCTGACTCCACCATAACTTTGTCTACATTATTATTATTATTATTATTTTTATTTTTTTTTTTGGTGCAGAATGTAGCACAAAAAAGGGCAGCATGACAATGACAGGCCTACAAGTCTCTTTTGTTTTGATCATTTATTTAAACCCCAAGTGTGTGTTCTGGTGTCTTGACTTAATCTGGTTTGTCCTTCTAATGATTAAAATAGTAAAATTTGTCAAATGTTTTTGTTATGTTGTCTTCCCCTTTTTAATTAATCAAGGTTTGAAAATCCTCTGATATGCGCCAGGAATAAGAAGACCGAAAAGGAGACGACAGATAGAAGGTAGGAAGCAAGGATTATAGAGTACAGAGGTATTGATGGGAAACTGATTTGAAGTTGAAGGACTTAAGAGGCTAAAAGGAGAAACAGAGACTTAGCTCCCAGACCTCACTTTCTCCCTCACACATGTACAGAACACACACACACACACACACACACACACACACACACACACACACACACACACTGTTGCCTCACTAACACTGACACTGTACTGTGGCTCTATTCTCTGCTCCTCTGTTTCTGTTCTCTTCTCCCTGTGTTCAAAAAAATTCTCTCTCTCACCCTCCCACCCTATCTCAGCCTCTCTCTGCGATTTCCTAGAGATTATAAATAACCTATGGAAGACATTTCAGAGTATGCAGCCTTGCCGCAGGAGCTGTCCCAGCAAATGGAATATAATAACCAACCTCCCACCCCTTTCTTCCCTCCCTGCCTGCTGCAGGTCCAACTGATGCAGCAGGAAATATCAGTAATTAGGCAGAGAGAAGAGTCTCCCTGCAATTACTGCCTGATATCTAAGACATTCGTTAAGCTTGTTAGTGGGATCTGGTAGCTTCATTAGGACAGAACTGAGTCGTAGCAACAGGGATAAAGTTGATTTAAATCCACAATACTGTCACACATCATCTTCCTTTCCTAGTTTCACCTGCTCTGTCGTCAAATAAAATTTCACACACAAAAAAAGTTTTTTAAAAAGATCATTTTTTTCAAGAAAACTGGGATTTTTGGTGGGAGAGTACAATGATTGATAGGAAGTATCGAGATTCATTCAAGTGATAATGGATGCAGATGAATCTGTGCCTGTGCACAGTCGGATGCGATTGTCAAGTGACAATTATGCTTTACAAAAATATCAACTTTTGAAAGATCAGCCTGGGTTTTAGCTTTAAATCCTTCAGTATATCTAAAAACCTAAAAAATAATCCATTATGACCTGTCTCTGTATTAAGTCATTTTTAGTTGTTTTTTTTTAAATTAAATGAAGGATTGAAGTGGTATTCACTTAGAAAACTACCTGTCTACCTTTCTGTTTGCTGTACTACCAAACCCTGGTTGGATAAAAAAAGAAAAATATCACCTAGCACACAAAATTAAATTTGAAACATATCACACAGTATATTATCTGACCAGCGCACCATTCTGAATATCATGTATTGTTGCCTTTTTAATTTTATAAATTAAATGACCAAAATCATTTTTAATAAATTAATTCTCATCAGTAGTCTGCAGTGGCCATTTCCCTGATTTAAATAGCAATAAGAAAAAAAGTGTAATTCAGGTGGATACAGTTGGATATTATATGATAAAAACTAGAGTCTGACTTTACAGTAAGTCCCTTATTCACAAATGGCATTGTCTGCAAATGCTTTCCAGGAGTAGGTGTGACGTGTGAAAAAATCATTGTTATCCATGAACTCACATCTTCAGTTTTATACTATGGTGTTGACAAACCATTTGACCTTTTTCTAACATGCTGAAAAACTCAACACAACTTGATAGTAACGCTCATAGAATAACGGTCACTGTGAGTCCTACTTCGTTTGAAGCTTAGACACTCAACACATGATCATTCATGTATTCCGGGAGAGAAAAATCCCTGTGAAAACAAAGCCAGTGGTGAAAAGAGAAGACAGTGCATTTATGGCCAACTTTATAAACATTAATTCAGTCTTTGACAGTATTTCAAACAGATGCAATTACAGAGTAAACAAATGATCATCAGTTAGACTTTTTTGAAATGAAAGTCCTGCAAAACTTTGCAAAAATCGAGGTGGTGACTTTCTTTTTTCTGTCAACCAGTATGCAAATAGTCACAGGACGCACTCTGCTTTGATTTAGCTCCTCTTGAATTTACTGTTTCATATTTCATGAACTAAGTCTTATCTAAACAAACAACAACAAAAGATTAAATATGGCGAAAAAAAAAGTAGATAAAGAAAACATGAAATCTGTTTTCCTTTTCTTGTGGTAATTCCTAAACAAAGCCTTTCAGTCAGTTAAGTCAATGAGTTTTATGTCCTGCTAGGCAGCAAACTTCAAACTGTTAAAAGCCTGCACAGGTACGACCCTGAATGCACTATAATGATGCTGCAAGAAATGAAAAGTTTACTTGAGGAAACGTTTTAGCGGAATATAGATTTAATTTGAATTTTTTAAAGGAGTTCTTTTCCTTCCTTTGACAAACTAAACATGTACTTGTGTTTAGAAAAAAAAAGAAACTGTCAGCTTGGGACAGGACAATCAAGAAGACATCTTCCAGTTTCTAAAAAAACCTCCTGGCTTCTTCTTTACTGATTGCAGTGGAAAGCACACACTGTCCCCGACAGCGCAGACACCTGCACTTGTTTATAAGCCTACAGCATTACAGGTTGGAAGGTAATCATTCTTAAAACTGTGAAAAATATTCAATCCACCATGAAATTCAGGAGGCCTGCAATGGGCCTCACAAATAACCTGAAGACTTATTTAAAGCATTTACTGAAGCATAAATGTCTTACGCACTATTACTTTTTTAAAAGGACAAAAGAATAACTGCAAGGTTCTAAATGATCATTTGTACTAATTAAGGTTTTTAAAATTTACAGCTTTGCCATTACAAATAAATTACTGGTAAGGCTGAATTAATAAATGAGCGTCTGTCTCCGTGTGAGATTTTAGGCTGTTCTATCACTCATGTTTGCAGAGTCAGACTGTGTTGTATTTTTTATTTTTAGGTGAGCAGATCCTGCTGCTGCTTCTGACTGCTGGTCACTGTGAGCAGCCTGGTGATTCCTCTGTGTTCCAGCATTTCATCAAACAGTATGTACCGCGAGTGCAACAAGAAGCAGACAAAGTTTCCAGAGCTCAGATGACACCTCTCAAATATTTTGCATGTAAACACAGCTGTGCATCGCATACAAATGCACAAACAAAATATATGCGCACACACATTCACATTGAGCCTGTCTCTTTGCTCTTTTTTACATGCCTAGTTTGTTTGTGATAATGTACAGATTGTTCATATGCAGAGGGCAGAGACCCTGGTAGCCAGGGTGGGAACAGCAACAAAAGATCGATATTCACGGACAAACACAAGCACATCTGTTTGTAATGCAACTGTGTGTCACTAGGGTACCTTCAAGTTCACTGCAGTTGTGTCGTTGTAGTGTACTGCAAAAGTCTACACCAGTCAGAAAAGTGCTAAAAGGTGGTTGCATAAGGATTTAAAAAAAACATAAGTCATTCTAGGTTCCTACAAAAAAAATAAAAAATTGATGGTGTCCTTCATGAACACCCTTTTATCGGCCAAATTTGAACCAATTTTGAATATTTTAAATGATCGATGACTGTATTTCATGACTGTTTGTTTTTGTTTTGTTTTTTTCTCTCTTAACTGGTTTGAGTGGGTGGGGCTCAGCTGGTAAATTAAACAAAGAGATTTCTGTCGACCAAATAGAATCTAGTATTTTTTGAATAAAAATCCGATGACAGCCGTGCAACACCCACACAGTCCTATTAAAACAGCCTTGCTCAGAGCTGCTGCTAAGAAAAATAACTAAAGATGTCTTTTACAAACAGGTTTGATCACAGTATTTTCAGAAGAACACTCAGGAGTTAGTCAATTAAAAAATTTTAATGTATGAAAATATGTTCTGTGTTTTGGCAGTGAGCTTGCGGTGAAATAACAAAAAGAACAAAGAAAGAACAAACAGAGAATTTTGTTCCAAAAGAACGAAACAATTGATTTTTGGGATGTTCATTTGATTTGTGTAACACGGTTGTCTTTCATTCAGTCACAGGTTCAGTTATGCTTTTTGTTTCATTCCAAAATATTTAGATCTAATCTGTGTTTCGAGCTTTCCTTACAGGAACACAGAAATGCTAAAGCTTGTGTTTCTTCATTATTTGGTTGGTCAAAAAATGCTTGATTTTAAACATAATGACTATTACAGATTAAGTTTTTAATAGCAGACACTTGCAGAGGCTTGATCCGGACCCCCCATGGTGTCACTAACACACTCAGAACCCCTTTAACATCTGTATGCGATGCGCAAAGTCTCCCTCTCGAAAATCCTCTCAAACATGTAAAACCTTGTGAAACAGTTGCTGTTGGGTAGGTGTTACCCTCAGCTTTACCCTCTCTTGGGGTGGACGTGTGGAGCCATTGCTATGAGTGTCCAGTATTGCTGTAGATGGCCTCATATTGACCTTAGCTGAAAGCCCAGTGTGTTACTAAAGGGGATCCCTGTGCTTTAAAAAATGATGCAATGTGTTCCTGACCAGGCTTCTGTATGTGATGAGTTGGGATTGAGACAGGTTGGCATAACCAACAAATTCACGAAAAAATAAACATTTAACATTTAACAATAAGGACAGATCCTTAGTGTTCGCGATAGTAGCTATGACCCTGGACTGAGTTTTTTTTTTTTTTTTTTCTTCCTGATCTATGAATTCAGTCTGGCTGTTTTAAAAGCTGCTTTCACTGGCGAGAGCAAAAACAACACATTAATCTTAACCAACTATATCAATAGTAAATGGCTGCTTTGGTTTTAATGAGGTCCGCAGGTTATTCGGCCTTGATTTTCTGTCTTCTATAAACTTCTAAAGAGTGTTAACTGACAAGATCCCAGCCAAGCGCAACCTTGGCTGACCTCTCACAGTGGAATATTGGCACATTTTAAGAATTCAAAATATTTCTCAAACTACAGTTGAGCAACATGGGTATGTTTAATTTTTTTGAATACGCGACATGCATTAAAAACATGCGCCTCAAAACTGATCTGAATTATTGGGTTGTGTGCTTTTTGAAAGCTGTGAGCTGCATATGTTGAGTGAGAACATTAGGTAACATTTGAATGGATGACTCATTGCACTCAATGTTTCTGGAAACTTAATACTACACTTGAAGTGATTGGTAACGTGTGTTAAACAGGTAGAAGATGCTAACAAAAAAATGTTCTATTCTAAAAGTGTCATTTGTTGGAGAGCTAACTAAGTGCGACTGATGACATCATTCCAAAGGTGAATTTCTGCTTGGAGCTGAGGCGTAGATGTAGGCAGTGCAGGCAGTGCAATTGCACTAGGGCCCGCATGAGTATCAGAGGCAAATATATGACCAAGATGTGCTTGAAGAAAGCAAATTAAGTTAGACCAGTATGCACTTCATCAACCTTCTGTGTTTTCTTGATGTGAAAGTTTGATATATAAGCCTCTATATGTGCATGTCTACGTTTATCATCGTTTCATTGATTTTGTCGAAAACTAGTCAATAATACGAATAATATGATGGACTTATTTTCCACATACAATACTTTAAAAACTATGGATGACTATCAAAAATGATTAAAAAGAACAAGTTGTCTTCTTATTTTCTTTGGTGTTCTTGCAATATCCACATGAAACAATGATTGCTGGGTAATTTGTATATGCTGTTGGCCAATCTTAAGTCTTTATTTGATCATGTGACAAGAGGACAAGTCCTCGTGCCAAACAAGACTGACAAGCAAAAACAGCAGTCATGCTGGTGCCACACAAGCAGAAAAGTGGTTTCAAGAAAAGACAGGAGTGAAGGGAGCAGGAGGAGAAAGTGGCAAAGCTCCCTCAATTAGATACATTTGGGTTTTTTACAAACACTCGCCAGCCCATGGATAGGCTCCCTTTTAGCGTGCCTCCAACCGCTACACCACTGCCCCCAGGGATGTGTCAGCTAGCATGCAGCAGGTGAGCCTGTCGGAGCAAGCTAGCTACCGTTGGTCTAAATAATCATAACGTTACGTCACTGTGTTGGATGTAAAGGGGTTTGGATGTGGTTGGGTTGCCATTTGGATGTGGTTGGGTTGCCATGCCCTTGTTTAAAAGCTTGTTATCATTTCAGAGTCAGTTCGGTATCGGGCACCTGTTTCACTGTGTGTGTGTGTGTGTGTTTTTGTGGGTAAACTGTGTGCATGCTGACTGAGGTGGTCAGTTTTCGGGACATGGCATTGTTTGTTGACAAGTATTGCTGCTCTTGCTATAATCTCTTGCCTCTATGTTGAGGAGGACAGCGGTTGCCCTGATTTGTGAAGTAATTTTACTAAAAATACCAGAAAAATTCTGCGGTCATTTCAGCACCACAGTGAAATGAGCAGCACCCCTGCACTCAAGTGCTTGTTGTTATGTTTCAGAATTTTGACTGTCACAGCATTCTCCGTGGTGCTTTGTCTTTGACTTTCTGTACTTTGCAAATAAAATAGTTTAAGTAGCACTCTAAAATCTAACAAATGGTTGGTACTTTATATATTCTTAAATTTGTGTGCATATCTAAGGGTGTGCGGGCGTGCTTTTTATCTGATTAGCCCAAGGGCCCGTCATAATAGCCTGCACTGAGGCCCATTGTTACTAACCTCCGCCACTGGCTTGGAGCCTGGGGTTTTTTAAATCAAGTCACTTGTGAAATGCTTGAGGCATGAATATTCAGAAGATAGATGCTGGACTTTCAAAACTGTCACCAAAATTACCACAAAGAAACTCTCATTTATCTAAATATGGATTCATCCTCTGGCAAGTTTTTGGCTGTGTCCAGTATGCTTGTAAATATATTCAGCCTTTGAGTCTGCAGACAAGTCATTAGCAGCTATCACGCAGAGAGGCTGTTAACTATTAAGGTGTCAAATCAGTGTTTTAAAATAACAATAGAAGCCCTTATTTGCACCTTTTCAATTAAGATTAATGTGCAATGAGCCTGAAACTCAAAATAAAAACACCATCATCTTTGAAAGCCAGAAGGAAGGAAATTAAATGCAAATGTTAAAATGTGTTATTAAAGAATAATTATAGAGTGGCTTAGAGTTGCTTTTGGCAGACTAGAGAAGTCTTTTTTTACTGGTTTTATAACGAGGCTTCCAGACAAAAATGTTGACATAATGGGCATAGCTGATTTCATGGGACAAAAAAAAAAAAACGGTGGTGATTTGTTCATAAAATTTGGTTATTTGTGAGGGTGAAGATAGCAACTATGTAATCTGATTTTTCAAGACTCTTTTCAAGGCTGAAAATTTTGGATGTAATAAAAGATTTTCACCAATTTTACAATATAAAGTTTGTAATGTTTAGTTGCAAACAGAAATAGTTTATAGGAATTAATGCACATGGGGGTTCATGTTATTCCCACTTGATTCCATCCTTCATGTCCCAACTATACTGTTGGTGCCACTAATTGAACAAAAAATGATCTTTTGCAATTTTCCCACTGACATTTTATGTTTTCATTGCTTTCACACTACGAGGCTAAAAGTTGCAGCAAGTGATATAATATTTAGACATAAAAACATTTTCTAAAGGCATCTGGACATTCTGATACATAGTGGGGGGACATGGGAAAATAGTTTATTAAAGAGTTTATTACTTGTGGCAAACTGTTCTTTCGCCATTGAAAGATTAACAGCATTAACAGACTAAATCCTGTGTTTATTTTTAGCATTGCTTAAAGTTTCACAACTCCAGCCGAGTAACACAGTGACTAAAACAAATTGCCAAAGTTTGTCATGTCGTTTTCCCTGTGTCCTACTTTGTGATCTGTTTTACATGTTTATTGATGATACTTTACTGGTGCAGACAACAGGACAATCAACAGCCGAAATGTTCATTTGGCCAGCGGCTCTCAGTTGGTTTAATCAGTCCTGTTACTGAATACTGTTTGCTCTCCAACATTACCATTACAGTCCTTCAGTGTGTTTAGTGCCAAGTGATTCACTGAGCTCACTGATTGAATTTCAGTTCCTTCTCAGTTCAAACAACATAATTTACCAACTGTAGTCAAATACTTTGAATTATGCAAAGCTCATTTTGTAGTTGTTTAGATTCTCTAAAATTCTTAGTTTCCAAACCAAAGTTGTTAAATATCCTTGCAAGTCCGACGAATCCTGCATCCTTCCTCCTCAGTATGACACTGGCCACAGCACAGCCAGTCTGACAGAGTCAGGCACAAATTGGACAGACCAGAGTTTCAGAAGCGTGTCCACATGGACAACATAAGCAAACCCAGCAGGAACATAAAACTAATGGTGGCAAAGCCAAAGACACATAATCTGTTAAACATATTCTGTTTTTATAATGGTTTTAAATGTGAGTCTAACTTTTTTCCTTCATGAGAAATGATTGAGCCTGCAGCTGCTCAATCTCACTGGGATCTATGCAGACAGAGTTCACATTACATTCACATTGCAAAAGCAGTTCTCTTATGTACATAACCTGCCAAATATCAGTAGTCTATTTGTCCCAATGCAAACCAGCATAATCTGTATATTGTGGACCATGCTGTACTGCTAAAAAGATACATGAGGGTGTCAGGACAGAAAGATGCAACCAAGGCTGTAACCAACTATTGCGGTCATCACCAAATTCAATAAACAAGCAACACTTAATGCCTAATGTATATTAGATGATTTTCAAATCTATCTATCTATCTATTCATTTATTTATTTTAATCTTAATGATGCATACACAAGACAATGGAGTCAAGATGCAGCACCACACACTTGGCATTTGTTCTAAATAATTTCAGAGTGGCGGCTGCAGGGCCGCAGGAGCACAAAGAGACTTGTGTGATCAAATGGGACTTCAGAAAAAAACAGAGGGACCTGTCATTTATCAGCCCGCTGACCTTCTGTGATATGTTTAGCACTGAAATATAGAAAAGAAAAAAATAATATGAAAGACGGCAGAGTAAATGTTTATCCATCTTACAAAAGAAGGTGGAGAAGGGCGTCAAACTTCTTCCCAATGTCCATGCTGGTGTATAATTCATAGATTTCAACTGCTTATAATTAAATAAAGGAAGATCCTCATTAAAATTTTGGCCGTGGAAAACTACCCTGGCAGAAGTCACTAACTGCACTGTCGCTGAGTTTTAATAATTGATGCATACACGCTGAGACGTATCAGTGTGAGTAAACACATACAGACCAGTCATGTCTCCAACTACTGTGATGAACTCTGCCTCCAGCTACCTGCTGCATCACAGAACCGAAACACACAGTATCTGCAAATGAGTGGTCACAGCCGCATTCACCAGTTAAAGGGGCCCAGGTAAAAAAATGAACTGTTATTAAAAGATTGGTTTTTATCTTGCTTGCTGTAGTCAATCCTCCTGTTCATGTTGGTCACAGATCAAATGCCCTTCTAATGAAACCAATGAGGGACAGAATCTATAGTCCCCGCTCTGTGCAAAAATGCATTCTAAAGTCTGAAATTAATATGAGGCTTCAGCAGTCTGAGGTAGACAAATAAATTGGGTTTCTTCCAAAGTTGCAGTACTAGTTCCAAATTCCCTCTTTTTGTTTCTCGAACAGTGTTTGCTTGCTGAGAGGCGGTGGAGGGAAAGTAACACAAAGAGGAAATTTCTTAGAAAAAGACTATAACTTTCGTTGATACCCACTTAATATGTCTCAGACTACTGAAGCCTGAAATTAGCTTCAAACAAACGTGGTTATGCATTTTTGTACAGAACGAGGGTTCCAGATTTTGCACCCCATCACTTCCATTAGAAGGATCCTTTAATGGCCTGTATGAACAGGGGGAATGACTACATCAAGCGATACCCCATGGGCACCTGACTACTGCTTTAGAATAGACTTAAAACATTATGAACAGAGTTTTTTAAAGCTTTATTCGCACCATTCTCTGTACAGCTTTTATGTGTTGGAAAATCATGGCTCCATAGTCTTTTATCCTAATTGCCCTCAGTGGAGCTGCTCAGTGGCCATCAGTGTAAAGCTGCAGTTGTAATGGGCAGCTGCAAAGTTTGAACTGGATGAGAGGACCTTGGCATCTGGGAGAGATTTATTGAGCATGCATGCTCTGCACTGCCAGACTCGATATCGCCCACCGTACTTGAGGAGAACCTGCATCAATCATGTAACTTGTAAACATTGCTTAACGGTGGTAGATAATGCTGGGTTTTCAAGGCACAAATTAGAGCCTCTTGAGAAAACTACAGTAAACATTGCGGTGAACCAGTGAGTTGCCTCATGAAAATTTTAAGCTCTCCCTTCCACATGGCTGGGGATGCCCATGAACGCTTCCGTGAACATGACACTCAAATCAGCTTTTTTCTGTGGCCTGCACAGTCACGTGATGTGAATCTAACAGAGCATGTGTGAAGAAGAGCGACTCTGAACAGAGATGCAGTAAAAGCCGGGCTGGCTGGAATAATGGGATACACATAACATCCTCGTTGCAGGCTGTTGAAATGTGCAAAAAATCCCAAAAGCTGCCCTGCTGGCAAAACAGGATGAAACTGAACAATTTGTGTGAAGACTCATGCTCTCATTTTTCATCAAAAACTCTCATCTGTAATTATTTTCCATACTTTCCTAGAAAAGCTGCCAAACTTTTATCAAATTCCATATGTTTGCTCTTCTGCAGTATATCTACTTTTCAAGGTGTCAACTTTTGTAATGCGTGAAATTTCCTTGCTGTCGTTATCAGCTGTAAACCACAATTGGCTGGGACAAGAGCAAGAGGCTCTGGGGTTATCTCGAGCATGCACACACACATTTACACACACACGGTTGGCAGTCAGGTCAGGAGTGAGTGACTATGGCTGTTATCTCAGACATATCTCCAGACAGTGATTATCCAAATCTGTGCACTCCGCTTGGCACAGAACACCACCCCAAGCCTTTTAGACACACTAGTCTGGACAGATGGATAGAGTCCAGGGAGACAGAAACAGAGAGAGTTAGAGACAGGGGATGAGTCAGTTTAAATGCATTGCCAAAGAGAGATAGATGGAATGAAGGCAGAGGGCGAGAAATTGTAAAGGAGAGAGCGGTGAGAGGGAGCGAGAGAAGATGAGTCAAAGCATTTACATCTGCCATGATAGAGAGAAAGAGAGAGCCAGCACAAATGAAAGGAAATAGACTGATATGGGAGATGGAGTAGCAGATAGAGAACAAGCAGAGAGGACCAGAGAGATGATGGCCTGCCTGCATTAAGCAGCTTTATGTCAGGAAATTGGACACTGACCTAGTACTTGCTGACAAGCCATGTAACTGTCTGGCACAACATCCACCTTAACAAGTCATTCAGTCTAGTGCCGAGTCCTGAACTCTTGATTTATTGACAAAAGAGCATTTTGAGTTCAATGTTTTTTCTCTGCACTTGTTCTGGAGATTTGATGTCAATGTGTCCAGGTGAAGATGAGCACATTTCTAAGAGAAGATGATAAAAAATTTACAAAAAGGTGGAGTTTCATGGAGCTTTTCATATATACGATGCTGTACAAAGAGGTAGCTACAGAGGCTTTAGAGTGATAAATAAGGAGTGTAGTGGCATTTCATTAAGTTGTGAAAAAAAAGAATGATTATATGTTACGTATGTATGATAAAACGAAACATCATTTTTATGAAACGTGACAAAGTTGCGTGGAAGAGGTTGTGGAGTTTTACACTGAGTGCAGTCTTTGGTTATAGTTAGGCAACAAAACACTTTGGTTAATGTTTAGAAATCGTCTTTTCAGTTTATTAAGAAGTGACCTTATTTAATGCGCGCGATTAACTTTGGTATGAAAGGGATTTTGGTTAAATGTAAATGTTAGCGCAGTTTGTCATCTAATCGCGAAATTTTATCAACAGAATTTGTGGCACAGACAAGAATTTACAATTTGGAAAATCGTGGGAAACTGTCTCGGAAATTATTGCACATAAATTCACATTTACATGCTCGTGTACATAAATTCCATATATTACATTCATAATTTTATCACAACCAAAACACACAATACTTGGTGGAATATTAGAGAGAATTGCACTTTCCAAAACAAGAATTAACACATTTTCAATGGGAATTATGTTTCAGTTTTGTAGAGATAGGGGTCAGTATTTTGATAGAAGGCAGAACAGGGCAGGTTGCTCCAAGAGATTCAAGCAAACTGACACCTACTTTCAGAAGCATACATAAAATAAATTGATTTGCACTGGAAACAGAAATTTTCTTAATGCACTTGAGGAAATTTTTTTCTCTCCCTCTTTGAAAATTAAATTTCTAAATAAAAATGACTTCATAAGGAGATTTTCGAAATGTGTATTTAATTGTGCAAAAATGTTTCAAATAACAGCAAACCAGAGAAGTCGCACAAATGTAGATTTTTTTTAATTATTTATTTTTTTGGAGACTGTTCTTTTTTTGACAACATATGTGATAACATCACACAAAGGTAACTGGAATAAAAGTTCAGCATGTCTCTCTGTTTATATTTTTCAACAGCAAAGCTGATGTATATGGTACATTCAAAAACAAGATGTGGTAGCAGGTGGCAGCAGTGGGGATATAGGCTTCATTAAGACAGCTACGACAGACTTCAAACAGATGTCATCTTTAACTAACAAGTTAATTAACATTCGTAGCTAAGTACCAAGTTAGCTGGTGTCATGATATCTACAAAGACCAAGCATAACATCTAATAGCTTAAAAAACTTTAAAGGAGACGTGTATCTGAAGGCTGGCACATCAGTCAATAACACATGGGCTTCGGTGTGTACAGAATTTAAAGCAGGCTTTGTGTAAATCTGGTGCATACTTCTGACATGCACTGCAGATGTCACTGCAGATGGAGGCCACATAAGGTTTGTTACAAATGAATGAACTTCTAGCTTAAGCCAACAGACTGACATAGTTTATGTAGACTTGGTTTCTCCTGTTAGCTCATTCTGTCTCACACCTTGTCTGTGCAGGCAAGATGTGAGACAGACGTGAGCTAACAAATGGCATAAATAAAAGATGCTAACTACACTTGCCATTCAAAAACGTAAGCCAGTCGCCAATTTAGGTGGACAGCAGACTCTTCATCTAAGTCACATACACATCTGAGTTTCAGCCTGAGTTTCAAATATGGATCATGGCCCATGGCTGATCTTCTTTGTTCTCAGTCGCTAGCCAGTGACGCTCACAACTCTTCCTCCAGTCAACCTAATGAAAGCAGTGGTGGTGGGCCGAGCTATGGACTGTGATTTCTGGATGCTGAATTTTTTAATGGGAAGATACAGTAGATGTGATCCCAGCCACTTTTTAGAGCTTTTATTATACATGTGTCTGAGGGGGGATTTTAAGTAATTGAATTCAAGTTCATTTCTTTTCACAGAAGTGCAAACCAGATTCAGCAAATGATGAGAATTCTCAACACAAACCCTCAGCACTCCTCAGAATTAAACATCATCTTCTTTGGTGACAGATAAAACTGAACATGTTCATATGTGTTAGTGAATGTGAGCATCTCTACACAGGGTGGCCTCATCTCTAATTATTTATGTCATCATGTTTTTTTTAAAGACCTTTGAAAAGTCCATTAATCAGTGAATATTCAAAAACATGTGACTGTAGCCACCTTCCCCATCCTTACATTTTGTTAAACTGCAGCCTTTTTGTTGTGTCTCTATCATCAGTGTATCTCTCTCTCAGTCCCTCCTCTCTTCATAACTTCACATCTTTGCCATGCCTTCCTTTTCGTACTTTTTCCAGTCATTTTTTTCCATCTCGCTGGGACTGCATGCCCTCTATGTTCTTTCTCCTCCATCTCTCTTCCTCCACAATCTCTCTCTCTCTCTCCCTTACAAATACACACACACACACACACACATTTGTGCAGACCTGTAAGCCTCAAAGAGAGAGATCTATTATACATTTGGATGAGTTGGTCAGAAACTTTCCACTTTGTCAAGGCGGAGCAGATGGATGCTGGCATAGTAACGGCTACACACCTACACACATGCTGACAATTTGGTGCCCAAAAACACACACATACGAGCAGAGGGCTTTGCCTACACACACGTACATGCACACACACACACACATCCCATAGTAGTAATGATGCGGCTGTCATTCTGGTTCACTATGGAAGCAGAAGAACTATGCTTGTTGACAGAGACTCTTCGGAGCCCTGCTGGAGGAGGCTGCCGTCTGAGTGTGTGTGTGTGTGTGTGTGTG
>JAPQLA010000004.1:3588587-3601339 GCA_029822935.1 Naso vlamingii | reverse complement strand
TATGCTTGTTGACAGAGACTCTTCGGAGCCCTGCTGGAGGAGGCTGCCGTCTGAGTGTGTGTGTGTGTGTGTGTGTGAGTGTGAGAGAGAGAGAGTTACAAAGACTGAGAAAAACAGACAAAGCGTTCGTGTGTTATGTGCTCCCCTGTGAATTCAATACAGATTTATGCTTATTTGTACACATACAACGTAGTATGCATATATGTTGACTAACAATTTATACAATGTTTTCTTTTGCAACACTGTCACATTATGTTAGCACTTCCTTCTCCATTTTCAGAGTAGACAGACAATAGGGATCAAAGTCTCTCTCTCTCACACACACACACACACACACACACAAAAGACAGGAACCAGAAGGTAGTGTACATGCTTTGACTTCTGAAATCCATTTTCGGTTTTCATCTTCTTCTAATCCCACTCATCTATCTATCCTGTCTATCCTGTCACCATCACTCACACAAACTCCACTCACTGATTTACTCCACAGCTCCCGTGGGACTGAGCATATGTGTGTGCCTATGAGTATATTTGAGGATGAGAAATGGATTTCTGTGGCCGTTTGAGGGTGAGTGAGAAAGAAAAGGAAAGAACACCCTGTACATGAAAATAAGTTGGTGTGTGTGTGCATCACGGCTGATGATTTTTTCATTACACATTTGTGTGTGTGTGTGTGTAAATATTTTCTCTTTAATTTTATATTCCGTAAAAGAGCAAAAATATCACATGCAACTGACATGCAAATTACAAGTAGCTAGAATATTAGATTTATTCCTGTCTCATCTGTATGTGTAAAGCAACTTTTGTGCTCAGGTAAATTAGAAAAGTAAAAACAGCTCATGAAAATTAAACTGTGTGGACACAGTCGCTTTCATTTAGTGTTTGGCTATTGTCAGTAGCTATAATCACACAGGTCTAGAAGTACCTGGGGCTGTTTTACAAAGCAGGTTTAGTGAAAACTGTGAGTCTGTTAACCCTGAAATTAGGGGAACGCTGGGTTTTCTGTTTCGTAAAGAGAGGTAAGTCAGACCCGAGAAAGAGGAGTAACTACAGCCCGTTTCACAAAGAGAGGCAACTTAAGCTCTGAGTAAGTTACTGTGGTAACTGAATCTGTAAAGCTAACCTGGTTGGTTGCAGGTTTTCCTCAACAAACCTCGAGTCTCTGTCTCTCTGTCTCCTTCCTCTTTCAGCACCAGAAACACTGTTTCATTCCTCATTTGTCCATTCAGTCCGTATATCACACACATTTCAGCAGTTTTACCAACTATTTGACAAAAAACCTGGTTATTTTATATAGTCTGTTAGTCATACTACAGAAAACGTACCTCTGTGTTGAACAGGCTGCGTTACTGCACAGGGATTAACACATAGGTGACATCAGGAGATGATTTTGAGACAAGTTGTTTTATAATTTCCAGACGACAACCTGCTACGGCACCGTTTTTCTTTAGTCTACCACATATCTGCATGATCTTATCTGTCAGCTCATCACCAGCATCGCCTAATTAATTAACTAAACGGAATAAAGGTAAGAGGACATGTGTGTGAAAAAAAAAACTCCCATTATGTTGGAGATAAAACTGCACATTAAAATAACAACCACAGATTTTTTATTTTGTTAATAAATATGATTAAAGTGAGGTACCACCATGAGCCTGTTACGCCTGAGCCTTACCTGTTTAAACTCTGTTCTTATATTTAATTTGAATTGCTTCCAAGTCTGCTTTTCACCAGCTGGATATCCTACATAAAAATAATTTTAGGTTCAATACGATTCAGTTCTCAACTGTAAGTTGTGTAAATGTTATTAAATATTAAATTAATAGACTACATTAAAACATACGCATTTACTTGAGCAGATATTTTCCCCCAAGCGAATTCTCCTTTGCTGCTGCAGTGGTGTTACTTTTTTTTCTTCCTAAAAATATGTTCGTACTGGCCGTATGTGCGCATGAGGATTTCTAATTCAACTGGAGAAAAGTATGCGGACCTCTATTTGTCCACTGTTGCCATGGTGAATCGCAATATCGGGGCTCCATTAATGTCAGCTTTTATAGTTGTGGTGCACCTGCGTAACTCAGAGTGAACTGATTCAGAGTTAACTGAAATAATGCAGATCAGCTGTTCTGGAACCGGAAACTCAGAGTTTCAAAACTGAAAGTAAATCAGTTCAGAGTTCAGGGTTAGACTCAGAGTTTGTTGGATCTCCTTTGTGAAACGGGCCCCAGGGGACCCGTACAGTATAATCCCCACCACCACCATTGCCGCTATAATTCTTTAGCAGGAAATACAAACAAAACAAAACCAAACAAACAAAAAATGCCCAAATCACCAAATACCTCTGTGTTTGGCAAATTATGGTAGGAGCATTGTACTTTACAAACTACAAACAGATTCTGCAGGCATAACGCAATTCTAAGTGCTAAATCATAGGCAGCTGGACTTGTTTCGAGTTTCTTCAAGATGTTTTACCTCTCATCCAAGTTATATTTACACCTATTGTTGGGCATTAGCGTCACTGCAAGTAGCGACGTTACTAACTTCACTACATTTCTCAGTAGCATGGTGGTAACGTCACTATGGTGAATCAAATAGCTTTTCAGTAGTAAGTTGATTAGTTGACCAAGTAGCACAGTAGCGTTCACAAAAGCTCTTTTTCCCAGGAAAAGCTCTGAAGTGCAGAAGACTTTTTTGCTGCAAAGGTCTGGATGAGTCTAAGGGTAATAAAACTGCGGATAAGTCATGTGACTGACGCCAGCTCCACACCAAGGAAGACAGACGAGGGAGGCACTTTCGTATGACATCACATACTAATCCTGCAGGTTATTGTGCGTGCTGCTTCGCTATTGGCTTTTATTGGCAAGACCAGCCTTACTCTGACTCTGATTGGCTAGGTTGTGCTTCTTGACTCGTCTCTCATGTGTCTGCCATGTTTGTTCAAGGCCAAGAAAAGAGCTAGAGAGACAAAGAACAGTATTAAGCATGTAGAGAGGAGAGAGAGAATGAAATCCTGATGTCATGTGTCATTTGCAAGACATGTTCATGTTCTAATGTCCCACAAAAAAGGAAGTTATTTTCATTGTTTATATTACTTTGATTAATTATGATTTTATTGACTAAAAATATATTTTGGAATTCTGTTTTTGAATGACTGACATAGCCAGATAGTTTTAATTTAAGTCTGTTATTTTATAATAAACAGTTCAACTGAACTTCATTTTTTTAAATTTTTTTCGCATATTTGTTTGGCTGGCAGTTTTTCCCATCACTGAGAAAATGCTGTTTTGACATCAAGTTAAAAAAACAAACAAACAAAAAAAACCTTTGCAAGTAGCAAACTACTTCTGCCATTTTCTTGTAGCTTAGCCTGCTACATTTCTCTGTGGATAGTTTAAAAGTAGTGAAACTTTAATGTGATGTATAGTGATTGGTAGCTTAGCTCAATACATTTTCCGAGCAGCTAAACCAACACTGTTAACACCCACTTGAACCTAGACCCACCTAACCCTATCGAACGGCGTGACGGCTGGGCTGGTCAATGACTCACATGCAACCCTAATGACTCTACAACTCAGAGCTCACATGTGACCTCAATGACTCTGTAAAGGCTTACACCCACACAAGGTTTAGAACCAGCATCTCCCCACCAGTCAGTAAGAACTAAAGAAGCCTCTTGGAAAAGAAGTGAAATGTCTTCAGGAAACTCAAAACAAGAACAGTTGCCTACTGGACTTGTGTTAGCCTATGATATCGTCACAAACAGATTTCCACAATTCCACAATTATGACAGCTTACTATCGTCCCCCAGGTTATAACATTTCCATGCAATTAGGGTGGAAGATGCCCGTTCCTAACAGAGTGCAAGTGCAGCACACTGAAACAAACCATCCTATAAGCTTCTAATAAAATGGAGAGCAGACTGTTCAGACGAGCATTGTTTGTTTGAATAAATGTTTGTACTTAATTCACCTGTAGCCTGTTTTAACTACATAAACCCAGCAACCTTTTGAGCAAACTTTATTTTGCCTGAGGGATGAATGTTGGTTTTTTTAAGACATAACTTCATGTAGAATGAGGAGAAAAGGTCACATCATTAAAAATAATTCAATACAAAATCTAAAACTTAATAAGGAGTCTTTCAAGCTTTTTAATGCTTGCCAAGGTGTTGCATTAAAAAAAGGCAAAGCAGTTAATAAATAAACCTGCAGCGAGGTGTTGATTCAAGTCTGCCTTGACTGATTAAGCAAAGTGTATGCATTATAGTTTCTGCCCACAGTAATGACATCTCAGTGGTAGTCTGGAACAGACAGCACCTCTGGGGTTCAGAGATAAGCTCCTGGGTCTATGAGAGATCATCAAAAGGTTAACCAGGAGGGTGATAAAAGCTTTGTTATTTGGGTCACGCAGGGAGGGCACCAACACCCAAAGTGCAGTCAGACACGAAGCTGCAGTAGGTTGGAGAATGGCACAAGCTCTTACAGGGTTCTTCCAGCCCGCAGGGAGAAACCAGTTGTTGACAAAGATCCTTTACACTTATTGTTTGAAATGTCTTATTCTACACACTTATTGTATAAGATTACGCCATCCAATGCAGCATTATTTCTTACATTGATGCACCGTGTTGTTACAACAACCAGGGCTCGGCTGTTATTCTCCCCTCTGGTGTTTTCTGACCCTCACCGTATTTTGTTTTCAGGAAAGCCTGGGTGGGTGGCAGAATGCTGATTTTTGAATGTGGGGGTGTAATGTATGTTTTGAAACTGCACTGAAGTGAATAGATGGCTCAAGTTTCACATTTTCTGTGGTCAGGTTGAAAGGGAGACATCAAGCAAGGGGAAGTCAGCCTGTAAATCCACAGTTGAGAGAAAGCTGGAGGAAAAAAAATCTTTCAGAATAAATCAACTTCAGCAGCAACCTGGGTCCTATTTGACTCATTTTCTTTTCTTTTTCTTTTAATTTGGTTATGGTAATATTTTAATGTTAATCTCTACCAAAATAACTGCACTGTGCTGATATCTGGGAACCAACAGTGTTTTAGATAAAAAAGTCAGAAAAGACAAAAAACAGACATCTACTCTTAAAGCTTGTAACTGCTCTTGGAACACCAACCCAAACCGAAAGCTCTTGTTTAAAGTTTAAACAATTAATCAATTATTTAACAGAACATTGTTTTTTAATAGAGCCCATCCTGACCTCTCTGGGGCCTGAAGCTAAATTCTAATAAGGGGTCTTCCTACTTGACCTGAAGACAGCTGAACTGGTCAGTGTTAGTGCTGGCTGAGTGCAGCTGCACTGGGTCTCTGTTAGTGCTGTTAGAAGCTGGATGTGGATCAACTGGATCTTTGCTTGGACTGGCTGATGATCCAGCTTCTCCTCTGACAAACCTAAGCACGGCACCTGTAACTTATAAGTACAGTAATTTTATCAGCTGCATCTGGCTTATTAAAATGGTCTCAACACGATTTTCTGTACTACATTTTTGAACATAAAACACTTTTTATCCTAGGTTATAGTTAATACTTTATGGCTCTGAAAGTGTTCCAGCGTTGTAACCAGTGGTGGAATATAACTTACTGCATTTATGTCAAGCACTGTAGTTAAGTGAAAATTTGAGGAAATTGTACTATACTTGAGTACTTCTGTTTTATCCAGCTTTATGCCTCTACTCCACAGCATCCCAGAGACAAATATTGTACCTTTTGAAGGAAAAGGTGCAATATTACAATGTTACTACAATATTGAACAGCCTTCTGTTAAATATTAATCAGGCCTACTTAGTTATCTTTCAGATGACAATTTTTTATTCTTTATAGCCATTCCATGAAGAAAATAATTTTTTTTACACCAAACAAACTATTTAAAAATTCTCTTGCATTGGCTTAAAAATACAGTCACAAAGCTATTATGTGAAAAGTTTCATTTTTACGGATATAGAACATCTTCAAAGGACAGCTACATTACAAATATACAGTATAATAATTTGATATAATGCATCACTGTAGATTAAACTGCCCAGCAGTAAAGGAGTTCAAATGAGCTCAACCTTAAACACTTGCAACAGTAAAATGCAGTGCATTAGCAATAACTTAATCCAAACAAACATCAGATATACGTAGTAAAACAATGACAAGGGCCACTTTACAGCAAAAATGACTACTTTTACCATGGGTACTTCAGGTGCATTTTGCTGATAATTCATACTTTTACTGGATAAACATTTTAGATGCAGGATTTTTATTTGTAGTGAAAAATCTCTTTTCCCAGTGTGGTATTCATGGACTACTCTAACTTAAGTAGGCCCATCTAAATGACGCAAATATTTTTCCACCTAAATAAACCTCGACTGACAGACTACATTGACAAATTATTGCATTTTTTAAAATATTATTTAGATCAAGGAGGAAGAGGTGTGGTTAGCCAAGACATTATCTGAACTGAGTCCACAGTAGTTAGTGCTGAAAGACGAGTTTTATTATGTGCACACGCAAATGAGCACATATTAATGCACACTGCTTCACGTCTCTTATTATCTGACGAGCTTAAGTTTATTCACACAGTGTCATCTGTTGTTTTTTATCAAAAATAATAAATGAGAGTGAAAGAAAAGAAAAAAAGAGAAAGAGAGTGAGCAATATTTGGGGGGGAGGAACCATGGATGGTGCTAAGTACTCACTGGTGAGATAATAAAAAATGCAATAAACGTTATTAAAGGGAGATGAATAAACTGAAAAATGTATTATATTGGATGAGACAGATGATGCTGACGGAATTTTACTTTGGGAAAATGATTTGCAGTTCAAAAAAGTGAGAAAACCCCAATATAGGATTTCACAATACCCAACACACTGCAATATCATCATAATATCACATCGTAACTTAGGTATCAAGATAGTATCACATCGTGGAGCCTCTGGCGATTCCCACCCCTAATATTTATTGAGCAGAAGGACGGGGAGAATACAGGTTGTAATTATAGCTACCGTATTGTGCATTTTATCAAGTTCTGTATTAGAAGTTGTTGCATTGTGTACTGTTGGTCTTATGCCATATTTACAGTACATTACAAGTTAAATGTTACACATATTTGAGTCATTATAATATATGCAAATGGTTTTTGTTCTGGATAAATGCAAAAAGGCAGATGTTAGGTGTTTGATAACAGTGTTTACCCTCCGTAACTTGGTGAGAATTTTAAATAAAAAGTTAAATTAAAACTCAATATTAAACACAAACGTGTGGATGCTCTTTCCTCTCTCTAAGCTCTCATAAATTCAAGCCCTCTCTGTCTGTAACCTGTAAAGGTCAGTGCCATCTAACTAAACAACAGTTATGCTCACCAAAGGTCACGTATGTGCTGTGTACATAACTGCATAATTACGAGGTCTTTGATTTGAGCGCATTAGAATTTGCTTTGGAAATGAAGAGACCATGGAAGGTTATCACCACAGAAACCCTGTCATTTAGCATACATGCTGTTTTTGTAAATGCCAGGGCTAACAGTTCTGACAACTTACTCCAGGGCATTTCCGTCAGTGAGACTGAACCAGTCTCCTTCAACCCAACAGTTCACGCTTTTTGTTCCAGACCTTTTAAAGTGTGAAAATTGACTAACACCTAATGGTGTCAAAAAGAATCCCCATGCCACCCACTCATGTATTAAACACTGAGCAGATTTTAAGAGGGCTGGACACTCAGGAAAAATGTTGAAATTGAACCATTCATCGGCCTGGGGAAGTTTGACTCTGCACACTTGCTATGTTTCAGCCACTCAACTATTCACACTTATTTACAGGTGGCAGCTCACCATTACACTCCCTATCTTCTGCCATTGGACCTAGCCATTGGAGGGTAATTGCCTCTTTTGAAGGTGCACCAACAGTATTCCTTTAGAGAGAGCCATTTCAGTTCTATAATTGCCAGGATATAAGCCATTCTGACAATCTGAAGGTAATATCTGAACACCTTAAAGATACAATTTTCCTCTGACATCCTGTTAGCTCTTGAAAGGACCTGCAGTATGTATCCATGCAAGTAAGTAAATAATAGAATGTCGGGAATTCAGGATTTTTCAAAACTTTTCAATAATGAATAAAAGCAAATTCCTATGGCTGTGTCCTCTGCATGGTCTGTCACAATTTTCCAAATTTGACATTTGCTTTAGTATATTTATAGATGCTAAAAGGTCATTTAAAAAGCCAGTTCAGTTTAGTTAGTCAAAAAACTGACTGATAGATATGAAAGGTTGCAAAATCCCCCATCAAACAGTGGAGAAATCCTTACAGCTTCCTATCCTGATTCCCACCCACTGATCTGTCCAAACAGCATTAGCAGCTGGAAAGTGTCTTCTAAAGGTCAGCTCATCCAGCCAGCTCTGGTACCGAGCTACAGGAGAGTCCATAAGGTGACTGATTTGTTGGCACAGACATTTCTTAATGGCTTGATTCAATGGGTGTTTATATCTTTTATGCACCAAAGAACTCTGTATCCAGTCTTTCAAAAACAGAGTTTTTATTTTTTTTCCTTGAGAACTGGGCAAACTAAATCTAAAACCTGTAAAGTCACCCAGGTTTTGTTCACCCTTCCGTTAGGGCACCTGTCCCTCTGATCCGGCACCTGAATGGTGGAGCTAGATACACTGCAGTCCATTAATTGGTGAAAAGAATCGTCACTTCTGTGTGAAAGGGGATATAAAGGACAAACACAGTACCCGCCATGGCAAATATCTCCTTGATAACAATAGTGAGAATCGGGACTGTTTTTATTTTTTGAGAGAAGTGTGTTATGTTAGTTATGTCACAATATTTACATAGCTGACGCAGCCAGTGCCATCCAGCATATACCTGGTTTATCACGCAAGGGTATGGACAGCGGTGGCAACACAAGCCAGACCTAGGCTTTACCGTTCTAAGGAGTACTGTACTGTATTGAACTGTACTGTACTGCTTGATTGAAATACAGCTTAAGTGAACCTAAAGTTTAAGATGATGATGGCCATGGTCAAAGGTGAGGTGAGGTCAGTGTCTAATCACTGATGTTTGTTTTTTCCATAAATCCAAGATTGTAAAAAAACAAACAAACAAACAAAACAACAACAACAACAACAATAATAATAATAATAATAAATCAAAGAAACAAGCAACTAATATTTAATTAGACAAAGCAACTGGAAGTGGAATTAAAGCTCTAACAGTATGCTGTAGAAGCAAAGAAATGTGTGGGTGATCAGCTTTTGCTCTCATTGTGTTCTTCTAACAACCAAGTCTATTTTGCTGGATCATATTAAAGTCAATTAGCTATTGCCCCTAACCAGAGAGGTCCTTTCATAAGTACATAATAAGATTACAGTTTAAAATCACTAAATTATCTGCAAACAAAATGAGCAAGGGCTAAGGTCAGGGTTGAAGTGTTCAAACGATACTCCTGTGAATACAGAACAACATTACAGAAACAACAGTAGAAGAGCAGAGGGATTTTTCCCACAAGTCTCTTCTCTTATGTTTGTGTGAAGCTTTGAGAAAGAATCAATCAGATCTCAAAATCCCAATCATGCATATTTAACTGTTGGGTAAAAAGCAAGAGACACACAGGTCATTAGTAGGTGAAGAGTAAGAGGCACATTGACCCATGAGGGTTGTTTCAAAGACGTTTGAAACTAAAGACAGACAAATTATTACACATTTTTGAGCCTAGAGAAATTGAATCATATGTCAGAGCAATGCGAGTAAAAGAGAACCTTAAAGTGTTAGAGCAAACGAGTCAAAGCAGATCAGATAAAGCAACTGCTCTTTGTGCTTCAGACTTCCATTTTCCGTCAGTCTTGGCAACAACGTGCATAATTCACCGCAGGGCAAAGACAGAAATGAAGCCTGCCACCTTGCGGCGTTTCATTCCCTTCATGATGGCTGTCTTGCATGCCTAAAGATACTTTATCTGTCAAGTGCCATAAATCAGCGATGTGAGAGTGTGGCTGTGCTTTAATGTACATTTTGCTGTCAAGGTGGGATGAAGAACTACAGCAGCAAAGACCGCTGGAATAACAAAGTAGGAAGGAAGGTGGAAGAGAGTACAAAGAGAGCAGGGAAGGGAGTGAGGAGACGATGAAAAATCACCATAAAGGAGAAATGAAAAAGGGAAAATTTGAAAGAAATGGAGATTAGAAGAAAATTGTAAAACAGATGTGATGCACAGGTGGGGGGGTGGGGGGGTTTAAAAGGGGAATTGCAAGCAGGAATTCTGGAACAGAAAATAAGGGAGGAAGCCACAAGTCAATAAGGAAAGGGAGGAGGATGAGGAGGAGGAAAATGATATGAATAGAAGGAGTGAGTGTCTCCCAAAAGCAGGCCAGTGTGTAAATGTGGCAGACTTAGTTACCCCGGGGCTTCCTTTACTCTCCTGCCTCCCCAGAGAAGCAATTAACAAAGAAATTATGGCAAAACAATTCACCCTAAAGCTCTGGGTGTCTCTCATGCTGCTTAAGTGTGCTAATCACTTTTTCCACTACAGTACAGGAGGAGTGGGAGTGCAGGAGAGAGAGAGCCAGAGAGAGGGAGAGAGAGACACATAGGGAGTGTGTGACAGAGTAAAACTGACAGAAACGGAGATATAGACAATGATGGAGAAAGACAGAGAACATGTACAGATTATGTACAGTGAAGTCCCATGGTGCATTTATGTGATGATGTACAGAAACTAATGAATTAACACTTTACTGAATGTGATCAGCTAAGCTCTCAGGCTGCTTTCTGCTCCAATGTACAGAATATTGTCATTTTAGGCTACTTAGCTTGTGCAATTTTTTGCAACACAACTACTGAATAACAAAATGGGCTCCTCATACTGGTCCCGTTTAATGTAATGTTTTGATATCAGCTGTCATTATAATAACATTTTAGACAATAGAAAACAATGTGAATAAGAAGCAGGAGGAGATGGCACTGTAGTAAAATGCATGTTTTTTTCAGTCTAATGTAAAAGCTATTCATGTTTTGATGGTATTAAAAGTCTCTAGTACTGTGGCGAGTGGTACATTAGTGTGCATGGTTGGTAAAATTAGAAGCATATGCGCAAAGATAACTATAAAGAAGAGGGGCGACTGATTTCTACCAGTCATCTTAGATGCTGTAATAAATATCATTATCAAGGTTTAACAGAAGTTTACTAAGATCCACCTGCCTCCCCAGTAACAGATGGTTTGTGTGTAATTTAATTACCCATTTGCATTTCTGTGTGCACAGTAACAATTAGCCTTTTTTGAAATATGGTATTGATCATTTATTTCTTACAAAAGCTGTTGGTGATGTATTGTTGACCAGAACAATATGTTACAAAATGCCAGGAAGTGCTTACTCAATTAAAAAAAAAAAAAAAAAACCTACATATATATATAAATTTAAGAGCCCTAGTTCACTTTACTTACTTCATTTGAGGTCCTGTCTAATATTATGGTAAAATATTAAAATGTATTTTGCAAGGCTTACAATGGCTGTACAGTGAACTTGATTTTTAATGTCACTGTCAAAAACTGATTGTCTAAATCTTTGTTAATGTAGTAAAATTTTTAATGTAATTACCATGAGACTGGTGTAGTGGAGTAGTGGAGCAGCGATCAGCTGTAACAAACAAGACCAGCTCATCAGGGTGAAGGAAATAACTTTATGCTCATTTGCCTCACCTCAAAAATCACACTGCACTCACATTGCATGCTAGCATGACAGTAACATCCTAACAGCACACTAACATGCTAGCAGCATGCAAACATTGTTACATGACAGCAATGGTCATCATATAAAAGTGTTTTGGCGAGAAATTTCAATAAAAGCAGTTGTTTTAACGGGAAATTGGTTTATTTTCCTTATAATCTCATTGAAAACACGCCCACTGATGACTTAATTTAAATGCAGGAAACACAGCTACAGACTGGAGGAGCTGAGCAGGCTGATGAGGAAGCCGGTACCTTGTCAGGGTTTCACTTAAGCCTCTAATTTTAAATTAGCCTATAGTTTGGAATTAAAGGGCGGAATCAGCGTTAAAGCTACACTCACAAGTCAGTCTGTAGACGCTTTGCTTTACTAGAGACTGATGACATGAACCAGCTTTCATTGCTGAACTGGGTGGAGACAATTACAGAATTTAAAAAACCCTTCCAATCCTTAGTCTTTAGGGCGGTCCTTCATATTGGGGGTGGTGCAACACGTGTACTATGGGATGGCTCAGTCGCGGTCACCAAAGAAAATTCCATTTCAGGAAAAGTTACACCAGGAGACGGACTACCCAAAGCTGTATGTGGGAGCTGTTGCACGCTTTCATGTTTTTCTTGTCCTGGGTTAAAAGCAGTGTTAATTTCGTCAGACGAGACTAGACAAAATATATTCGTCAAGGATGGGTTTTTTCATGACGAAAACGAGACGAAGACGAGACGAAATCAATACCCTTAAACACTGACTGTGACGAAACTAACACGCATTTTTTGTTGACAAAAAAAGACGAGACGAAATCTACTTCATTAAATAAAAACTTAATAAAATGTCTCTTTCCTTTATCGTCATAGACTTTTAAATTACAATCCAAAAAGTCCATTCATTGGATGCGCATTAGTTTTTTCTCCTCCTGCGCTGCTGTGTGCTCATGCCGGTGTGTGTGTGTGTATGTAAGACTGAGGAGCACACACCCACTGGCGCTGTCTGAAGTGTAGCGCGGCGAGAACAAAGTTAAAACCTGCTGCCACTCAATACACAGTCATTTCACGTGTTAAC
>JAPQLA010000004.1:3567178-3578880 GCA_029822935.1 Naso vlamingii | reverse complement strand
TTTATCCTCCAACTTTGCTCTGTTGCCCTCTGGCCTGCGCTATCGTGCCCCTTGGAGGAAGACAAAGAGACACGCACTTTCTTTTATTCCTTTGGCTGTAAGGCTGCTAAACACAGAGTAGTTTAATGTTTTGTTTCAGGTTTTTTTATTTACTGTTGTATGGTTGTTGTGCCACCTGATCGGCCATTGATGATGTTGTTTGTCCACTGATCTGTACTCACTGATTTGTTGACTTGACACTTGCTGCTGCACTGGGTATGTTTTTAAATGCCTTTAGATGGTTTAGGTGTCTTTACGTTATAATTTATTTAGCATTTCATCTGTATTTCCCTTTAAGGATTTTTGCTCAACTGATTTGCCCATTTGGGAAAAATTAAAGTTTCCTACATGTGAATCTGAACTAATAAACCCTCTGATTTCATTAGGCTTCAGGCTTTATCTGGATTAAATGACAACATCATCAGCATCAACTGTATATCTGTAAAATGTTGATATTTATTAATATGAAATTATCTTTATCATACTTTTTTTGCCATATTGCCCAGCTCTTTGTCAATGTAAAATAAATTTACTTGAGCGAAAGCCTACAGGCCATGGGCGGTGAATTGGTATATCATTTGTTCATTTGATACTTAATGAAAATCCAAAATAATTAAAATGAAAAAATATTATGTCATTATTTTTGTTTATGAATGTGATGCAAAAAAAGAAATAACACTTTGTTTTTTGGACTTTCTATTTTATACCCACATTTACAATATAAAATCGGCCCCGGACCGAATTTGATTTTTATATTTAATTTTTTCTCGTATGTGCCACCCAGAAGTTAGGTCTAATTGACTTCTTTGTGTGTTGCTTTTGAGTGTTAGGACACAATGGCTTTACTGGAATCATATGCTAATTTGATAAAAGAGTTATTTGAAATTGGCAAGACACACGCACAGATCTCCACCACAATGCAGCAGAGGACTGCAGTAATAAATGTAACTAATCAGTAACAATTATTAAGAAAAAATGTGTAATTAAATTACAGTTACTTTGGAAATGTTAATGATTACAAAGGGAGTGACGTCTGAATATTTCGTGTAAAAAGCTTAGACTATAGGTTGGATGTCATTATATGTCATATGTCATCTGTTATTTTCTTGCTTTGCATGTTTTGATGTGCACAATGCCTTCTTTTGCCGTTTCCAATCAAGGCCATTTAGTAAAGTTTGATGGTATTCTGATGCTTTTGATTGGTTCTCTTGTTTGAATCTGCAGCGACCCACATTTACCACTGTCTGTTTTAAGCATTTGAGAATGGTTAAAAGATAAAAATATTTGTTAGAAATTTAGAAAAGTAATCGAAAAGTAATTAAATGTAGTAAGTTGCATTACTTTGATTAAGTAATTGAAATAGTTGCATTACTTATTACATTTTCAACAGGGTAACTAGTAATCTGTAACCTATTATATTTCAAAAGTAACTTTCCCAACCTTGTTACAAATAGCCAACCTACTCACCAGAAACTCATATCCACCAGTGGCGCAGCCACCGGGAGCAATTTGAGGTTCAGTATCTTGCCCAGGGGCACTTCAACATGTAGACCAGAGGAGTCAGGGATCAAACCACCAACCTTTTGACTGGCAGACGACCCGCTCTGCCTACTGAGCCACAGCCGGACCATGTTTAAAGGCTTCAAGTTAATATGGTAAATAACTAGAATTGTGTAAGCACAGATTTATCAGGATTGCATAGCCTATGTGTAGCCTATGCTTATTCCAGCCAGGACCTTCACCTCACTCAGATGCCGTCCTTACCATAATTACACTAGCATTATTATTTAGGTGCACCTAAATTCAGATGGCTCCTCACTTTAAGATGGCGCCGTGCTGTGGTGACATGGTGTTGAGATGACATGGTGTTGAGCTGCATCAATCACAGCAGACAGGACATTGCAAACTGCTCCATGCTGTGCTTTTCGAGAAGCTAGCGAGCCTTGTTATGGTTGTTGAAAACTCACACCTGGATTCGGTGGTGCTGATACTTGGAGACATACCACCAGGTATGACAAAGTGTTGGACCAGTTCTAGTGTTATTTCTGATGCATTTCATTCTATAGCTTGGGCACCCCTGAGACAGTCAGATCATATCGCATTTTTTTTAAATCCCCAAGTATCATTAAAAACTGAAACACACAAAACCAATAACTACGGTGGTGAAACAGTGGTCTCCCCAGGCCATAGAGAGGCTCAGTGACAGTCTAGATATCACAGACTGGTCTGTTTCTAAGGACTCATGCCATGACTTAGACGAACACACCCATACTGTCATGTTTTCCATCCTTTTCTCAGAAACTGTGTGCATTCAATCCAAGACAGTGACTGTGTTTGGTAACAGCAAACCATGGTTTAACAGAGAGGTTACATAGGAAGGTAATGAATGCATTCAGGAGCAGGGATAAAGAGCTGTCCAAATCCACAAAATATGGCTTTGTGTGGGCAGTGTGGAAGGCTAAGGCTAATTACAAAGGCAAGCTGAAGAACATGCTCCAGGACAAGGAAAGCGGAGGTGCGTGGCAGGGACTGCGACAAATTACCAAGTATGAGGCCAAACACTCATCCTGTAATGATGATCCCAAGCTCCCTGATGAACTTAATGTTTTTTACTGTTGTTTTGATATAAACTCAATTTGCCAACTGAGTATGTCTACAGTGGAAGCCTCCTGTGTCCACCTCCGTGATTGGAGAGCATGAGGTCAGGTGTCTGCTGCACAATCAGAATAGCAGGAAAGCTGCAGGCCCTGATCTTGTGTCTGCAGCAACTTAAAAATGGCGTGCAGCTGAACTTACATCTGTTTTAAATGGTATTTTTATTTGGTCTATCAACCTAGATAAAGTACCAGCATATTTTTATCTGCAGTAATAATTCCTGTGCCCAAGAAGCCCCTTGTTAGCTGTTTTTAATGACCACAGCCCTGTTGATTTAACATCTGGTGCTATTAAAGTGTTTGAGCGTATAGTATGTTAACATCTGTCTGGTGCTGTGCTGGATTCCAATAAGCTTGTGTACAGGGCCAATAGGTTGGTAGATGATGCTGTATTTCTCTGTCTCTACTCCATCTTGCAGCATCTAGAGGTACCTGCCACCTACATTCGGGTACTGTTCATCGGCTATAGCTCAGCCTTTAACACAATCATTCCCAAAAGATTATGTAACAAACTACTGCAGCTAGGTTTCCATCAGTTTGTTTCTGGGTCTTGGATATCTTACTGGGCACAAGTTGAGAAAATCAACAAGAGGTATTCAAACTAACGGACCGTTAGCACAGGTGCCCCTGAAGAGTGTGTCCTCTCCCCTCTGCTCTTCTCATCATACACAAATTACTGTATTATACTGTAAAGTTGACTAAATTTGCTGATGATACAACACTGGGTGGTCTGATTCCCTGTAATAGTGAGACAGCTTCTAGGCTGACTGGTGTAGCGTAGAGCGAGCGGACCATTTAAAAATCCCTACAATCTACAATCTCAACCTCCTTGAAATGGGAAGAGAACTGCACCATCATCCTGTAGAAAGCTCACAGGCAGCTTAGGAAACTTGGAGTGTCAAGGGTTAAAAAGATTCAGATCTACAGAGCTATAATAGAGTGTGCTTACCTTCTCAATGACTGTATGGACTCAATGACAGCCCACAAAAAGAAATTACGGGACAGAGTTGTGCGCACAGCTTCAAAAATATGCTGCTGTACACTTCCATCCATGTCAGAACAATACCACACATGCATTTTGAGGAGAGGTTTTAAGATTTTAAAAAACTCCTCACATTCGACCAACTCCCCATTCAGTTATCTCCCATCAGGTAAAAGACTCAGAATTTCTACCAGGACATCTTGCTTCCATTATAGCACTTACCCTGACGCAATTAGCATTCTAAATGCATCATCCATTGTATAAACCCATCTAATCTCCTGAAGCATATGTACTTTAATATACCACTTTAAGGGCATGGGCCATGGGTATGGTTGGACTAAACTGTAAGGCCATCAGGTTTGTTGTATGTATGTACGATGCGTATGTAAGTATGCTTTTTTTGTAGATACTTACTGTAGGTTACTGTTGTTGTATGCTACTGATGTCTTCTGTTGTATTTGAGTGCACAGAAACAAATTTCAAATCAATTGTAAAGTTGTTTTTTTGGGCAATAAATGACTAAACCTTGAACCTTTACCATGCATTGTTTCCAATTCTGTGGCATGTTACTGCAGTCCTTGGCTGCAGCTGAAATCTCTGCATGTGTCTTGCCAGTTTTAAATAACTCTTAAATTAAATTGGCGTATGACTCCAGTAAAGCCATTGTGTCCAAGCACTAAAAAGCAACACAAGAAGAATTCAATTAGACCTAACTTCTGGGTTGCACATATGACAAAAATTTAAATATCAAAAATCAAATTCTTCCTTGCATGGGCCTGTTTCTTAAATTTTATATTTTTGATCTGGGAATAACAATGAAAGTCCAAAAAACACAGCATTATTTGTTTTTTGTATCACATTAATCAACAATGGCATTTAACAACAATGAACGTGTGACATATGGGTTGCGGTGTGTTGTTGGCAATATGGTCTCTATACCAATCACTACCTTGACTAACTGGAGTGACGTGTGGGGGTATAGTTAGTTATGGCTGTCAGTTATGACTAGTTATAGTTGTAAGCGTTTGAAATATTATGGGGCAGTCAGCCAAACATCTAGCCAGCATTAGGTAATACCATATATGGATGTAGAAGGTTGTAACTTGCATGACATTAGTTTGTGTTTTGAACAGTTTCCTCAACTGCGCCAAGAAAATGAGGCTGAATTTAAAAATCCCCCAGAAAGGAAAAGTCGAAGTGCAGGCAGTGGTCAAGCTAATGAAAGGCTATGAAACTGAAGCTAAGCTAGCTTTCATTTCCTGCAGGCATTGTAGATGCGGCATAAACTGGCCATGTTTAACAGGCTGACCTTTTAATGTTTCTTTGGAAGTGAATCACAAGTAAAGAAAACATCTCATAAAAGTGAATGATGAATAAAGGGATGTTTTTCTACCTTTTCATCTTTACTATCACGAAAAAGTGGAGGAAAAAGTAATTTAATTCACTGTACCACTGAAATGTCGGCAGCTAATTTCTGCTTTTAAGGTGGAATGTTTTTGTGCATGTTACTCAATGCCTGAGCTGAACTTTTTGAAGCAATCAACACTCCTTAAATGTCAGAATGACATTTTTGAGCATTTCATTGGTCTTTTTTCGTTCCCCTGCATGACATCAGCTTTCATAATTATCTTAACACCCTTGAAAATCTAAATTAACTTCAGTAGGATTTTGCAAACTGCACTGCAAATATTCTATTACCTTTTGGAAAAAAAACAAGGTGGAAGAGCATGGTGGTAGTGTACTCTGAGAGCACTATACCTACTGTATGATGTTAGCAGTGCACTTTTTCTGCACTGAACGCTGTTTTGGTTGTGGTTTATAAGTTAGAGAAGGAGAACACTTCAGCAAAAAAGCTAATATATGTTGTTCAAAGTTTGTCGCTCTCGTGTTTGTGTAGCGGGCTGCTATGCTAAGTGACCGTCTGCTCTGCCTGTTACAGAACGCCAGTGTTACTACTTTTTACAGCTGCATAGATTGATTGTATCAAATTAACATCTTCCTCTGTTTGGACCAGTACCTATAAAGATTCCATCTCTCTAATATTTTCTCAAAGAAGAACACAGGGCAAGTGATTTATGCTTTAACAGAAAAAAAAATAACTGCAATTGAGTTGAGTTGGCCTTCAAAACATAATGGTCATGGCCATTTGGGCACGGTTCCTTGCTGATGATTGGCTCCTGGCCTGTGTGGCCAACATTTCTAAGCAGGTGGTCACAGAGGAATGTATTCTGTTGGCTAACAAACAGCCTTCAAGTTTTTTTTATCTATCTTTCAACTGGTCACAGCAGATTCACCATATGTAAACCTGCTTAAGTTATGGTTTCATTGCTCCATCTTCGTAAATGCCATGCTTTGAAGATATGTGTAGCCTACTGTACTGTATATTTCAATATCTTCAGTTGCTTGTTATAGATGTATCCACAGTGCATAACTGACTGATTGACATTTTTTTATTAATGTGTCATGCATCAAATGATGCCCAGCCCAAATGGGCTTACAAGACACACATAACATTAATGTCCAGGATGGGCGAGTGACATACGTAACATATTTCAGCACCTTCAAAAATAAATTACAATGCAAGTGAAGACAGTCAGTTCACATGTCGAGAATAAAATAAAATAAATTATAACTTAAGTCAGGTACAGTGTTTTTTGCCTTATCTGGCATGTGTTATTTATACTGTATATCTAGCAAGAACAAAGATTTCTTCATTAAAAAATCAACTCAACATATGATCCTTAGTTAACCAAAACAAATCCGGGTTCTTTCCTTATATTCTTTCAAATAGAACACCCCTCAAATCATTATACACAGGGCAATGGAACACAAAGTGGAATTCATCCTCAACAACCCCAAGATCACAAAATATACACAAACTCTGTTCTTCAGCAATGTCTTTATATCCTCCTACCTCAATTGCCAAAGATGAAGTACCACCTCTTAGCTGAGCACACAGAGACATCTGCCCTCTTTTTAAGTTAGATGTTACATAAAGTTCTGTCGAATAATCTTTTTGAACTTGAACATAATTTATGAGCTTTGGCTTCTTCCAGATCTTCTCCTTCCACTGCTCCTGAGGAATATTCAACAATTCCTGTTTAACTCTATTTATACTGTACTGTAAACTGTTCAAGAACAGCACATGCTGTTTAGAAACAGAAAAAAATCACAGAAACCTCTCTTGACCTCTCTTGGTGATTGTGTGCTCTGTCCCAATTAAATTTTTTGTGTTACCCTTTCTTCTGGCGGCTGAACATGGCGATTCCACTGTTGAACTATTACACATCTCTGCTTGACATGACAAGATTCTCACCCCATGTCCCCTTCAATAGCCCCCTTTGCTGAAATATTTACGTACCCCAAGAAAGCACCTCATGGCTTGACTTTAGATTACATTACATTCAGGGGCATCCTCATAACCCCATACACCTGCAGCATAAAACAAAATTGAGCCAACCACTGAATCCTAAAGTTTTGTAAATGCTGAAAAACCCAGATCAGGACACAGTTTCATTTTACTCATCACAGCCCCTAATGCTCTACCTGCTGACTCTGCCAATGCCTTTCATCCATAGAACTCATATTAACATTACACAAAAATCAAAGATATTTATAAGAAGTGTACTTCAGATGCATCAATCCAAACTGAAATATATGGTTAGGGTTGCTGTTCACATTTGTTTCTAAAGTGTACGATCTGTGTTTTTTCACCATTAATGGCAAGTCTCCATTTACAGCACCATAAACACATAATATTCAACATCTTTTGTAAGTTAAACTCTCTGCAACCAACACAATGTCATCAGCAAATAACAAAGTAATTAGATTCACACTGTCAGTTGATATACCCAAATTGGCCCGCTTGGTTTCTTGAGCTAGATCATTAATATAAAGGGCAAATAAAGTCAGGGGAAAGCACATCTCCTTGCTTCACCCCAAAAGGAGTAGGAAGCCAGCTAGTCCTAAAATAATTTCACTGCACACTTGCAACTGGTGCTTTATACAAGGCTTTGGTGGAATTATAAAATTTACCATCAATACAAGAACCAAGAACCAAGAACCAATTAATCTCTACGATAATCTCTGTTGATCCAATCAGACGCTTTCTTAAAGTCAACGAAACAAACAAAAGTATTTTTACTCTCTTCTAGTCTAGCTCTCACTACAGATGACATAACATAAGGGACCTTTCAATGTTTATGGGAGGGGTACACTGGAGGAAAATAGGGAAGGGTCATGCTATTTTAATTTGAGTCAGAGGGAGGGTACACTGTTTTAAATGTGGGTCCTGGGGAGGGTCATACAAATTTGAATTGATCACATTTTGAATACTTTTCTCTCAGAATTCATAAAAGTATAGCGAGTTCCTTCAATGACTCCCCTCTTGGCCAGACTGTTTGGTATGATCCGGGTGTCATTTCTCTTTAGCTGTCCTGTCTGTCGATCTTTACACTTGGCCGATCAGAGAGTGGGCATGTACAGTATCAGTGGCGCTCTACTGGTATTCGCCTTTTTCACATGGGTCGCCATTTTTAGTCGATTGGGCATGTGCAGTGGAGATGTTTCCTAGCAGAGCCACAACGCCAGAGGCATCACTTCACCTGCATGGATGTCATTTACTGTCGTGTCCCTGGGTGTCATTCTTACAAGAGGAGGGCGTCCCATCATGGTCAGACATTCCACCCTTTTCCACATAATTCTGAAATCCATCACGAGTGCACGAAGTGATGTGCCTGCCTACCCAAGCCTCGTTTTGGAATGACAATGGCGACCCATGTGAAAAAAGGCGAGTTATGCTGAGTTCCATTTAGTTCGGAGTTCGGAGCTGAGAGTTATGTCCCACTTGTCCTTTGATATGGTTATCATTGCATTCCTGCTGCAGCTCTGAGCTAGTACACAAGCTACCTTGAGCCAAACTTGGATAGACAGATGGCGACATCTAGTGGATGAAATGAATAGCTGTCATCCAAATACACAGCGGTGGATCACATTTATGAGTGTTACGGATGATTGAATATGAAGGCAATCATACAGGAAAGTTACATTTTATTGACATTATTTGCAGAGCTGCTGTATATTGCAATTATAAAAATGTGTACACACCAACACTTCATGAAACTCTGAGTAATTATTAAGTCTGTTATTAAGGACACCCGAGTATAATTTGTACACTGTATGGCAGCTGTGGCTCAGCAGGTAGAGCGGGTTGTCTACCAATCAGAAGGTCGGTGGTTTGATCCCTGGCTCCTCCAGTCTACATATTGAAGATACTGAACCCCAAATTGCTCCCAATGGTTGTGCCACTGGTGGGTGAATGTGTGTGAATAAGTTCACAATGAGCAGGTTGGCTCTTTGTAGAGAAGTCACCTGCCCTTAGTGTGTGAATGTGTGTGTGAATGGGTGAATGCTTACTTGTGTTGTAAAAGCGCTTTGAGTAGTTGAAAAGACTAGAAAGGCGCTATATAAGTACAGCCCATTTACCATTTCCAAAGCAAGCTGATACCTCCATAATTTAACAGAACTCTAGAGTCAGCTTTTGCAGATTTAGGGATAGGTTTGATTATAGATTTGTTCCACACAGAAGGAATACTACCATTATGAAAACAAGTTTGAAATAGACAATAGATAGTGCAAGATGTGAATAAGACTGAGGCAGTAACAGGTGCTGGGTTAATTACTCACAAAGACCACGCTATTTTTTATTTATCCTGAAACAAATTTTATGGGGGAGAGGGGAACCAACAGTAAAGGGGTTCTCAACCACTTTTACACATGAAGTTCATTTCACTTTACATATTGGCATGATTAGCTATTATCTAATGTTGCAAACAGTGGAGGAACTGAATACCCATTGAGGACAGGACCAAAGAGTCAGTGTCAAACTTTCTCTACAGGCTGAAAAAGATACATCTGACCATTTAAAACACACTGTAAAGAGACTTTAATCCCTCTTGAGATTTTTCCCTTGATATTTATAACGTAATTCTTTTAGATGAACTGGATGTTAAGAGCAGGCAATTCTACTGTGACCATTCACCATTATAGGAGGTCAGTTTAAAATAAAACTATGGGGCTAAAGCTGTTGGATAATTCTGTAGAAGGCTTGTTTGAACGTGAATAAATTAATAATGATTTGGAAAAAAACCCACTGGTTTATCAACCTAGATTCATATCTCCTGCTTACAAAATCTCCATGCATCCCTTGTGGTGAAAAGCATACTGTATTCATGCACACAACACCACGATCAATATTTAATACCAACAGAGGCCCCTGCACAGCTGGCGAGGAAGACAGTAATGTGGTTCTGCAGGGTTTGAAACAGTATGAGTATCTATTCAGTGCATTTTCTTTTTCATTTCAAGAGGACTGGAATTTTTATTTTGTTTTGTAGCAGCTGGAATGAGTTTGTACATATATAGAGGCACAAAAAAATGAAAGTTGGTGCTGAATCCAATATTAATTTTGAGCCATATTTATATCTGTTGCCTCACCACAGCACAATAGCGTCTAATCTCTTGAGTCAGCCTGAGGCTCCACATATTATTCTCAGGCTCTGATATCAACTCAGACGCTATGGTTTACTATTTCATGATAGAACAGCTTCTGCCATTTAATGTGTGTTAATCTAATCAATCATAATGAACGAATGACTCTGTGTTTTTCTGTTTCAACAAGTTACAGAGACATCCTAATATAATCATGCTTTGAAATAGTTTTGCACTTTTGCACAACCCAGTTTTGTGTAGGTAAACACCTAGAGTGAATTTATTGTCAACAAGCCTCCCTTGGAGCTGGAACAATGTGAAAAGCTGATATAAGCCTTAATACAAGCCCGTGGATGTAAATCAATCAAGAAAAAAAAATGTTATATCCCACCCACAGCTCCTGTTGCACAATCGCTGTCTTTGGATAGGTTTGTCTTTTTACATATCTCACTGATCAAAGTTAATTTATCAGAACTGTGATGTAAAAATGTAGAATCTTACTACGGAAATTATACTTCAGTAAATACTCAAGTATTATCAGCAAGATGTACCAAGAAGTAAAATCACTCATTATTTAGAAAAAAATACTCCCATCCCCCATTGTCATAACTTTGTATTATTTCATATTATTGTTAATATTATTAGTCTGCATTTATATATTCCTAATGTGTATTTGGTTGGTTGGAGCCTATTTCAACTTTTTTATATTTTTTCTGTAATTAACCATAGTACCTCATCATATGTTTTGTTTAGAAAATTGTAATCTGTTAATTAACCCAACTAAAACAGTAAAATAATAATGATAATGGTAATGGATTGTGAAATGGAAGCACTTATTGTACTTACAGGTATGATAACATTGCACCACAGCATCTTCCATGACACGTTTCTCACTAGCAGAGCTTTCTGTATTTTTATAATTAATAAACAATCTAGAACCAGTGCAACCTGGACACTAATGTACAGTAAAGCAGCTATTATCGATATGTGTATGACTCAAAAGGGATCGCATTTATGAACTAACTAAGGGGTGGGGGGGGGGTCTAAGCACGGTCTATAACATGACAGTTTTGTGAAAATGTTACAATAACTTTAATAACTGGCTAACTTCCTGTTCCCAGTAGGGGCGCAATGTGTGTGAGCTGTTGTTGGCATGTCAGTCTCCTCAGAGTGGCATTCAAAGCATACGTTTAAAATTTCAGACAGACTGGATAATGTAAAGTGAAGTTACAACAACTTCCTGTCCATGGCGAATAACGCCATCATCATGGCACTGGCGTTTAACACATGGTTAATTATTCAGTATCATTGACGTGTAAACATTATTCATATCAAAATAAAATAGGGTCAGTCAAACCTTTGATGAGCTGTAAATCCTAGAATAAATTATGTTATTTCCAATTACCAGTAGGTGGCGCTATGACAGTGAGTGAATATTGCCATACAGATGTGTTAAGGCTGGCACCCTTGTGAAATATTGCAAGTTTTATGCATATGGAAAAATGTACACTGAAGTTATACACATTTTGTTTTTCATG
>JAPQLA010000004.1:3531846-3551273 GCA_029822935.1 Naso vlamingii | reverse complement strand
TTTACCTCAAGTAATAATGTAACAAAACGTGGCCATTGGAGTCTAATTTATGAAATTATGTATAAGATAATGAAAACTACTTAAACAAAAATTTTGCTTCCAGAATTACAAACGACTTTGCAATGCTACATCAGTGTTGTTCTTTTCACCCTCTACACGGCGAACTTTTGTTGCATCTCTGAGCTGTGTCACATTCAGAAGTTTGATGGCAACATGGCCATTGTGGGGTGCATCAAGTTCAGAAGTCTGGTGAAGGATTTTGTAATCTGGTGCCACTCAAACCACCTGCAGCTTAACACCTAGAGGTCTAGACCACACCTACAACCAGTTCTGATCCAGAGGTCGAGGTAGAGGCTGTGGGCACCTCCAAGTACCTCGGGCTGCTGCTAGATGACAAGGTGGGCTGGACAAGCAATACTGACCACCTCTACAAAAAAGGTCAGGCTGTATTTCCTGAGGAGGCATCTGCAGGGAAACTCCTGTGGATGTTTTATCAGTCGGTGGTCACAAGTGACTTGTTTTCTGCCGTGGTGTGCTGGGGCGGCAGCATGACAAAGAGAGACACTTAAGTGTTAGACAAGCTGATCAGGCAGGCCAGCTCTGTGGTCTGCTTGGAGCCGACCACAGACTCTCTGGTAGCCGTGGCTGAAAAGAGAGTGCTGAACAAACTGCTGGCCATTCTGGATGATTCCATGATTCCATGCATCCATCCTTGCATCCATCCATGCTTCAAACCTTTTCACACTACATGCCTGTATTTCCATAGAAATGTGATGTGAAGCAACATAACAAGAATCGTCATGGTTGTTTGGAAACAAATGAGGCAAGTCCCAAACTGCAAACTCGAATCGTGAAATATCGTTTTTAATTTTGTTAGGAACAACGACAGTATCTATGCTCTACCTTTGGTTGAAAATCTAATTGTAGGTCAGTTTGGGGTTTTTTTTGTAACTTTGGTACTTTCAATGCCACCATATTTTAAATGAACAGAGACTGGCATCATTTTAACCATGTGGTATCGAAACATGATCAATGTACAAATATTTTTGACAATCTTACTAATATGATCTACTGGTTAAGCTAAACCATTTAAAGACTATTGCAGCAAACCTGAGTACTGAAAGAGTGCACTCATAGTGCTGTAATGCTGCCACAGAAGGAAGTTTCTGTCCGTCCTAAAGCGTTTTAGAGAGAATTATTCATTCCCAGATGTCTCTTTTTTTTCTCCAGTATTTAAAGAAGCACAATGGGTCACAAGGCTATTTGTAAGTTCTGACCTTGCCAAAATACTTGCAGGTCCAAAGATACATTCAATCCATATTTCATGCATTCAAGGGAAATACACAAATATATGTTAAATATTAATCCCTGCATATTTACATACCTGATGATGCAGCTTTATAAATGAACCTTGAATGGCCTCTGACTCCCTCCACATCTCACCACAGACTATGTTGCCTACAGCCTTTTTATAGGTCAATACACACCAGCACTCTGCACTCTGTTTCTTCATGCAATTGATATTACAATACACATAGTTTAATATCATATCGTGGCAGGCAAGAGCAAAGGCAGATATGAAAGTTAATATGGCCGCCTGGGGTAGAATGTTAAAATATAATCTAAGCCTTGTGTGTTTTATCAAGAAAAACTGCGCATGATCTCGTCTCCATGCACTAAACTATAATCCACACTCAAGCAAATTATTTACAAAACCACTGGTGAATTTGCATATTGCGGCTCACGGTGTCATATCTTTATTTTTACTCTTCTTCATCTGATATTTATTCCCCTCTTCAGGGTAGTAGGCAATGTTTGGCGCTCTCCTTGTTAACATTCCCATCTTATCCTCTTCCAGCACTTGTCCCATTTGTGGCCCCGTTGCTGTGATGTGATTCAGAAGCTGGCACAGGGATGTGAGAAGGCAATTAACAACGCTAGTTAATAGGCAAGATGTGGTGGATGAACACAAGGTGTGGGTAGCTATGTTACACCGACAGACTATTAGCTCATTCAAAAGTTTGACACTCTGCCGTGCATGTGCTAGGATGACTTTTGCATAAGTTCTGTTGCTGATTTATTCTCCAAAGAACCTTCAGTCCCTAATGAAAAAAAATTTCATTAACTTCTACCTACATTTCTCAAGATTTAGTTTGCAATGAACTTAAAAAGAAGGAAATACACTGAATGGTTTTGTCAAAATGAAGACTGCAAAATACGCTCTGCTCCTCTTCACCCAGGAACAAGTGTTCTTTGGAATGTTTATTTTTGCAGTAATAAACAGTGACAACTTAGCCTGAGCAACAAACACACTGCTAAGTTTTTTAGACAGTTTTCCTATAAAAAGGAGCGAGGTGCTTTTCAGAGGCCGATTTAGGGGGGAAGAGGCTGACAGCAACCACAGCTTCAAAGTCCACACGCCTACTCAAGATTCATGAGGGTTTTGTCAAACACAACCTCTTTTAATGAAACAGAGTCGCATAAGATATTGCTGAAGGAAAGTCTTGAGTTTTTTTTTTACATTAAAACATTGTAACTTGGACTCATGTCACATTTTAGTATTACACATTTTCTTTAAAACAGAAGAGCCAGAAGAAATTACTAGAGCGACCTTTTAACCTTTGTCTTTTGCACGACCTTGACCTTTGCTAACTAGACTGTAATGGCAACAGTAAAAAACCCACACACAAAAAAAAAAACATAAAACAACAACAACAACAACAAAAAAAACCCCATAGGACTCTGTGACCCTTTTCTTCCATGTAGACACTCTGGATGTACAATAAATCAATTTAGATGAACCACTGGTAGGAGAGGTTCACAAATAGCTCAAAAAAACCAACAATACAATCAAACGATACAAAAACGATACAATCAATACATGTACATGTTTCTATGTGTTCAAGAGCAACCCACAGCATATACACAGCATTTTGGAAAAAGAACAAAGGAATAGAGTCAGAGATACACTATTAAAATTGACGGGATAAATAAATTGTTTTATAAATAGGAAATCAAGGGTTGGGTCATACTGTCTCTAACCCCTGACATAGTACAGTGTTATATACAGCTCATCAGCACCTACAAATTAGATGCCACTGATCATTAACAAAAGGAAAAGGCAAGGTAACGTTGAGATTTATGCTTTACCGGAGGTGCTTTTGAACAGTTTGTTTGAGTTTTTCATGGGAAAGGCTCTAGGATGAGGACTAACTGGCTGGTATGGAAAATCTAGTTAACTTCTCCATTTCTGATAAACAGCTTAGCTCACAATCTTTTATATGGTCATCAAAATTCTGAAAACTTTTTGAAGAAGCCTGACAAAAGAACATTTCCATTTTGACTTGTTATTCATTTAGTCTGATACTGTGTTCATGTTAGCAGATTCCTTTGTTTTTATGTGAGTTATGTTCTTGCAGGAGAAATTTGCGCTACTGATGTGGCCCCATCTTGCTGATACACTATGGTTTGCTGCCATCAGTCAATTACTTCATAAGCTAGGTTCGGTACACAGGAGACTGTTGGTAAGTGTACGATCTCTGATTCACAGAGTTGTTCTGCATCAGCTCCTCAGATATTTCCACTGTCTTTTTCATGACGAGCTAAAACACAACTGTCACTAATGTTCATCATGTTCCTCTGGTATATTCATATGACCAGCAGGTTTTTGTAACTCTGTACCAAAGATAAAGTATATATTTTATATAGTATATATCTAATGATAGCTAGGTTTCTATGCTAGTTGCAGTGCCAATGCTAATTGGTTGGCTCATTGCTAGGCTAAGCTAGCCTTGATGTGCTGTGTGGCTGTAGCTAGGTTAACTTTGTTTTACTGTAATGTGGTTAAGTCTTTTCTGTGATCCTGTTGCTTTAGTGCTGTTTGTTGATTTAATATTCTGTCTGTATGAATTGTTTGTGTAGTTTTTAAAAGTATCAAGTAAAATTCACAAGAAACAGAGTCTTTAGCCTGGAGTTTTTTAAATGTTTAGCTGGTTGTACAGTTAGTGTCATCAGGTAAGCAGTGTTAACTTCACTGACAAAATATTTTGGGCATAGTTTTGTCAACAACCTTTTTTATGCTGACGAAAACGAGACAATAAATTTATAAACAGTAGATGACAACTATGACAAAATATACTGACACTTTTTGTCAATGAATATAAATGAGACGGAAATGTTCGGCAGGGATGAGATCAAATGAGAACTATTTTCATCGTATGATGAGGTAGGACAAGTTGGGAATCAGAACGATTCTCTATGTGGAGTACGATAAATACATTACCTGAACTGATGCTAAAGGGCATGCTGCACACATGGAGCAAACGGAAAAATGGCACAAACAAAAGAAAAACGTAACTCTGACATGGCAGATTTTTCATTTTTAAACAACGGGCGCTTCACTTGCTTTTTAGGATTGGACTTTGTAACTAAGCTCGGTCGGATTGGGGGCAGCAGTTTAGGATACAATGTTAGTGATATACTGTGACAATTAGCTACGCTTGTAAGCATTAGCAGTGCAACAACTTGGTATGCATCATGTCTCAGCAAAAATGTTAGCTAGGAAAAAAGAGAAGAGCAGATATATAGGCCCCAGTTAGGTCCCTCTGTGTAGTAGAAAAGACCACCGGTACCTGAGTTCTGCCTCAGTTTAGGCAGTTTTTTCTTCAGCTAACATAGGTAAACCAGTGGAGGGAAGCACAGCTCAGAGAGCTATGCCTATAGCCTACTCATAGATCTGGAGCTACACTACGTAACCATTGTTACATTTCATACAGGCCTCATCCTCTCAGAGCTGTCTCTGTTGGGATATAGGCATTAACACATACCAGTTCACAAACACCATCATGCACAGTGTACAACAACATGAATCAGCTGATCCAGGCTCCCCTTACCGACTTGTCAGAGAAAAACATCACATATAAGCATATATGTCATGCATGTAACACACCTGCAGCTGTGAAAGTGGGAATGATAAATATGTACCAAAAATGTCCCACAATGGGAAGAGCAGGAGAATGAATGAGCGAGTAACACATTGAGCCTTTTGTTTATCAGAGAAATAAGAGCATGTGCAGTTGCACACAGGGAGTGAACTTTAAGTTAGCAGTCTATATTGCACATTCAAACCTTAACGCCATTTTAATACGGAATAATTTACAATAAATGAAACTTTAAATAAATAATTTAACCATGCATTATACTCTAAATGTGTTTATTTTTAGTCAACTAAATTCACTGTAGATGTCGTTGACTAAAATATTTTGATATATTTTAGTTGACTAAAACTAGACCTTTTAAGATGACTGAAATCTGACTAAAAGTAAACTGCATTTTGGTCAAAATAAAATTTGCTGCCTAAATTAGCACAGCAGGCAACAAGCTTTTGCAGTTAGTGTCTTTCTTTAATGTCCTGTCACTGTAACTAATGCTACAAGCAGGTAATATTTGTGAATCAGTGAAAGAAATATCCAAATTCATTAGTTGTTTTTCTGCAAGTCAACTTAATCGCATCTATGTTTGTTGTCTTTTTTGTGATATCACTCTTTCTTCTCTGTAACTATTTTTGTGGCACCGATGCAAGAAGAAGAGAAGGACATTCTTAATTTCCACTGAGAGAGCTTTATTTGGCTTGACAATGCCACAAATGAACACGTTATTAAACATGTGAATTGCAGAAAGAAATTTATTTTTTGGCTATTCAAAGGTCTGGAAACAAATGTATGTTTGACAGAATTTCACTATATTTTAATTTATTTAGCTCCTTTTTTTTTTTTTTATTGGTTGGTGAAATGCATCCATATTTATATTGAGCTCTTGCCACATGCTTGGTCGAGCAGACTGGGTAGACTGGGAATCAGATCAAGTCATGGTGAACTGTTAGTTAAAGTTGTGATGTTTTTTGTTGTGTGACCAACTGGAATGACTCAGTGACGCTGGCTGACACAGTCCACTGCCATGAAGAAGACTGTGAGTGACAGTTCTGCTCTTTTTAAGAAAAGGGACAAATATGTGCCTCGTCTGAATCCTGTGATTTAAGGCAATATCATGTTGTTGCCTTCCAGTATCATAAAAGACAGTCTCCACTAGACAAAAAATAATTTTTTGGAAAAAACTCACAGACAGAAGTACTATCGTATCATTAAGACCTGAAGCACATGCCAGAAGTGCTGTACAGGTACACCAGAGGTTTTTAAAACCATGAGACATGCCTTTGCAGGGGTTATGGGAGCGTCATGTGGTGTTAGAGGGAGAAATGCAAGGATAAGGACCAGCATAAGGTGAAAGGAGCAGGTCCATGCCAATGTTCTACATACAACCCAAAGTTATTGCAGTTTGGCATCTCATTCGGCCTATTTAACAGCAAGGTCGGCAGTTGCTGCAGCAACAGCTCTCACACACAGTGGATGGAGGCGATTAAGGTTCTGTACTTTAAAGTCCTTGTCGTCTGACTCAAGCAATTTGAGTCAAAAATCAAACTCCTTCTCCTCCTTTTCTCTTCAGTGTGACTTACACTTTCCATGGAACTCATTATCTCTCTATCCTTAATATAAAACTCAAAAAACTTTATGAGGAATCACAGAAAAACGATACTGCTTTAATTTCAGAACTGACCAGAGAATCACAATTTCTTTTTTCTTTAGCTTTAAACTACTCTAGTAATAGTTTTCTGTCCACGGGCAAATTGTCACCAAGAACTGTTAGCAGCTTAATCAGTATATTTCTAAATAACAATTTAAATAGGCTAAAAATAACTTGGCTCAAGCGGTAGCCCGCAGAATATCAACGGCAGTATTACACTTCCTCCATCTCTCAAGGCGTTAATCTAGCTTTGGTTCCAAAACTTAGACCATGGAAATCCCTCCAGTTTCCTGAATGCCATGCAGACAGCATGTATACAGCAACTTTATCATGTCCAACACTGAGTTGCAGCAATGCTGAGGACTGAGCAGCCGGGTTCTGTAACAAGATCACAAATCTGGATGCCACCATGTGTGGTTGTGTTTACAAAAAAAAAAAAACGTTAGCACAGGTGTTTTGACATGCATCATTCATCACCCGTGTTTGTTGCCCTCTAGTGTTAAAAGGTTTTGTGCATTGATATCCTTCCCTGCGTCACATTTATCACGACACCATAAGATGAAAAAACAAAAGTAAAGACCATTTTAAAGAAGTAACAAGAACAAGTCTCACATCTTGTTATATTAGTCTTATATTCCAGTCACAAGGACACACTGCAACATTCAGGTCATCTCACACATCTACAGCATTATGCAGACAGCTGGCTATGACTACTCTGAGTGAACAGAAAGAACAGGCTTTTGTTTTGCCTGTGATGCTTTTCATAAACCCTTCGCTCCTGTGTGGTCCACATGTCTAAACACTTCTCTGACTGCGTAGAGATGGAGAGGTTTGATCTTCATAGTGTCACTGGATCCAGCAGACCTCAGTGCTCATCACAATTCAGGTGGTGGAAAGGACCGGTATGAAATATGTATGCCACACTGAAGGCAGGTGTGTTCACTGCTGCATTTATTTATCTTGCGTGTTCAGGTCAGTTGTGCACATATACACGTTTGCCTACTGAAAAGTGATCCAAGTACTTCTGTATACAAACATTCTGTTTACATCATTTGTAATGTTCTCACTTCTACAACAGCACTAAATCTTCACTCTGTGCTTCTTATGTTATTATGTATTTATTACATATGTGATTGTTGAAAAAGTTCTTGTAAATATAATTGTCATATATTCCATTATAAAATGTCAGAATAAACTCTTCCACTCATATTTCCCATTTTCTGTGACCTAAAGTTTAAGACGGTACGCTAACTTGTCACAATTGGTATTTACAAAATACCTTGAAAATATGAGTGAGGTTATTGCTGGCTCTGCTATTTAAGTCTAACTGTAACATCAATACAATGAAAAATTCACTTATCGAACCAGACTTGAAATGTCTTATATCTCTGCAGAACTGCACTCTTTGCTTCATTTAAGAAAAAAAAAAGCTTTTTGTAGTGAAAATAAAAGAAGATTCAGAGAATAGCAAAAATCAATGTGTAGAAGCGTTTGAAGAATGTGCCTTTTTTTTTAACAAAGACAGACACGATCAAGTTGATGAGAGGAATTTGATTTTGTCTATGTAGGTGCTCCTTTAATCACGGTAAAACCACAGACCTATTTGTCATAGTTGGAAGCAGTTTTTTTACAAACTGAAGGCTGGTGTGAGTGGAAAAAAAAAAAAGATGCACCACAGCATGACTAGAACAAAGTCTCCTTTCTTGTAACTGACTTTGTCTTGTTTCGTCAAATTATCTTTTCCTTCTCCTTTGGGTAAACAAGATGATTTTGTATAAGTTTGGTTTCGACCAAATCTGGCTCTCAGAGAGCTGCAAGCAGAGGCTTTCTCTCTCTCTCTCTTTCTCTCTCTCTCTTTCTCTCTTTTCTTTTGATTATGTCGATCAATGCTACAGAGTGGAAGTTCCACCCTACAAGTCTGAGTCAATGACAAACTTCAAGCTTAAAACACATCTCACATGTCTACACACACGACACCCAACTCAGCTGCTATCTGTGTGCACAAAGTCTGACAATTTTGTCCAAGGCCAGCAAGCTTGTTGGGATTCAGCAGGAGGAATCTTATCTAAAAAAGAACGAAAGCATGCTGATAGACACCTCGGCAAAGGTAAATAAAAAACATTTTAGATTGTCATGAGTCATGGGGCCATATACACTCCAGGTGCAGCAAACGCAGAAACTAGGGGCCTCATCTTACACCTGGCGCAAAGTGCAGGGTGGGTGTCATTTCTATTTTCAAACTGATGTGATTTTCACACCTCGCTACCACGATGTGTAAGAAGCAATGTACTTTTGCCCATCTGTGTGCCCATGGGCATCTTGGTCTTAAAATGATCTGTGATGAGGTGAACTGCTGGCACTTTGATATCTTAAGGAAGCAGAAAGCGATTGTGCCTTTGACCAACAAAAACAGTCTAAAGTCAATCATAAAGTATTTTCCTGATATTTAAGAGGTGCATTGTTCAAATAGCAAGGGGTGCATAGGTTGACATATATCGGATCACAACAGGAATACTATTCATTTTTAAATTAGTTATTGCTGCTGTGGAGATGTAAAGTGAACTTAGTAACAATGTATTAGTCTATTTCATCCACCTGCAATCCATCTGCTGTTAATCAGGGACGTTTGTCAGGGTCATCGCTTTCGAACACGAGTTCTGACATACACATCCAACTAGGGGTGTGCAATATGACGATATCAGACCACGAACGATTAGAATTTACCCATGATCCGCTGTAACATGGTGATCCTTTACATCCTGCGTCAGTGCACATTCTATCTGTTGCAGTTCTAGGCTCAGACACTCAACGCACTTTCCTCTCAACAAAATTATACAAGCCTATTTGCTACTCCATTCTGTTCTATGCCTTGAATAGATACATGCACATAAACTAAACACAGCAGACATGTGGCGCCTTCTTCCCTCCCCTCTCAGGACGTGGTCTTGTAAAACAAAACAAAAGCTTTATGAACGAGTCAGAGCTGAATCTGCTTATGTTAGCGTTAGCTCGTTCAGAGGAGGGGGGACTTTTATGGGGGGGCATTTTATGTCATTCACTACTATCGGCATTAAAATTTTTGCTGCACTATATCAGTTGTGGAGGTCGGAGACAGGCTGGAAAACTCAACCACATCGTCGTGTCTGTGTTCATAACATCACCAGCTTGTCTGTTAAGTTACAAACAGCCAAAGCTGGGACATTAGCATTAGCTAGTGACATTAGCGTCAGGAGGAGGGGGGCTTGCCATTTCTTCTGTAATTAATTACATGTATAATTATCTTTTCTGCTCTGCATCAGTTGTGGAAGTCCCAGAAACATCGGAAAACTTAACAACGTTGTGTCTGTGTTCATAACGTAATCCCGTGGTGTACCAAATTGTGTTGTACGAGCTCAGAGTACTAACACACACCTCACTGTTTTGACCGCCATGATTCATTCACATGCGAACATCAAGACTTTTGCGCCTTCAGGACGTCAGTGACATCGGGAGAATGTCAACACTGATTGGCTGTCGCGACACAGCATCATGCAAATATACCTGAAGAGTTTGAAATGTTTTAATCTAATTTGTTCACTTTTGCAGAGCCTGCAGTTAGTTTACAAAACACATTTACTCTACATGGAATTCGTAGAAATCAATTATTCAAAATTCAAATGAAATCATTTTGAGGAACCAGGAACCAAATATAAGCCTACCTGATGTTTGTAAGCAAAATTGTGGCCCTGAATTTGCTGTAACTTGTAAAATACTTTTAACCAATATGAAAAACTTAAGAATTGTGATAAAATCAAGATTGTGATACTGCCATGAAAAAAATCGGGATATGATATTTTTGCCATATCGCCCAGCCCTACAGCCAACCCTCTTCTCTTGTTTCATTCTCAGATTCTGCACCCCTCCCCCCAACTCTCTCCCGTTTGCTGTTTCTTTTCCTTCTCCAAAGGGTCCCAGGGGCTCTGTCCTAACAGAGAGCTACAGCAGATTTCCTAAAGCTTCCCCAAACCACCAGAACTGCAACTAAGCTTCAACTCATTAATCTTCTCAGTAAACCATTTCATGCATCTTTTTGATGGTGTGGTCCTCGCTGGTGAAAAAGCAATGCACCAGGTGCAGGCACACCTGGCTTTTAAGGGAATAGTTAATGTCACTGTGGTTGGTTTTACTTATGTCATGCAAAAAACACGTAATGCCGAAATTAAGAATTTTATCTTTCCTTCGCAGCTTGCCCCTCACTTTGCACCTTGGATACAGACTGTTTAACTAACAAGCTGGACAAGCTGCAAATGTACTTGCACCATGCACTTTATATCATGCGCTGTAATTTGTTTGAATAGGGCCCTAGATACTTTCAATGTTTAGCTAATTTACCTAAACTGTGAGCAGATCTGACCAACATTTTGTGTTATCACTGTATGTGACCTAACAGACATGCTGTTGCATTTCTGCAACACTTAGAAAAAAAACTATTTTATGTACAATAAATCCCATACAGCAGGAGTAACTAAACAGCTTTGACACTTCTTAGCCCATCACACATTATGAATTAAAACTGTACTTGTTTGCCTAAAACATCCTTTAAATGTATGAGACAAAGGGATTCTACGTTGTCAGTGTTTTTACATCGGCTTTTTAAAGAAAAATATGAAATATATTCCATTGGTGGACTTTGACATGAGCATTCAGTATATCTGAGCTCAAAGAGAATATCAGTGAAATAATAACTGTGCTGGAGTGTTTCACACCTATCTGTTTGTATTGACTCAGTGAGGAAAATGTTGCATCAGATCCTGTTTTCAAGCGGCTGCTCTTAGCTACACAGTATGTGGTGGAGATCCATTCTGAATCGGTCCACAGCAAACACATCAAGTGGTGTACTGAAGCAATCTCACGGGATTGAGGAGACTGATTTCCATTTTGTATCAGGGAACTCACTTCCTTTGGACAGACACAACCAGGAAGGCAAACTGCCATATTAGTGATCTGCGTCTTAACAGACTGTCTCTCATGCTGAGATGGCTTTACACTGGCTGTTGAGTGGATATTGGATATCAAAAATATAACCTAACTGTCTGAACATCTCTGCTAAAAAACCATCAGGCAACCTGTCTTCCAAAAAGTGTTATAGCTCTGGTTGTACTCCAGTATTTTCCAAGTGTTTCTCTCTGTGCTTTGCGTTCCCCCCCTCCCCTTCCTGTGGTTTCCTAGAACTAGGGATCCTCTCGTGTTGTTTTACTTCTGTGGTAAAAGTCTCTATCTTTTGCTTTAGTTTAACTGATCAGCCCTCAAAATCTCCAGCTAAGCTGCACAAGCCAAGCCACACTCCCTCCTTCCAGCGTCCAACCTGCCATGCCACTTCACTTATTCACCTCGAGCCTGCTCCATGCTTTCATCACCCTTCACGCCATGTCAACCTCTGTCCTGAGCTCACCCTCAGCTTGTGCCATTCCAGCTCACCTGCCTCAGCTCGTCAGCGCTCTGTGTCATGCTTCATTCACCATTCAAGTACATTGTTCATGTGACTTTTCTCAAAGATTATGGGTAATGTAATATGGGTAAATTAATTCTGAGTTACCGTCTGTTATTTGACCAGTGTTGGGCAGAAACGTGTTACTATAATAATGTTATATTTTCCATTAATGGGTACTTTAATTACTAAAAGAATTTCAATAATAGTATTACAGTTACTTCCAAGTAAAAAGAATTTGTTACATTACTTTTCCCTCCAAATAAGATGGATGGTTTCATTGATCTTCACATGCAGTCTGCCGTCAGGAGCGGGTGCAGGGACCAACTGCACAATGCAACATGAACAGCAGAAATATTAAATGACTTCAGCCTTATGTAGCCTACGTGTAGTCTCACTAAAATCATTTACCACTGTTATAGGCTTGGCCTGCGTGTGACCTCGTGAGGCCTAGATTTTTGTATGCTTTTTTCCAGACTGGGCCAGGGTCAGGTTTAAATACTGATTCTGTTCAATTGCACTCACTTTTAGGTTTTATGTACACTGTTAGTTTCACTAGGTTTAGGGGTGCTGATCACTTGTATTTCTGTTTTGTCACGCAGAGTAGTCAGTTAGGTTTTGGTTTTGGATACGTTTAAGTTATTGCTTTTAATAAATTACGCTAGGAAGTTCACTCTACTTTGTTTTCAGGAGTCCTCTTTTGGTTATATTCCTTTTTTTGATTTGACGGCACCCGACGGCCCTTTCTGTTTTTGCCTCTACACACTAATTATTTACCACTATCACCAAATAAATACACTTTAACTGCAATCCTTTGCCATCGGGTTGTTTGTGTGTTGCTTCCCTTTTCCCTCCATGAGCTGGGCTGTAACAACCACATCAGCAAGATGAGAAGTTTTTTTGAATTTTCCACTTGGAGTGACTTTGGTGACACCACACCCTATAAGGGGGGAAGTTATTGAAGTTTTTTGGCTGTTGCACTTTTTTAACAGTCCCTGCACACTTGCCCCACAACCAGCTGAACCTGAAAAGTTGCTCATTACCTTCTCTTTCATATTTAAACATCTGTGTAGCCAGTCTGACAGTGCAGCTGTTGGCTTCTGTTCAACATATTGTGAGCCACAATCAAATTTGTTTAATTGTCTAATGACAGAAACAGATGTCTAAAAAGAACAGACATGCCATTACCTATTTTGTGGAATGCGATGTAAAGTAATATAATAAGTAATGTAATGAATAACTGTTGGCATGGAGTAATAACCTTGAAGAAGGTCCACAGTGACTGAAACATCAGTGTTTTTATTTAATTGTGATGATTAGCAAGAGCAGTGTGCAGGAACTCTTGAGTTTTCAAGACCTTTATGACACTTACCTATACACTTGCATTTGAGTTTGTTGAATATGCAAATATTTTTTTTGATGGAGCGATAAGTAAAAATAATTATGTTACTTAATAATGAGTAATGACAACAGCAATATGTGCCACACACACAAATAAACTTCATATGTGGATGGTTACCAGTCGGTAAAAAGAGAGTAACAAGAGTCTGCCTAATGTGATCTCGTACTGATTCAGCTTGTGTTGCTTGATTTTTAAACGCTACACCTTCCTAGTAGAATCAGACCAATAAATGGTCCCTGACACATCTGCTATTATTACCTTAATTCATATACGGTGGTATGAGCATATTTGTTAGCCAAAAAAAAGAAAAAGAAAAAAGAAAAAAAAAGAGAAGGAAACAAGACATCAAAGTATAGAAAACCTAATATTTTTAACAGTATTACTTTTGTCCACTAGATAGTGGTGACAAGTTACTTTTTTAACTGTAAATTTTCTGCTTACCTTAATTCTGGGTAAACTGTGCAATTAGTAATGATCCACTTAACATCATGGTGTGTTTTTCATAAGTTTTAGTCCCTTAAAACACTGGGACTTGATTTTACTGACTGACAACATTTGCCAATGAAGAAGTGTTATCACAGCCTTCTACTGAAGTGGGAGATGTGCACTTTGAAATTTCTGACATTCACAAATATTTTAATATCGAAATCTAATGATTTTTTCTTAATCATTGGGCCAACTATATTACAAAAACACATGTAATAAAGCACAAACACTGATCTTCATAGGAATGGCTAAGAAAAAAAAAACATGACATGATGTCCTCTGTGCATATCAGGCCCTTTCATGACTGTTTTTTGTGCCTAAATCCTGTAGACAGAAGATATAATCTCTGATAAATGGCCATAATGTATCGCATTTACCAGAAATCAATCACATTAAAAGAATAGTGTTCCCCTCTTAAAGACCAAGTTGTTTGTTTGTTTTTTTAAATTGTTGTTTCAGTGTATCTAATATATATATTGTACTTGACAATTTTATTAAGAAATTATGCTGGTCCAAATTGATGATACGGCTTCATTTCTCAAAAAACAAATAAACTATATTTTATATATGTGTATACATATGTGTGTGTATATATAGATAGATAGATACATACATACATACATACATATATATATATAAAACTATATATATGAGGTCTCCATGAGGTTTCTGCAGGACAATGACAATATTCAATAAGATGAATTCAGAAAAAAAAGGACCAGCCTGTGCTGCATTCAGACTGGAAGTGTGCGCTTCATGCAATATGGAAAGCCCTTGGATATCAAAAGCCTTTTTCTTTAGACAAGTGGGTACCCTCCCTGCTAATCAGACGTAATAAAACAAAAGAATAGAATGAAGAGTCTTCTGCTCTAAATGCGTTCCTTCAGACAATCAGATGTGAGAATAAACTGGAAGGACTAATACAGCTCAGTTAGCAAACAAACAAAAAAAAAAAAGCAGGGGGAGGGAGTATACAGCAAGGTCTCGGGCTGCTACAGTATTTCATATTCATAATTCCACTGATGCGGATTTGGCTGAGACCCCTCAGGCTCTGTTACAGTACTTTCAGTCAAACTGCTGGAACTTGCACCATTTCTTTGACTAACGTTACTGTAGTGGTTTTGGCCTGCAGGGGGCAATTTAGTAGCATTAGACCACTTGTACTAAAAGGGTATATTTTGGTGTGTGTGTGTGTGTGTGTGTGTGTGTGTGTGCACGTGCATGCATGTCTGTGTGTGTGTGTGAGTGTGTTAGTGTGTGTTACGATTGGAGCTTCTGTGTTCAATTCAGTTTAAAATGGTTTCCTGTGAAATTCTAATACTAAACAGCTTTTGGCAGAGGGAGGTTGACAAATCAAAACCGACAAGATATTAAAGATGAATGGTTTTTCATCAAAAAATTAATTGTTGATTCAATTTACATATGGAAGTGAAAGTTAATTTAACCCCAATGGTGTGTGTGTGTGTGTGTGTCAGACTGAGTTTTTTCTTCTTTCAGTGCTGCCACGTCTTGAGGATTAGTAGCGGTGGTTTTATTTAGTATTTTAATTGAAAGGCCCATGCAAAACTAAGTGCTCCATCCTAATCACACATACTTAACCCCATGGAACAGGATTCAGGGCTCAGTTGGTGACGTGTTTGCTTTGATGAAAAAGAAACATGGGTGGGAGTTGAAGAGGAGTGCAGCATCTCAATGGTGATGCTGGCACAGCTGCAGGAACAAAAAACCAATGATGAAATCTAACTGTAGTCAAACAGATTTTATCATCACACTCTCTGTATCCCACTGGGGAGCTTTGGGTTTTTATTCTTTGCACGCTTATGTGTGGTAAAGATGAACTAACAGAATTATGTATACACCTAGAAAACAAGCCCCTCTGAGCAGGACCTGGAGTTTGCTATGTTTATCAAGATGTTTTGTGCCCACATGCTGGCAGAATTAGCTACCCACCGCAGAGTGCTGATAAGCAAGTGTGGAGAGAAATTAATTTTTTACTGGGTTGAGTGCAGTTTTTTTGACATAACCTTTGGCCTCACAATTATGTGTAGCATTGAACAAATGCTAATGAAGGAGAGTGGCAAACTGTGCCATAGTAATGAGTGATTTGTCACCACTTAAATCAACAAACAGATATGAAACTGGCATCACTCAGGTTCTACGATCTGTAGACTTTCCATAAAGTAATATTTACTAAATAATTACTCTAAGACATTCTCAAGAGGGCATAAATTAATAACTGCCATGATGATATCTATAAAGAATGTGCTTCAAAATACTTTTAAAACACCACCTGTGAAAAAGGTCTCAAGACCCTTTTCACAGCAGATATTTGAACTTTTCAAAGAAAGGAAAAGCCCGAGTGTAAATAAAATCAAAGATGGCTTTATTCCATTAATGTTCCTTTGGTCAGGTCTGGGAGTGAGCATTCACAATACCTGAGCCCTGAAATCGTTCAGCGAAATGGAATTTAGCCATTAATAATATTAGAAATCCCACCATTTCTTTTCCTTTAAATGTCTGATATGAACAGTCTACTCTGGTGAGAAATGGCAGCTGGTAGCAATAATGCTGCTAATTCTTTTTAGATTTATTTCCTCTACCGCACATTTGATATGTTTACTGTCAGTTCAAAGCAATTATTGCAATACGTCTCCTGCCAGAAGGAGTGCAAAAAGCTGAAGATGTCCAGCAGAGGAGAGACTCTCAGCACAGAAAAAACAGGCAGCGCAAAATCCTGAAATGGTATGTTTTTATCTGGTCGATGTAGCAAACAGCCAAATCACACACTGATCTGGCTCTGATCGCGTATTTGCAAAAGCCACCACACATCTCTGGTTCACAGGAACAGACAGTCACAGTTAAGGGTGAGAAAAAAACAGCACAATATTAAAATCAGTCAGTACGACATTGAAATCCAAAGATTTAATCAGATTTCATTTTACTGGGATAGAAGGAGATTATACAGCTTTCGTATCTTAGCTGTTTCCTCCTTAGCAACTTCAGGCCTGTTTTAGTATATGATGACAAACTCCAAACCGTCATCCACCACAGGGATGATGTGAAAATGCCAAGGCAGACACTCTGCTGATGATACAAAGATGCCATATGCTCTGCATCTTTACATGCTGAACACACGGATATACTTTGCTTCCTTACAAACATAAAATTGCAGTAAAAAATGGTTTTACATTATGAATACATTTCAATATATTTGAAGGATGTGTGTGTTCAACATGAAACGTTACCTCGTCAGTTCCATCTGGTACATAGGCACACACATGACACTCGCATCCTCAGCTTATCTTACAACACAGCAAGGGGGAGGGGATAAAATTGGGTGGATGTGAGCGCGTGTGCTGTGAAATATGTGAAATTTCACAACTGTCACAATCATGCAGACACATATGCATTTCAGCATGCTCCAGCTTTGGTAAGCTTGTCACTTTGAGGTTTCTTTTCACACACACACGCACACACACAAATACAGACACACCTCCATATGCCTCCTCTAACAAACGCTCACACACGTAGTCCTCAGGGTTGAAGGTTAATTCCTCTATATTGTTTAATAATGCAGAAGGAGGATAGAGATTTTGTCTCTGATTTTGTTCAAACAGGAAGCTATCCACTTGCAGCAGTGGCAAAAAGGGACAAAACCATTAGACACTCAGGCCAAATTTAAACAAATTTTTATTTTAGACAGAACAACAGCATCTCCCTACTGCTAAGAGAGGAGAGATCAATGAGTAAAAAGCAATGAGGGAGATGGGGAATGGCCCAAAGCAAACACACATACACACACAGACTTACACACCGATAAAAGCTCCTGAGCAGCATTGTCATCACTCTTCATTTGCTCTGTAAATCACCAGAACCAGCTTAATGTACCAATGTGTGCGCACAAACACACGCGCACACACACACACGCGCACACACACAAAAAGACACAAACACAGACACAGACACACAAACACACACACACACACACACAGCTGCACATCATCATAATCTACTATCTCATCGTATTTCCAAATGCCTCGTTCTATAACTTCAGCAGTTTTTCATCCGTGACCTTCTCAATCTTCAGAAACAAAAACGCTGCTGGAGCATGAAGCCTTCACCATATGAGCACTAATTAAAATACTTTAAGAGCCGATCTGCAGTCCCAAACTAACTTCACATGTGAGTAAAAAGGTTATGCTCTCAGTTAAATCAGCAGGCCTCACGGAACAAAGCTGAAGTTCTGACAATTCAACATAAGTTTTGAGTCTATTCATCTGATGTATACAATCAGTTAATATCAGTCGAATGAAAAAAACTGACCAGAAGTCAAGCTGAGGTTCAAGTTTAGTGTGAACAGGGAACAAACTTATATATAGAGAAGCTTATGTACAAAAAACCCTGTGTTATTATTTTATAATATATTATAAAAGAGTGTAACTTGTGGGAGGAAGTTGAGTGTTTTACTGCAAGAGGGTTTTAGCAGGAGTTGCAGTATGTACATGAGTGACCATGTAAAGAGACATAACAACAGGTTGACATCACTTGATTAAGTGTATGGGTTATATTTCACCGGCACAAAGCTAGTCGAAGCGCAGGTCCAGGCGTATTGGTAATTTGGTACAGTGCAAGTGGCTTTTTCCATGTCTGTGCCAAGCTGCTTTCTTCATGGACCAACATGAACCCAGCTACAGTAGAAGGGTAGGGTGGGGTGGCGCAACAAAGGGTGTGTTGGTAAAGATGCGTTGGTGCATTGCAGTTTTGTGTCATTTTTGAGGTGAACTTGGGCTTGCGCCTCTGCCAGTCCAAACCAGATCGAGGTGCAGCGCAGTGCAGCGGGCAGAGGGCTATTCTCATGGTTTTAGTGGGCAAGAGCGCACATGAACAGACCTATCCAAAATCTCACAGACATGTTTGGTGGATGTCTGCTGCATTTCATCTCCCTTCAAAACAATAACCACACCGCCACAGCAACCGATATTTCAATTTTCATGTAAAACATTGAGCCGACTCTTGTCTATTGAATAGGATGTGAATGAGGCAGTTAAAGCACATTATGACACAACAGCAACTCTGCCAGTTGAATGCAGCAGCTACTGATATATGTCAGGAGTTGACACACAAGTACCTGTATTTAAATAGACCAACAATACTCTGATATTGTGAAAAAGTTGCATTTAGTCGGTCAAATAAACTTTCACCCTTTTTCTGTACTGTTGTTTCTCTAGTCTATATCAAGTAACTCCGGTTAACTACAAATATGCCTGTAATTACATTACACTTAGGGGTGACAATTCATAAACCTTCTAGTTTAGTAATCTTTCCAGCCATGCAAAGCCACGGTGTGTAACACTGCTGTCATTTAGGCACGACAGCAAAAGGCCATTTAATTAATCATTTGAAAGTAAATATACATGCAATTTATGTATTAACACCACAATATCGGTAACGTTATATGAGCACATCGCTCTTCATCAGTGTTGTTATAAACAA
>JAPQLA010000004.1:3512427-3527909 GCA_029822935.1 Naso vlamingii | reverse complement strand
CTGGGTTTTCTCAACAGTAAGGGAGGTAACAAACTCTAGGTCACCTACTTCAGTAAGACCCTGCTAGTTGGCGGGTTTTCTTCTAGAAACTGACTTCTCTAACTCTGAGCCTGAAGGATCTGTCTGACACACAGTTTTATGTCCTCATCAATGCACATGTTCTAACACATTAATTTACAGGAGTTCACATCTTTAGAAACATTAAATGTGGGTTGGATTTGAGTTCGTTACATAGGGCCTATCTTCGGCACGACCACTTCGATGATCAGCGGACACAAATGTAAGGACAGAGACAATGATCTATGGACAATAAGGAATCATCATTAATTCAGAATGAGAGTTATACATTGTCCTTCTTTATAACTCTGTGACTCTGTGGACATTAAAGGGCTAGTTCACGGCAAATACTGCAAGCTCTCATCTCACCTTGCACTGCCACACGAGCTTCAGACGATGTGTGGGGGACTGTCCATCGTTCCGACCACCCATCATTTCGACCACCCCATCGTCTGACAAATGCCCTTTTGGTCCCACTGCTCCAACACCCCATCAGTCTGTCGATACACTTACCAGTCTCTTTCACCCACAGCCATCGTATTTGACATTTCCATTCCTTTAGCTTAATGTATTTTATACCATTAGGGTCTACCATTTTTGCATTTTCGTTTTCCCCCATGGTTAAGGTAAGGAAAAAATTACAGGGACAGGATGTGCGATTGCAGACGTTTCACACGGCGGGTAGGGACAAGGCACAGGCCGCGTAAGCCGACTCTGAGCCCTGAAGAGGTACAACAGTTACTATGCATGACCCTGATCCAGAATGGGGCAAAGACTGGTGAATGTATTGTCAGATCAATGGGATGTCGGGCCTTTGGTGCATTTATTGGACGACTGAGTGGTCAAATGATTGAGGTGTCAGAAAAATGACATGTCACCGATGTGTGTGTGCATGCAGTGTTTTGTGGACTAGGAAAAATGTCACCCTAACATCCACTGGCATTACTGAGTAGAAAATGACTGAATTTTCATTTCTGGGTGAACTGTTCCTTTAAGGCAGCTGTGAGGCTGTCAACCAGTTCCCCTGTACTAAAACATTTAACGTACAATCAGTAATAATCGCTGTTAAAATAAAATAAATCTTTATTTAAACTTCAGACACATAACACTCTTATCAATGAATATATCGTATATGTGTGCCGTTTGTGATGGCTAAAACTCACCCATTGCCAAAACCCACAAAGTGATGCATACAGTTTGCACTCAGAAAGTCGACGTTTGTATTCCCTCAGCTGAGCATTTTTATTAATTATATTTACTACATTGTCAGGAAAATTATTAATGATGAGACATAGTTTTTTATAGCCGATTTTACTCTGAACATTACCTCCTTCGGAGCAGGTTAAGTGTGCAGCAGAAGGTACCACGGTGATATAGCCTATCTGCCCTCTTGCTTTGTGAAATCCATTTCCCAGTGTTTGTCACTTGGCATACATTTAGCAGGGACTAGGATGTCTTTTAATTATGAACTTTAAAGTCCATCCAAAATCCCACTTGGCCAAACAGTTTTCCTGTCGCAAAGCATGCCAAAGTGATTTTCACAAGAAGTCTCCAAGCTTCTAAGCGGACGTGCTGCTGTCTGTGTTTGATTGACAGACAGCCACAGAGACAGAGTAAAAACAAACTGGTGCTGGAAAGAGGAAAGAGCCTGCAAACCGACACCCACAGTGCACTTTGTAAATCCTGTTCGTTAGGAAACTCATTCAGCAAAGCCATTTGTGGTCAGTGTTGGGAAAGTGACTTTGGAAATGTGATAGGTTACAGATTTCTAGTTATCCTATTTAAAATGTAATAAGTAATGTAACTACTTCAATAACTTTGTCAAAGTAATTTAACTCATTACACTTGATAACTTTTTGATTACTTTTTTAAATTTCTGCCAAATTTTTTAACAGCTCACCATTTTCAAATGTTTACATTAGGCAGTGTTAATGGCAGACGTGGGGCGCTGCAAATTCAAACAAGAGAACCAATCAAAAGCCTCAGAATAGCATCAGACTTTATGAAACGGCCTCGACAGGAAATGGCAGAAGACGACATCAAAACCTGCAAATCAACAAAATAATATTATTCAATGTTATAGACCAAACTTTTAACAGAAAATATTCAGATGTAACCCCCTTTCTAATCATTAACACACAAAAGTAACTGTAATTTAATTACACATTCTTTCTCAGTAACTGTAGCTGATTACAGTTACTTTTATTTCGATGAAATGACATAATTTCATTACATGTAACGAGTTACTCCCCGACACTGTATGTGGTAAATACTATCTAAGTGGCTTTTTTGTGTCCTGCAGTCGTGTGTGTGTGTGTGTGTGTATGTGTGTGTGTGTGTGTGTGTGTGTGTGTGTGTGTGTGTGTGTGTACTGTATGTCAAACAAGGGTGTGTTTCCCAGCTCTTGGATTAAACTTTACATTATCGTCTTTTTAATGTCTTTAATCCATTGAAAAGTTACTTAGTCTTGCTCTTATAACCCTTTTGTACTGACTGGGAGAGTTGATGTGACTGTGTGTAGCTTGTGGGGGTTTGCTTTTATTATTTGATAATTATATTACCGAGAACAACATAAATAAATGATATTACCAAGGTTCACTTCAGCATAGATACACACTAATCTCAAGCAGGAAGACAGAATTTCAAAACATACACAGCTCAGTAATGTGCCTTGATAGCAAATTAAAATGGACTGTAGTCGGGCAGCAGATTACAAAGCTGGCAAAGCTGCTGCTTTTAGACATTTGTGAAGACACTTGGGATGCTGATGGATTTGCCACTAAGATGTCCCAGCTGACTTTACTGTTATTTTTCCAACTGTCCTTGATATCTCTCTCTTTCCTCCTCCTCACTCTTTCCGTCTCGCTTTCTGCCTCTCTATGGGGAAGATATTTCCGTCACACGTCCTCATTAAATCATAGACCAGCTAGACTTTGTGAGTTTAGAAAATGCCTTCAAAGCACACACACACACGCACTATGGTTAATGAACAGTGCACTCAGTATACTACCCAGCACAGTAAACTGACAGGGTTTGCCTAATCCCTAGTTATAAAAGCCAAAGAAGACTAGGTCCAACATCCTCTTGCAGTTTGCCAGTATGTAAAAATCCACTGTGAAATTAATGCTATTCATAGGAAATGCCAATTCTATGATAAGACTGGTGTTTCTCATCAAAATCCACCAATCACATGAAAATGATGAGAAAAACCCCCAAAACCAATTAAGTGATGATGGATTTTTGTTTTTACATAAAAGTGAACTTAATTAAAAGATTTGCATTTGAGTGACCTGTTTACAGCTACGATTAGACAAATTTACGATAACACTTTGAGCTTAAAGAAACCAGATTTTCAACAATAAACAGACAAAAAAAGCACTGAGAGAAATAATGCGGGACAGAAATACGGGTTTATAGTGTGGAGCTCAGAGCTGCAGACAGGCCATGTTGGACAGGACAAATGGCCTGCTCATCACACCATCAGCACTGGATTGTCCTGGAAGAAGCTGCTGGTTGAGAAAAACTGGGTTGAGTAATGAATGGGAATGAGCAGTGTGGTGTTGGGGGTGGCACAGGAAGGTGCACAGCAACAGATTCAGGGGACAATTCACAAAGAATGAATTGTGGTCATGACAGCACCATAAATTGTGCATCAGCTGTCACTGCTACCCCCTCCCCCCACCTTTCACAAGGCCTGATTAAAAAACAAACATTGTGCTGATGATATTACAGTGCAAAGACGCCCATAACGTCTAGCAGTTTTGACAGTGTTTGTCACCCTTTTCTGTACAATACAATATTCACAATTTAAGCAAGCTGCTTTTGATGTGTGTTTTGAGAACCACCATGGACTGTTACCCGTTTCACAGTATACACACATCAAGGACTGATGTTGTCTTAGACTCAGTAATTTCTCCTTGTGTCTATCAGTGTTAACTGTTCTCTCTTTGTGTCTCAGAATCACCTCTCATCAGCCAAAACCTCAGCTTGTCTGATAACCGGCCAACAACCTCCAAGCCTTCACGCCATCCCTGCCAGCCACAATTCTCCTCATCTCTCCCACGCTCACACCAAGCCACCCTCCATCATCATCCTGCACCCGCTGCCTCTGGACCTCATTCGTTCATCTTTAGCCCCTCTGCCTTTGTTATTTCAGGGCAAAACTAACCCTTTCACCACCAAACCTACCCATTTTCTGTGTCCTGCACTTAATCAAATCGTGGTCAAAACACAAAAAAGCAGCAACTATGGAACACAGACGGACACCAGCGACTGCATCAGTCCCCAGTGTTCACCCATGCACGTGTGGACGAGGCTTTGATGAACTCTCAGTCAAGGTTGTTGCCACATTGTTAAGTGTTTGAAAGCATTTACTCAGTAAGTCCTGCACAAGGGAGTGATTTTATTTACTTTATTATGTTACTTTATTGTTCTTTTTTTTTACTATAAGGCAATTTTTTTAATGTTTCTGATGTGTTGTCCTAAAAATCCACAATGAGTACATGCAGTAAAAAAAATGTTCATACTGACAAAATTACAGATAATTATAAAACTCTACACTTTCCCATCCAATTGTTTAGATTGAATGACACAACTACTGTTTGATTGACTCACGTTGCTCTCATCAACCTCATGTTTAGCCACTGCGTCAAACAACGATCAACAGGGGTTTAACTCTCCTCGTCACGCTGCCATCGAGCAGAACTAAAGAATCCTGCAACGAGGGAGTCCAAAGCCTTACATTTGCATTTGCATATGAACCACTTGACAGAGCTGCACAAACTTGTGCTATTCATCACAACTCCTGTCAGAATACAGCCTAAATCAATAATAAATCAGAGTTTTAAAAAATTAGAAATTACCGCAAGCAAGAGGTCCTTGAGCATACGTATACAGTTATACACGTACAAAACAATGATTAGGCTGATGGATCCAACAGTGTGGAAATGATTAGCTGCAGAAAGACAGACCGGGCTTACGTCTGGTGGAGATAAGACAAAGAAAGTGATGAAAGGAGAGTGATGGTGCAGTCAGGCCAGCTGCCTCTCCTTCTCCATGTGCTCTTGTCAAGGAGAATAAAATGTTTAAATTTCATCTGTGGGACGACCTTGACTGGCTGAGAGTGGAATTGAATTTCTGTGGAGAAGAGTGGATGCTGGAGTGGCTGGACTAAAACAGATCATGCAGGATAGATGATTAGAAAATACTGAACAAGTGAACACAAGAGGGGATGCAATACATTATGCATCACAACTGGCTTGCCGCTTGTACTTCAGTCAGTAATGTATTTGTTTATTTCTTTGAGCAATGCCAGGCTTTGCCTCACAGGGTAGGTAATTTGCTTGAGTCTAAGAAAAGCAGAATAGGTGTGCTCTTGCATGAAAAAATGCCAATTCGCCACGTTTTATTAAATATTTAAGTGCAAAGAAAACCAGTGAAAGCAACTAATTAAAATGCTGCTAGTGTAAGACTTAATAGGACCATTTTAATATAACCTGGAATAAAAACAAACACCTGTTGGAAAATGAATTTAACTCAATTAAAATTTGGCTGCAAGCACTGAGCAGCAACAAACATCAATCAGTACATTTTAGAATATCAGAGACATTTCTACTTTCCTTGCAAGTCAAATCTATTACCAAGTATATATGTGAGCTTGTCTGAAAATAGCAATTTGAAAAGTTGGCTCAGGATTTTCTACATTTAGCATGGCATAAAGGCACAACGTCTGAGTGACAAGTGGCAGTTTTGCATATTGCTTCTGAATTTTTTTTTTTTTTTTTTTTTTTTTTTTAACATTGCATCATATGTCATAAATAGAGGGAAACCATCCTTCACTGTGCCTCCAAAGTCGGTGGTTCTGAGTGTAAGCTGGTATATTTCAGTAAGGTTGTAGTGTTTCAGAATTGTTTCACTGCATTTCACAATTTGTGATCATGATCAATTATTGCATTTGCACAGGCTGCAATAACTCCTGTCTGACAGGACATACAGTTCTCCAATTTTGCGTATGAAAAAAGGAACAGCGCTAGCTTTCGTGCCTTGGTGCTTTTTGTGCAGGTGAAGTGACACTGCTGCATCTGTGAGTGGTGTGGATTTCAATTTTGGATGGACCTTTTGATTACAGAAGTAACACTAAGAGACATAGAGCTGAAAATGATTCCTGCCTTACTTGTGTCTCTACCTTTTACAGCACAATCAAACATAGTTTGGATTTTTTTATGCTATGTGAGACAGGACTGATACAAGCTGATAGCCACACATTGTATTCAGTTATGGATAAATATCATTACTCATGCCTGTAAGACAACCACCAGTACTGGTTTTATTAAAAACCTGATACATGATAAATTTCACCTTGTTGGATGCAAGCACAGCACACTAACCCTAACTGGGCAGATGTCACTCCCTGAGATGTCTGCCCACTTCTTCGTTGGTGTTCCTGACACCACAACTCGATCTCTCTCCTGTGGCTGTCATTTCTCCTTGTTCTGGTCTGTTCCAGGTGCCTTGGATGCCTGGCAGCTCATAATTATAAAGCTGTGGTCTCAGTGTCCAAATTAGCAATTGGAATAATATTTAGTAATGTTAAACTTGATACAGCTCGGTCAGGTACCTTCTGTTTATGTCACTTCCAGTTAGTGGGTCTAATGCAAAAGTAAAATTATATCACAAAAATGACTCCAAAGTGACTTTAGCATATAACTATATGTATATAACATCTCGCTAGTACATCATTTTCCTACACACTAATGTATTGGGGTCTCTAACCTGCAATTTGCTCTTTAAATATGCCACTTTTTTGTTGTTGTTTTTCCAAGCCAAATGGTGTAAAAAAATTATGTACTTTCTTGACATAACTTTATAAAGTGTAAAACATGCATACACTAGCACTATCAATACAAAAAGTTGTTTTCACGCCTTCAAAAACAACCCAGAGGAGCAAATCCTGATCTCGCTCTACTATTGACTGGACAGCATTATTTGTCAATAATTTCCAAAATGCATACGACTGTTCTCTGATCTGCATCCACCACTTATTTAAAGCTTGAACTGGGCACATAAACAACTTGCTTGCAGTGTGATAACAACATTAACATATGCTTTTGCTCCAGAGAGACGAAAGTCAACAATCCCGTCTGCTAATTATTACATTTCTAAATACTAGTTTGCTTGGGTAGTTTCATTTTAAGAGAAACAATTTGTTGCAAGATGAGGTTCGGTGAGGTATTTTTTTCCAGGGAAGAGTTCTACATTCTTATTCTGCACAGAAGCAATGGGGACGAGGCCAGAGTGATGGTGGGTGTGAAAAGAGCTGTGTTACTGGAGGCTGAGGTTTGCATGAGTGTTCCAAGTGCTTAGAATTGGGCAACGAAGGGATTTTGTGAAGGCTGGGAAAAGATTGTGCTAATAAAGTAAACAGTGTGTCTCATGCTTCAAGTCATCGTCAATATTTAACTGAGAGCACAATCTCTCCCTAACCTTAACCAATGCTGCAATGCCGAAACAAAAGCATAAAAGATTAATCATTCTATTGTCGCTCCGAGCTAATACTGCATTGCAAATACGTCTCTTGAAGGAAAACAAATGAAACTAGAAGGGCACTCAGACAGAGCAGACCACGTCAAGGCCAATACTCCATTCTTCCATGATATGCAAATCTACAAGCCCTGCTGCTATATGTGTCTGGATATATTTCCAAAACTATTAGAATTTTGTCAAGTTATGGTCTTGCCTAGCTGAAGGCTTATCATCGAGCATTTTTTCTATCTCTCTGCTGGACTTTGTTGCAGACAATAGCCATTTGGATGTGAGTAAGAATATTATTATTTGCATGATATGTGTGTACTTACGTTTCCATAGCCACACATTATTTTGAGGTGAAACAAAAAGAAATTTAAGCTGTTGATTTTTATTAAACTGTGATCTCATTTTGAATGCTTTACAGCAGGAAAAATAGCCGATTGTTGAGTCTCATTCCCAGGTCATTAAATATGGATGCTTTTCCGTAAGCAGCTCGATTCAAGACATAAGCCAGCAATTAGATGACCTGGAATGAGACTCAGCAATCAGACAATCTTTAGTCCAGAATCAAGCGGTGAATCTTGTAAGAAGATGAACCTCTTTCATTGTTCAGTAGACATGCAGTTCACAAAATATATGATAAGGCATCCAATATGTTATCTACTAAATATATATGACAGTAATACATCATAGCTCTCAACATATAACATGTAGATATTTTACAGGACTTTATAAGCTTATAGAGAGCTGTGAAAACATTTTTGGCCATAAAATACTGCATTCATGCAGTAACAGCAAGCAACTTTCTTCCCACCAATCCCTTCCTTCAAAACTCAAAGCGCCCCAAGTTATATACACTAAGCTGACGCAGACAGAGTGTTCATTCCCTATGATATCTTTTACTCTCCCTCTTTGATGAACTAAACCTGTCTAACATGGTTGTTTTACTGAGCAAGGAAAATCTCAAGGCTGTCTGGTACAAAGCAGATCTAGGGCTGCCTGTCTTACTTTTTTGTGTCTCTGGAAGTGGGTGTACATACATGTTAGTCCCCTTGCACACAGCGTATGGAGTAACTATCCATGCTTGTTTACTGCACTGTATGTACCTCTCAGTACCAGAATAGCATAATGTGATTTATACAATCTGACTGAATAGAGGATTTTGAGATAGGTTTGCTCTGAGTCTGACTGAAGACATTAATTTGATGGTCTACTCTCTTGAAAATAAAAAAAAAAGAATTTACAATTGTAAAACAATCAAATACAAAACAGTTCAGTGTGTTTGTCCAAAAAACTAAAATGTAAACAAAAGTTATTTAAGGATTCTGTGATTTGGATTTAATTTAAGGCATATTTTGGCAGACTTAAAAGAATCTCATCTTGCTGCCCAGGTTGGCATGATTATAGATTTAAAAACAAACAAAGAAACAAACTAAAAAAAGGAAAAGAATTTAAGGTTTAGGTGCTGTGCTCCTGAATGTGTTGCTGGGTAACACACCCAAACAGATCAAATTGCACTCTTGCCTTCCCTGCAGAAGTCCTAACTAAATGCATAAAGCTGTGAATACATGATTAGAGTAGTTTCGATACCAGTACCAAATACCAGTCTGGGCACAGATCCGATTCCATGCAATTTAGTAGCGGCTAAACAGTGAGCAACTACTTCCCAGTTAGCTTAGTTTGGTGCAGTGTAAGGAATTAGATTTTCATAGATTTTAGTTTTTAAGTGCTGTTGCACTTCTGTTTTACAGTATTCTATTTAAATCTTTTTACTTTAATAAATTATTATTACACCTTACATTTTAAAGTAATTGTTATTTTTATGCATTGGTATTGGATCAGTACTCGTACCAGTCGCTACCAAATTTTGAGTATCAGAATCGGTATCAGGAAGGAAAAAATAGTATTGGAACATCTCCTTACATGATACATCACTAATAATCACTTGGACAACCACATAACCTGCTACATTGATTCGATACCTCATAATTACAAAATAAAGAATTTGGAATTATGACTGTAACCCAGGTACTCATTAGGGGATCATTTCTTTAGACAGTTACAAGATAGTAGGTCATATGTAAAATACGAAAGTAACATGAAGCCATGTGTGAGGTGTAAAGGGGAAATGTCTTTTGGTAGAGATGTGAAGCAGGGTACACAACTACAAGATAATCGGGCTGATTTTGGGCCAAATTCTGCCCTGCGGACAATCCTAAGGAAAGTCCAGATTTTTTGATGGTTCTGAAGATTATCTTGTCAAGTTGTTGTTTCTGTGTTTTTGTTGTTTCACGTGTGTTGTGCTGTGAAAAAAAAAAAACCATTGGCTGTTCGCGTCACTAGCACTGCCCATTATCAAAGAACATGACAGGCTGTTAATTAGCTGGGGAGAGCGCACGCCCGAGGTTTGTCTGTTAAATGATTAGCTGTTTGGATGTCACTAATAGCTCACTCCATTATTAAGGGACATGATAGGCTGTTTATGAGCCAGGGAGGTGAAACACTTCTGTTTTTTTCTGCAGCCATGAGTAAAACTATGAAACATTCTATCAAATTAATGTTTTATTGTACTGATGTCTTGTCTCTTGCCAAAAGATACCACTATATCATTTATTGATATCGAGATCATTTTACTGCCCAGCCCTTGTGGTAAGCTGTTTTGGTCATAGTGTTGCACTTCACACACTATAGAAACACCACTGTCAAATCTATGATTTTTTGTCATCGTGTGTGGGGTCTCCAACATTTTCAAATCTGTTAAGATTTTTAAGATATTTTAGCGAAGGCCAGGCTTCAACATCTCTTAGACATTTGAAACAAGTTAAAATGGTTGGGAGCCTCTCGTTTATTGTTGACTTTGAGTTGTATTGTATACTTTAAACTTATGTTATGCTTTTATTTAATCTTCTCATCTGAAAATTAATTAGTAACTTCAGTTGTTAAATAAATGTAGTGGCATAAATAGTGCATTTTTTCCCCAGTCTGAAATGTAGTGGAGCCAAAGTATAAAACAACCAAAGTTCAAGTATCTAAAATTTGTACTTAAGTACAACAAATGTACTTAATTACAACAACGTGACGTAGGACACAAACTGCTATCTCTGTTGTTTCACTGCTGCAGTTTTCCTCTGATGTCTTTTGTGTAGTGCAAAAATGCCACACTTCTGGATTCACAAGGCAATAAATAAACATACCTTTAACATACATACTGTATGTTATAGAAGACAATATTCATCACTCAGCTAACTGTTTAATTTTGGAAAGCAGGCCATATCAAACTTCACCTTTACAAATAAGGAACATATCGTGTCAGCAGTTTGATTAGTGATTTCTCAGTGCCAGCAGCATTTTTCTTTGGTGGTTTTATTTTTAGATAATCCTGTGGTAATGTGATTTCTGTAATCCTGTTGCATGTAAACTGATACACTCTGGGTTCTGTCTGTTCTGTTCTGTTGAGGCAAGTTGTCTGTGAATGTGCTGACGAGGCGCGATATCAACCAGTTTTGTAGCAGAGCTGCTGGACAATCTGTTTCTCATCTTCAACTCCAACTTAAGCTGCTGGAGCAGTTCCACTTCGTTAGATTTGACAATTTGGGTGAGACACTTTTCTATCCTTCTGCTGCAAGATCTCTCTCACACACACACACACACACACACAATTACACAGACAATTATAAATGCTCACATAAGCACAAACACACACTCTTGTGCACTTGATACATGCACACATACAAAAAGATGCAATTATATTCACACATGGATCAAAGACGTTTGAAAATACACGCGAATACACACTTGCAGAAAAGACGTTTTCGAGTTAGCGGACATCTGCTCCACGTCCATCTGTAATTGTCTGGTAACTGAACAAGCAGAAGACATTTATCACCCTGCCTCCTCCTCAGAGAGGCAGATGACATCTCCTCCAACACCTCCACCCACACCTCCACAGATCCTTTCGGCTGCCTCCGTATCACAGCTGCTGCACTGCTCACATCCTCTCCACAACATTTCCACTGTTCCTTCTCCTCCTCGTCATACCCATTTTTCACTCTTGATTATCTGCTTCCCTCACCTCTTTTGCTGTCATCTCCTTTTTTTTTTATTTCTGTGTTATTGTCTCATCAAACACCTAATCTTCTCATTTTTGGGGAAGTGGGCACTTTCATCTTCCAGGAACTTCCGTCTCTGTCCGTCTTTTTTCAAATGACTTCAGTGCACTCCTCACCTCTTTCACCTTCCTCCCTACCGCCTCTTTTTTCCCTGAATGCTGGACTGAGCTCATGCTTAACTGTCAGTGCTCGACCTCATCTGTCTCATAACTGCAGTAGATTTGACAAACGGGACAAAAAGAGGTCAGGAGAAAAGATGTCAGGCAGCAGCTCTTAAAGGTTTCCACTGATCCTTAAAAAACACACTAGTGTCACAGAACCACAGTTGGTTGGCAGGATGCCCTATATTATTACCTACTTTTCTTATTACTTGAGGCTGTTATGTGTTAGCCTTTGTTCTGAATATTAACTCTCTGTGGGAGGGTCTTTGTTCTTTGTCTGTGTCTCTCCTGTCTCTGTAGGATTGCTCATTACTTAAGTTCCTACTTCTTCTGCTTTTTTATTTCTAATCTCGTGTAGCCTGACATTTTTCTTGTTACAGTGATCTGACACACTTTGGGAGAAAATCTCATGAGCAGAAAAATAAAACTAAATAAAACAGATAAATAACTAGCTAAAATTAAGGTCTTCGATAACCAATCTAATAATCACATGAAACACTAATAGTCCCGCCATTATTTAAAAAAACATGAGCCCATTTTCCAGCACTCCTCCCTTTATCAAATGCTGTGCTCCTAGCCGTTTATTCCTCATGTGGGAACCCCAAAGATATCCTTGAGGGCGTTCCCAGCAAAAAGAAAAATCATTTGTTTTACCGATGATTTCATTCAGAAGAAACACACAGAATGCATGACTACTGTGGTCGTGGGTTTTATACACTGGGGGCTTAGGGTTGTGAAACTTTAAGGTCTTTGATGTGAGGATCCACACTCAAAGTTTCAAGCGTAAACTTACTGTAAGACACTAGAGTCTGCTAAATGAATGTGACCAACTGTAATGGAGTGTAAAGTCTGTATGAACAACTTCATCACATCTATCAGTTTAGAAGGAGTAAGTGCTACACTGACACTACTCGCTTTAATAACACAGCAGGTTATGAAAACATAGTCTATCACAACAAGGCAAAACTATGGCAACACAGCCGACCAACCCATATGAAACACGAGTTTGTATGTGAAGCAGTATTTAAATTATGACCTCCAGCAGCTGTTAGGCCAGAATTCTACCAACAGAAGTACTACATACTATGATATGATAGTACAGCAGAGATCATCCTTCACGCTCAGTCGTCCTGTGTACTCTGTAGAGACATGTAATCCAAAATTTAACAGAGATTTGTAGGTGTTAGTGAGAGAAAGAGAGAGATTTTTTTTTTTTAGATTTTTCTGACTCTCTTGTTATTGTATCATCTGATAATTACAGTCCATATACAATGAAAAATGGAGGCTCTGTTCCATGGCGTTTGCTCCAATTTTCATTCTCTTTGCACGTATTGTCTAAACCTCTTTGGTACAATTCTTCTTTTTTTACAATGAATAATAGACGCTTATCTAATAACTGAATAATAAATGAAGATATATATGTACTACATCCTGTATAATGCTTACTTCACTATGTATGTAACATATAGCATTTTAAGCACAGATATTTCCTTTGTAATCAGCTAAGCTCTATCTTAACTCAAACACATTTGCTATTGGTGATAATGTCATTATTTGAGAAAAACATACAAAAGAAATCCAGCACAACAAAGACAAATTAACAAATGTACTGAAAAATAACCATGTGCTAATCTTTGTTATCTGTTGACATTTAATCACAATTTACTGATAAACATACTCATAACAAAGAGAAATGTTTACAAAGAGAGATGTGAACTCGCAGCTGGTAACCTGGCAGGGCAGGTGGTGCTAATCTGAGGCATGTGTGTCGTGTGCGGGTGTAGTGGGATTGCACAGGTCAAGACCAGTTGTGAATGATTTCTCTCATGTCTTCCCTGCTTTTCCTCACTGCTCTCCTCCTGTGTTCCCCTCTCTTCCCCTAGAGCAAGACTTTCTCGGCTGCTTCTTTGTTAAAATGACAGGTCCTAATAGAATAAATAAGGCATCTATTTTTACCTGGCTGCTGGCGCGGTGATCACACTTACACACATACGAGCATGCAGCTCTGCACTAGAGGTTGGTAGAGAGCTGACACCTGACTTGGTGGAGAGGGGCGCAGAGGTTGAGGAAGGAGGTCATGGTGATTTAATTGAGAGAGAAAGTAAGGATAGTTTGAGAGCCTGAGTCAAAGGGGTAAAAACTCCAGAGAGGTGGCTAAGTAGATGGAGTAAGTAAGGTAGATTGATACAGGAAACAATAGGAAGAGATTAACTTTTTGGTAACACTATTTGAGTGTTTGCTGCAGTCACGCCTGTGTTTGTGTCAGAATCTTTCATCTGTAAACAGTCCTTTAAATTCGATCTGACATTTAACAATTAAAGAAGCACCATGATGTCACCTTTAGCTGTTTTTGAACCATATTTAAATTTTAATTGGAGGGTTTTTTGACACATCTCCAAAACATCTAATTAATTTTAAGCTGTTTTCAAGCAAACTGGTCTTCACAAATTTTCCATGTGACAGTTCACTAAGTGAACAAGCGATGGGGGAAGCAAAATAAGGCTAATCATATTCACAGCCACTCTGTTTTCTAAAGGCATTTTACAGTCTCCATTTTCGGAGTGTTTTTGAGAAGTTTGGAGGCACCTCTTGAGACATTTTTTTTGCAGAGCACACAGTATTTATTGACACAAACAAGATTCCTCTCATAAGCATGAAAACATTACATCTTAAGAAACAGGTATGGCATTGCCATCATTTTAAAAGTTTTAAATAACTTCTGAGGCAGTTTTTAAATAACATTTTGTCAAATAAACACCCTAAGATACAAGAACAAAAAACTAGACAAATGGCTAAAAACCATAAAATAAAATAAAAATAACAATAAAGAAAACACTATTTTAATTGGCTACAAAATGTGGTGAAGCCTGGTGCAGCTTCAAGACTTTAACAAGATGGTTATGCACCACTCTTGAGATCTGGTGAGTGTTCAGACCACCATTTTAATGCTCATTAACATTACCTACCTGTACGACAGCAACAAAATACAACCTCTGACACCTCATTTCATGATTTCCTCACCCATTGGGGGGCAGCAGAGTAAGCTGTTAACACAACATTTACCTCATATTTCACCCTGTGCTAAGCCCTGCCCCTTTGCTGTAAGCTGCTGCTAGTGCTTTTAGCTGCCGAAGAAAGCATGGAGCCCACACTATCAGTATCCGCACTTCCTGGCGAGGTATTACCAAATATTTGGAAAACAAACAAACAAGCAAACAAAAAAAAATTTTAGAGAGAAGTATAAATTCAATATGGAAAACTGACTCAGCAGTGAAAACAGGTTAAGGTTACAAAGATAAAGATAGGAGTTAAAGCCTACAGACCACAGTGCAGCTGCTTCAGCTTGTTTTTTTTTTTTACTTCATTAAAAAAAAATAGAGAATGTTTCATCATTTCAGTTTCAGACCAGTTTAGGACAAGGAGAGAACATTTCTCTTCATATGTGAACAGTAAAAGTAAAGTTCTGCTTTGCTGTCTGGTTCGAGTTCAGTGAACCAGTGTTACAAACTGGTGAAGTCTATCTTCAGACTTTAGCAGAAGTTTATCTTTAGACTCCTGCTGGCACCTTGGATAACTAGAAGTACCATATGTAGAGCAGAAAAAATCTACAAATAACATCATTTATAACATT
>JAPQLA010000004.1:3489768-3504223 GCA_029822935.1 Naso vlamingii | reverse complement strand
TTGGGAGCCCATTACATTTCTATACAACATGTAAAATCAAAAAAAGTATTGGGGTGTGTGTGTGTGTGTGTGTGTGTTTATGTGTGTGTGCATGCGCTGTTTACTGGCAAGCATTTACTCTGCAGCTGAAGTATGATTAAGCATCCTGCCAATTCTAAATTTATAACACAATAATCCAGATCACCCCAACACATACAAACAAACATTACAAGCCTCTATGGGTTTTGTGGGGGGGGCAGATTATGAATCTGTTGTGAGAATAAACTGTGTTCCTTAAACATCCCACATGGCTGCAAACACATTTACCTTAACTTTGCTGCTCAGACCTATGACTGCTGATTCAGTTTAATTTTCTTTTATTTTTTAAACATAAGTCTTTGAGAGATGAACCTGCTAAATGTTAGTGTGTCCTACCTTTGCTTATGTCCTGGTACTCCAGCCATAGCTGTCTCTGCACCTGTTTGTTGGGGTACCAGATGGTACAGGACTCCTGGAAGCCATACACGGCCTCCTGCACATAGTGGTTCCCAAACTCCCTGAGGATTGAGACAAAGTCGCTCCGCTGTGTCGCCCCATCGAGAGAATGGATGGCTGAGCTGAAGGCTGGGTACATGGAGGAAAAAGAAAACACTGAGGTAAATACAGAGGCTGCCTTCGTAGCACTGGTGCTTCAAGCTAAATGCTAAATGGAAAAATGGATGTACAGTCCACTTGGGTGATGTTGAAATATTTGATTGGACGAATGAAAGCTCTGACCTGCTGGTGGCACTATAGAAAAATGCACGATTACTAAAATCATGAGGATCTAACCTTCAGACAGCAATGAATACCACCTTCAGTGGCAATCACTCTAATACCTGTTGAAATATTTCAGTGTGGACCAGTGTACTAGTACTTCTTCAAGTAATAAGTAGTAAAACTATTTTCAAATAGAATTTGAGCAACAAAATTAAATTTACTCCGAAACAAAATAACTCTTTATGTCACTTACACAATACGTGTCTTCATTCCTTTGAGATAGACAACGCGCTGCAGTCTATTTTTCCTCCAAATGAGCTGGACAAATTCATTGATTGTGCGGCAATCAGGCGTGAGTGCAGGCGCTGTCTACAAAGTGCAACACCGAACAGCATTAATATGAAACGGCTTCAGCTTTATGTTGAATAGTCTCACTAAAATCACATCCCACATTCGCGAGACAAGCATTTTCTGGAATTTCCCACTTGGAGTGAATGTAGTGACACCACACATTGCATAATATTAAAGTCATGTAAATTTTACTGCTGTTGCACTTTTTAAACGGTCCCTGCACACTCCCCTCACAACCAGCTGAACCTGAAAAATTTCTCATTACCTTCTCTCTCATCTTTGAACATCAATATAGCCAACCTGACAGTGCTGCTGTTTGCTGCTGCTAAACGTGTTTTGAGCTACAAGCAAATTTCATCAGTTGTTCGTCCATCTGGTGACAGAAACAGATGTTTAAAAAGAAATGCAACCCCAAATCACAGACATGTTTGTTGGCACGAGATGAATATTGTCACAGGGTCATGTTTTTGTGAAATATGGTCGGTCATAGACGGTGGAAATTTTACTTTACAAATAACAGACATGGCAGATTTGCACAGGATTAAGATCACAGACGTTCTCTGCAATTACTTCAAATTACCTGAGGTCAGCGGTAATGCTTTCCCTATGCAAATATGCACATTCACAGGTGCACATGTGTCACATGTGAAGTCTAAATTTTGAGGACAAAGGAGGCAATTACCAATTTTGTGCAACGTAACGGAAAGTAATATAATGAGTAATATTACAAGTTACTCTTGGCATGGAGTAATGAGTAAATTAATTCTTTTACTTAAAAAAAAAAGAGTAATGAGTAATGTATTACTTTTTCTGAGCAATGAACCCAACACCAGTCTGGACCAAAGCAGAATAACACTCTTAAGAGCCACACAGCTAATGCGGCTAAAAAGTTCTGCATTCAGGAAGAGCAGAGTATTGAAACTTTTGTATAAATGACCTTTGTCAGTGTTGTGAAGTGACGCTTAAGAAACGTTTGTCATGTGTATAGATTTTGACAGTGTTGTCCATCATCAAGATTTTTTTGCTTTAACTGCTTTTTATTTAAAATTTTGAGATCTGAGTTAAAATGGTGCAAACTTCTTATTCGACAAGTCTTTTACACTTTCACGAACCTGAACGATGAGTTTTTAATCACTGAGTTGACCACAGCACCTGTGCCAGATGAAGCCTGATTTCTGACTGGCCATGACAACGCCAGCCTCTGCTGTGTCGCATACTTCAGAACGACTGAAAGCTCAAACAATAGTTTTTCCCTCTTTAGTTAGATCAGGACAAGTGGCAGTAAAAACCTCTGCGCTAAGGAATTTTTTTATGGCTAATTTACACAGTGAAGCTCCCGCAGGGACTTTGTGTCCTGGGAGAGACCTAAGTTGAAATAACAGGCTTTTATTCACACTGGTGGGATAACAGCACTTCTACAAACCAGTGTATACAACTGTCAGGAAGACTGTGATTCTTCTTAGTGTAAGGTAATGGTGACTTAATTGGAAGCAAGCAAAGTCTATGCAACTTTTCGGGAATTCACTGACTGGGGTGCAGAATGAGAATATAAAGTCCATGAGTCAGAGTGTTTGATATGATACATTGACCACACTACAACAAAATAACCGTGTGATCACCAGGTCTCCCTCTCAGCAAATATTGGGAGGCAAAAGTGCAAGAGTAATTTATCATTATCATTTCCAGGAGAAGTAGTATTAATATCTCAGCACTCATGCTCCGCTCACTCTTACTTCTCCTCTAAAATTAAATTAGGAGGCCACTGAAGTGAGAGACAGAGAGCGCAGTGAGGATGAGCGATGGGGGCTTTGCTATCAGATGTAAAAATCAGTAGCCTCACCCCTCCGGTGACTGTTGAAATATGATGAGCCAAAGTGGGAAATGGGAGTAAAAAAGACAGGCTGGCGAGTCGCTTCTGAGTGAAGGGAAAATAGAAACTGTGTCCTCAGCAGACATGGCAGCCAATTTCAAACCACAGCAGCACAGCTGGAAATGCATTAGATGTGACATGGCTGTATTTACAGTAGGGTAGCTGCACTTATCAGAATGAAAACTATTTGTGATAGATTTATGAATAATGTATGCACCTAAAACATGACAAAAATCCAAATTATGAAAAGACATTCTTCTTCCAGACAGGGTTAGGGTTCTGATTGAACGCAATATTTCAACAGATTTTACTTTACCCTGAAACAATGCCAACAGAACAAGACAAGTTATGTAGTGTGACAAGTAAAAAAGAAGGCAGATGTATTTTCATAGAATAATACATTTAGCACTGAGAAAGCTGTCAGGAAATATTCAGTATAATCCCTGATGTGGCAGCAGCCAGGAGCAGCCTTCAAAAGAAGTACTGCTTGACTAAATACCTTTCCACAGTTATCTTATTCTGTGAAGTTTCCATGGCAGACACTGTCACAAGGACTCGGCCGTCCCATGGATACAAAGCTCTGTGATGAGTGAATGGATATCAGAGAGACATCTTTCCACCAATCTATCCATCTGCATGTATGTGTTTATATCTGTCATCATGTTTGCAGAAGACTTTCACTTTTTACCTGTAAAAACAGCCTTATGTAACCTACTCAAAAATGTCTAATGAAAAAAGAACATCTGAGAAAAAAAAAAAAAAAATTAACACAAGTACAGGTAAAAACACAAGGAACAAGCCATGTGGTTTCTGTAGGGGAAATTCATGTACTCAGCTAAGATTTTGCTTTCTTACCTGCTCACCATATCCACAGTTTGACTAGAATGACTCTGAAGTGAATGATTCTGGCCAGGGAATCAGGTTTTAGATGATACTTTAATTTCAAATGCAGAGAAATTAACACAGTGAAGGTGTGTGGTTCTTGATCACTCACGCAATCCCGTCACAAAGGAGAAGGAAAGAGCCGGGGGTTTTTTTGTTTTTTTTATTTTCTGCGCGATACCTGGCAACGTGCATGTCCGTGCCCACCGACATCCACGTCTAACAGCTGAGGGATCGCTACAGACTTGTGTACACACCACCACCATATATCATCGTAAGCATCCCAAATTTGAAGGGACAATACAAAAGAACTAAATGCTCTTTGGTACATGGACCAATATTACAAATTTAACACGCCCTCAGCTGATTGATGTGGATGTAAGTGTGCAGGGACACGCGCATTGCCAGGCTCAGCTTGGACAATCAATGCCTTTTTCCTCTTCCCTTGTGATGTAAGTATGTAAATGGACTGTATTTATATGGCGCCTTTCTAGTCTTTTTGACTACTCAAAGCGCTTTACAACACAAGTCAGCATTCACCCATTCATACACACATTCACACACTACTGTAAGGGCAGGTGACTTCTCTACAAAGAGCCAACCTGCTCATTAGGAACTCATTCACACACATTCACATTCACTCATCAATTTGGGGTTCAGTATCTTGCCCAAGGACACTTCGACTTGTAGACCGGAGGACCGGGGATCGAACCACCTTTGATTGGTAGATGACCCGCTCTACTTACTGAGCCACAGCTGCCCCAAGTATGTGAGTGATCAAGAGTCACACACCTTTGCCTGAATTTGAAATTAAAGTCTCATCTAAAACCTGATTCTCTTGCTGGAATCATTCACTCCATAGTGGTTCAAGACAAACCAGTGCAGAATAATAGAATTTCAAACATGCCATACAATACGCAATTAATTGGGATTAACTACTGAAATTCTACGATTTATCATGATTGGGTTTTTTTTGTTTGTTTCTTTGTTTTTTTTTATTATTTGACAGCCTTAGTAATATTGAAACTGCATAATCAGCTATCACTGTGCTGGTGAAGACATGACTGTCAAGTATTGGTCTCCCTCTTTCTGAGATCATCTGCGTCTGCAGCTTTATTGTCATTTAAAATTTAGATCACACAGAAAGTTTAAGTGACTAAAGGTTGTGGTCTCAACTTTACCAGCACCCAAACCTCACTGGGCTCTGTTTAGCTCACACACACACTCAGAGAACAAGCTGGTGTTTTAAGTTTTACACAGTCAGGGGACTGTTTTAGAAAAGCTCTGTTCTAGGAGCAGAAAAATGCTGTTTTAGTTTGGACGAAGGGCTGAAAACAGAGAAAAAATGCTTTTACAACTTCAACCAGCACAGTGTGGATATAGATTAAATATTAATTCATGGTTTCAAGTTCGACTTGTACTCTATCATTTTCCAAGAAATCATGCTGTATTAAACTTGTATGTGTATTTAGAGGCTCCAAACCCCAAATGTAAAAAGTGGGGGAATCCTGTACATGCATACATTACCCAGTGTGCTGAGTTTATTTTCAGGTTTTTTGCTGGAATACATGAGGGAAGCTAGAAACTGAATGGAGAAAACCTGAATACTGAGGCCTGACCAGTATTGGATTTTTGAGAAGATGCTGTTACTCAGTAGGTGATTTATTAATTTTTAATGGAGGGGCGGCCTCAATCAATGAAAACAAAACATAATCTGCAGTCATTTCTCTTCCAAAGTATTTTGTAAGAGAAGTCTTAGGATGTACCTTCAATGATCATAGAAATATTAGAGTAATACTATTGTAATATTACTGACAGCAGAATGTCAATGATCCTCTTTCATGACTACATGTTGCTTCTTGTCAGTTTGGTTGAAATATAGGCTTATATCATATATATTGACTACAATATAGCATAGTACTTACAGAATTTATAGAATATATTGTTAAGAGAAATGACAGATCATAGAGAAAACCGACAGAGAAGAGAAAAAGATGTATTTAGAAATCTGTCTGCTACTCCAGCACCATAGACAACGCCATGAATGTATCAATACACATCAGACTTAGTTACTTTATGATTGGTTCATCTAAAATGCACGAGCCTCAATCTGATAAACAATAAACGAGTCAGACAGACTAGAACAACATGCAACCAAACGACCCTCTACCCCCACACTCTCTCCGCCACAAGGGATGAAGTGGGATTTGGGATAGCAGGTTAAGAAGGGGGTCGCATTTTGGTCATTTGGCTAACAAGGGGGGAGGCATCCCCCTCATATCTCCTACTGCTGATACCAGTATTAGGGAGTAAGAAAATTTAGATATCGCATATATCTGCCAGAGTAACTGAATGTGGTTATCAGATAGATGCGATAATGGATAAAAGATACAAAGATACGTAACGGAGGCAGGATTCTTACAATTCATTTCAACAAACTTTATTCAAAACACCAGTGCAGCGAACAGGACACACTTCATATTATTAGTTATTATATGAAGGGCCACCCTCTGCAGGACAATCTGCATAATTACATCCTATTAAATCACGAGTCCAAGCATTTGTTCCAGCCTTAAAAAAAACAGTTTTAAAACTAGCACATATAGGGAAACACTGACATTGATACCGATGTATCTGCAACAGGCCAATATTCGTCTCTATTATATCCACAAACGGATATATCAGTCAGGCCCAACTAAATACATTCTAAAATTGACAGCGAACTGCTGGAAAAAAAAACAAAAACAATTTGAATGACAACAGATTTACACAACAATGGTGCATCAACATTTATTTTTCTTTTGGACACAGGTGATGGCATGTTCCATCAGTCTCTGTTCGTCACAAGAGTGCCAACAGTACCGCATCTCTTACTGCCATAGTACAATTTATAAAAGTGTTTGAGGCTTCATGCTTCATTTTAAGTAAAGGAGACATCCATTCCTTCTGGACTAACATGAATGACTGTATGTTTGCGCTGTGATAAAGTAACCTCCCTCACAGTAAGCACCTCACGATGAGGCCCTGGTTTTGGGTGCTTCTTGGAAAGGCAACTTTTATGTGAACTACTGAAAACTTTTGCCATCTAAAGCAGCTGAGACAAAGTTGTTTATGAGGAATTTGTTGTTTATGCCGGTTTTTTTTCTTTTTGTGTGGATACATCTGTCTTCGTAAGCACCCCAGGTCTATGTGTTCCTATTGGAGATTAAAAGTTATAATGAGTTATGATACAATTAACAGTGGAGTTGTGATTGTGATTATAATTGTCAGTGGGTGCTGTGCTTTACAGCTCCGTGTTCTCTTGTTTAACTGTACTTTCCAAGCAGCTTTTCAGTTTTTGCCCTTTTCAAGTGACATTTTGCTAATCTGTGATTAAAGGAAACTCGACCCTCACCCATTTATTGCCTTTCAGTGTTCTCCAAGCACTACGGTTACACAGCGCCACAACCACAATCAGTCCATAATTGACTGTTTCAACAAGGGTTTAATTTGACATAATGGACCCAACTTGAACCTTTTAGCACCACATTACAACACTGCCAGCAAAATGCTCCTTGGGGACAGTCTTTATATGTTTAACAACTTAACTACCATACAACTGCTTGTGTTGCTGCTAAGAACAGATTTAGAAATGAATGTTTTTCAGTTTCAGTTTCAACATTTAAATATTATTCTGTTACGACTGAGATCAAAACAGCTGAAATAAGTTGGCACTGAAAGATGAGATCTCTGTATTATATCTTAAAGCACGAGATAAGAATGTTAGCCAGTCTAATCAAAAGATGACAGTCTGCCTGTTAATCACATTGCTGATCAAAAAATTAAAATTAAAGAAAGTTCCCAAGCTGTTATGATGAGCTGCCAACCTTGATATGTCATATTAATTACAATGTGATAAATAATTGATAGCTGTCGGTGTTGTTTGTCTGTGCAGAGAACGTGAGAGACCCGGGCATGGTCTCCTCCAGCATAAATAAACAATCAGTAATAACAAATGATATATATAATTAATTGCCAGAAGCACAGAGTGATTTACCTTGAGAAAGGACCCACTGATTGAGTTTGACGTGGTACAGCACAGAGCGCAGACTCCAGTGCTGAACGAGGGGATAGCCAGACACCTCACTGTAGTTCACCATGCCTGCAATAACACACAAACAACACATTAGTTTTTTAAGGCTCAGTCCTCGGTGCCAGATGAAAGCGGGGCTCAGCCAAGTTCAGCACCACGCCCGTAAAAGCACACTGAAAAACTGTGATATTAATGTGTTATTTACTCCTATAGGGGAGGAAATTGCAGTCTTCAATTTTAGATCAAAGGGTGGCCCTACATTTCATTCTTGTTTACTTTACCTGGAGAAAATGTGATGAATATTAATATTATATTAGATGACAGGAGAGAGAAGCAAGCAAAGTTTCCGGTGTTAGATCAAAGTGGAGCCCGATCTACAGCTCACCCTCCGCAGAATAAACACTAGAAATGGCAAGATTAATGAAAAATCTATTTGGAAATGGTGCTATAGTTGAAGGCAGGCTGAAGCCTTCAGTGTTAGATGATTGTGAAAGACATTCACCTGAATATGAAGCCCATTTTTTCATTTTCATATATTTTTAAATCCACGGCAAACTCCAGACTTCAACTTTTACTCTTTGTCAAACCAAAGACCATCGACAATGTCTGCTAAGTTCTCTCTTTAACAGTTCCTGCATGACACTAAGCATGTCTCATTCAGATGAGCTGAAAAACATATTAGGACATATAGAAGCCTTATCTCTTGCTTATCGAGCTATTGAAAACAATAAAAAGAAGAGAAATTTATTCATGAGCCTTCCCTCATCAAAATTAAAATAAGATTTTTCAAGAAGTGCATCCATTCACTTTCATATGAATTAACTGCATGGATCACAGAGATCGTGAAGAGAAAGCTGTGAAACTCAACCAAAGCATAGTAGCTCTTAATTTAGAAAGACAATATTCTGTCATTGAGACTTTTCATTTTTATTGCCAGTAAATGTCCCATTTTATATGAAAAGAGCACTATTTATGCAGAATCGCTAATTATTTAACTGTTGTTCCAACCTTGACTCAGACAAAATAACTATTTCTATTTAGAGAAAAAAGGTCCATAGAAGAAAGTCAGCAAGGCTGCATCTAATTATTCCTCTTATCTGGTTATTTATTCAAGTGGATTCTATTACATAATGCACCAAAAAGTAGCGAAAATTGTCCATCACAATTTCCAGGAGCCCTCAGAGCATTGCTTGTTTTGTCAGATCAACACTCTGAATCCTAAATATATTCAGTAGAGAGAAAAGCGAGAAAAGCAGCAAATCCTCATAACTGAGATACTACATTAGTATCTCAGATAACCCTAACCCCTAACCATGCATAATTTTTGCTTAATAAAAAATGACTAATTGTTTATCAGAATTGCAGTTGAGTGTCAAGTCGATCTGGTTCCACATGAACAAAATCCTTTGCTTCACTTCAAGGCCAATATCTTACCAAACCTCCTGTGAACAAGCCAACACTAGCTTTCAGTTTAGTCTGTTAAAATTACAAACATTACCAGCAGCAGATAATATCAAGTGTAGCTAATTAACATTCACAGTTCATGGTCTTTTGGTCAGAGCAATATTTTGTTCCATCAATCTGTGATTAAGAGTGGACGGTGCAGTTTTACAGTTTCACAAAACCAACAAAGTGATAATTCTTCTGTAATACAACAGTTTATTTGCATAACAACATTTTCATGTCTGGGGATCAGAGGCCCCCACTTATCTTGCACATGCATATCATATCAATATTATGATTTAATGGACGTTACAGTTCTGAATTGGGACCATCATTTTAGGAACAAGTAGCTTGTGAACAACAGGATGAGTCTGCAGCCGTGCTTGTGGCTCTCTAAGGGTTTTACAGGGGTGTGCTGGCATGCTGAATGCTTCTGATGGCAATTATAAAATACTGATGTGAGGCAGGTCCTAATATGCTAACATATGCTAAGCAACACAAAACATGATGTGTGAATGGTGAATAAACCCAAGTCTTAAAGAAAAAGAATTTTTATTTTATTTTATTTTTTTGGATTTGTTTTTTTTTTCCAGATTAAAAGACAGAGAATCACTAAAACAATAAGCAGTTCATTGTGAAGGGAACATGCATGTGTGAAACTAATTTCATGGCAATTCATCCAAAAACTGCTGACACAGTTCACTTAAAATTGCATGTCAGCTATCATCTCATTCATCATCTAGGAATCATGAATGTCTTTGAACATGTTGTGCCAATCCATCTGGCAGATGTTAAAACATTCCAAAGGATGAGGGAAACCTCTGACCTGCTGCTATAGCCACACAAATTGGGGGTTAGCCAAAATCATTATGATTTATTCTCTTAAATCATGAATTTCTGCGCAATATTTTATGTCCATCGATCAACTTGTTGAGATATTTCTGTCTAGACCAAAGTGGTGGACTGACTCAGCAACAGACCAGCTGACACTGCTATCCACATGGCCATGTGAGACCCTCCAGCGTTATGCTAAATAAAGTGTGGAGAAGCAGAAAATCTGATATTATGTGTCCAATACACATCTGTGCAGCTCATCTTATGTATCTACGGCTCATGAACAATAATAAGTCTGTCAACCTGGTACGCAGTAAGTAAGAACAAATTTCAAACAAATCTTTTACTTTTATTTACATCATACTGAATCTGGTGACATCAAACAGGTTTGGGATCTATCTGCAAATGGGATTCAATAAAATGCCAACAAACATCAACCTTTTCTTTTACTTGAACCACTGCAGATCCTAGTATTCTGTAAGTAGGTGGACCTTAGACCAGTATATCATCTATATTGATTTTGTTTCATTTACCAATCCTATCTCCTGCTAAAATCAATAGTGCCTTTCTCCTTTGCCTGAAGAAGTCACCCATGTTCAAAGGTTCATCATTTTGATGCACTGCACAGCCTGTCTAACATTATGCATGTGTCTTGCTACACTGACCAATGGCCTGTCATCTCATCCATGGCAACAAATAGCCTGTGTCAGATAAAGCACAACATACCGACATGTAAATGATGCCGAGGCATTCAGTTATTCTTGTAAAAAAGTTAGCATTAAAAGACCAATCTTTTAACACATCAGTTACAGATACAGCAGTAAGTGATAGAGCACGGAATGTGAGTGAACATGACTTGAAGTGAATAAATTATCTCCTCCCTCTCTTTTGGTTATGGCTGTAAACATAAAATTATGTTCGAGTTACACACATCATCTATTAACACAATGAAACACGAGCCAGTTAAAATGTCTGTCTTCTCTGGCTCCAATTTGTTGCAGGACCCTCTTATTATTGCATAAGAATGCAGAATTGGGCCTTTAACATTAACATCACTTATATCGGATACACGCAGAGCTGCAGCATATAAATCACCTCGTCTCCCATGGCAACTGACTGCCATGTCACGCTGCAGCAGTGGGATTACAGCCATACATCACTATGACTGCCCCTCACCGTGTTCACCAGCACATCCAGAAGGTATCTGGATAATGCTCATGACTGAGACAAGTTTCCTGCAACCAAAGATGCGGAAGAAGGGAACAGAGAAACGGAGAGAGGGAGTGAAAAGAGAAAACCTGTGTGGGTACGTACAGCTGAACTTGCTAGGCATGTGTGAGAAAGACAAACTGAGGCATGAAAGAGAGGCAATAAAAAGAGAAGGCAGCTGAAGTGGATGTGTATGAAAAGGGGAGAGGTAAATGACAGAGGTGTGATAAGGAAAAACATCTCTATCTCCACCTGAAGACGGGCAAGGGCTTGTGTGCACGGTACGGAAGAGAAGACTTGACAGTGACCAACATGGCGATGCATATTCAGGAACAAAGACTGGCGGAGACACTATCACATTCATTTTTTCCTGCATTTTTAAAATGCAATTCTGCAAACTTCACACTATTCATAGGGGAAAACCTTGCAGGCACGCATGTAAGAATTATGTCTGGGATGAAACAAATCAATGTATCAACAAAATAGAAGTGGGAAACAAAAAGACAGCTGTTGTATATATAAATGTTTCTGGCAGTTTATTGTATAAACATGGAAATGCTTTAAGTGTAGCACCTCTCTAGATTTACTACAAAATAACATACTGCCACAAATGCACACCCAGTGCACTTCAAAGTGCAAATGGACATTTATTTCTTTAGTTATTTATGCTTCCAAAATAAACCATTTATATATAAAACTTAAAAAAAAAAAAATAGGATTCTGTAATATTGTTGGTTTCTATCTGTTCAAGTAATGTTTTTTTTTTGTTGTTTGTTTGTTTTTTTGTATTTACATATAATGAACATATTAACTCTGCTCTGTGGGGCAAATGTGACATAACGGCTTTATTGAGACGTGAGCAGATCACTGCTGTTGCAATGTGCAGTATTCTGGAGGCGGCGTGCGAGAGGAGCTCAGACCAACAGTCTCTCTCACTGCCGTGGCAACAGTGCTGAGGAGCGGTGGTGGGCTGGAAAGGAATAATATTAATACAAGTCATTGCATAAGGGATGCTCGTCCCTGTATCTCAATGGTCGGGGAAACTGAGATTCCCTAAAACACTGTCAAAGTAATAATGTATTCATCCTTACAGAGACAACACAAAAACAGTTGTCATAGAACAGAAGCCTTGCATGCCGCGTATGTTGTGACTGTTTGACTTTACTCATGCTGTATGCAATGTATTTTTCTGGATATTCATAGTAGTTAATAAAGATGAGATATAGTTTATTTGACAATTCATAAGGGTTTTTGTTTGTTTTCTTTCTTCTAAACATGAGGTAAAATAAGCAAAAGACAAATATAATATATGAGGAATGTCTTTAGTCAGAGGTTGATCAGACACGAGAACAATATGTATGGAGTTGCAGAGGGCTTAAGATAAGAAAAACAAAAGTATAATTTTTAAAAAAAAAAGAAGAAGAAGAAGAAGTACAGGGACTGAGCTTATAAGCTCTCAGTTAGAGGGAGGCTATTACAGTCTGCACAGCCACGGAGACCCCTTAGTCTGAAAAAGAGAAAGAGCTAAATTTAATGAAGGACACCTACAACATGGTTTATGTGGAGCTGGTTCTGGTCTGTAATTTCCTGGAGTTGGGACAGTTGCATAAAAAATAGTATTTTAGTTCAGCAGTAATTGCAAACTTGTATTATCTATTTTGAGCATAAACATGGAGACACAAATTAGATATGACGTATGATGAGTGTTGTGACGCGTTCAAGGCCAGTAACAGTTCCTTTGCTAGGGTGCTGTGAAAATGCAATATTTGGCAGAGGCCTGACACCACCTATGAACTTGATGAATAAGCCTCTAAATGTGATGTTCCTACATTGTCCTCACCTTCAGCCACATCCATTTATCCCCTCTTATGGGAAATGGCTCCCCGGAACGATAGATATATTCCCCAGCACAAAGAGAGCGAGAGCACACGACTACATAACGTCCCCATCCCCAGCCCCCTCCTCTCTTGGTGAAAATGAGTAACAAGCCCAAAACATATACAGTAGTGCAGCGTATTCTTCTTCATGCTGAAAGGCCTTGTCTCCCTTTTAGCCCTGGGGTGCTGTGCTCTCATTGTCTGACAGAATGATTAATTTGACTGAACTTCACTTTGCAAACATCCCAAGTTCACAGTCTCTCTCCGAGCAGTCTGTGCCAGAGCCTTTTCAGAGAAGCAGCTTGGTCAGGGCTGTGTACCACAGCTGATTACCATTGTAAAAACAAAACAAAACATGAAAATGTCCTGCATTACAATGGCCAATATTTTCAAACCCTGACACGCAAATAAGCATTTCTTACATTAAAGCAGTTGTTGGAGTGAATATGGCTTTCACATAAGCCTGGCAGGGCCCGAAATGTATTTCTCTGCAGCTCTGGTCAGTACAGCTTACAGCAGAGAAAGTTAACTGAATACATTCTCATACCTCTAATGCATTGTTTGACTTTAAACCATTCAATTATTATTTAAAAAACAAACAAAAAAACAACTTTAAACTAAAGATGTATTAGATTAGTATTGGCTTATATTTTCATGTCTTTGCAAATTTACATCTCGATACTATCCACTGTCAAGAAAGTTAATTCCTTTATTTATACTGATGGTGGGAGGTGGAGGTGTGGGGGTTGACCATGACATTGCCTTGTTGTTTGGGGATGAAGTCAGAAATATCAAAGACTTTTTACAGGTTTTTTGGGGGTTCTAGAGGACAAACTACAGGACAGTTTTTTTTTTCTGCACAAAGTAAAATAAAAACTTCTGTTGTAAGATTTCTGCATGCAAGCTTGTATCAGAGCCAATTAAATAGTGTATTAAGAATGGGGATTCAGTGTTAAGTTATTTTTTGACAGTCTGTGAAGTGTACGATGAAATTGTATGCAATAAAATAAAACCATTATGTAATTAAAAAAAATATATATAAGGGATGTCAATCAATGAAAAAAAATTAACTAATTAATCGCACAATATTCTGTAATTAATTGTGATTAATCGCATTTTCCTAATGAGGCTTGTAATGGTTATTTATTTATGAAAAATCATGGAATTAATGTAGACACA
>JAPQLA010000004.1:3463451-3477503 GCA_029822935.1 Naso vlamingii | reverse complement strand
AGCCACAAAACATATTTGATCCTCATAATAAAGGTACACAACTTTAAATGTCAAAATTAGCTGATCATAATTTGTAATAGGCTTAAATGACCGTTTCCTGACTTTTTCACAGTAGGCTTTTTATGCTTAGTAGGCACATTAACTTTGAGTCCTCCTTGTGTTTGTGAAAATTGGTAAGGCAGCCTACTTTGATAATAAATCAAGTAAAGAATAGCTACAGTAGTTTTAGTTCAGTTTTGACTGAAGTCAGTTTAAGTTTGAATTCATTCTCAGCCATTTGGCTATCAGCCCTTAGGCCTGATCATAAAACACAATACAGGGCTCCAGACTGCGACCAAACGGTCACATCTGAACACATGAGGAGAAAAACAGCTGGGAGCGCCTGTGGAGCGTTCCCCTTCGGAGCTGTAGGGAACCGTTGGTTACGAAGGGTGGAAGTTTTCGGGAGGTGTTGTTCAGACCTGTTCCCTTCCAAAATGTAGAGAAACACCCGTGGGAGCGCAGCATCAGGGCTGAGGGAGTGGGAGGCTGTGAAGTGATGTTAATGAGCGCTGTGACTCTACGTTTTGAGCGTCTAAAGTTTAGTTTTTTTGTTTTTGTTTTTGTTTGTTTTTTTTACTTATGTGCGCGCCAAAGGTGACAGCTGATCACATCTGGATCAGCTGTCAGTCAGTTTAACAGCTGTTTGTGTCTGAGCACATCAGTACTGTCATATTAGACACACAGTTAGCAGAGTTTCTCTCTCTCTGTAATGTGACCTGATCAATGAACATCTGCACTAAATAAAAAGCTGCATGCTGTAATTAAACTGTGCACTGTCAAGCAGAGGTGCACTAATAATTACTGAAACGAAATGTTCATATTTTTGATTTTTCAGTATTGTCTGTTCTTATTGATGTCCTGATTTTAAAGTCATGATTTAATAACCAGAATTTAATTAAAGTGTTTTGGAACACTGGACTTTATTAATAAGGCTAAATGTTTTAGGAAAATTTAGATTTGGTTACTTTTATCAACGCTCAATGGTCAGCCTTACAAGTGACTTTTTTTCCCCCCTGGCAAACAGAATTACCTATTCTCTGACGTTAATCCATAAAAATAATCCAAATCCATAACAGGTCACATGGGAAGTAGCAACTCATGAAAAGAAAACTATTTCTAATGAATGTACAAAGTTGAAATTTGCACTGCAGGTTGATTTAAGGTGTGGCCCCGAAATTTCCTGCTTGTGCTCCTAAAGAAAGTAGAATGACTGATGCACACCTTCAAAAAGACTTACGGACAGGTGCGAAGGAGGAGAAATCGATGCAGCTGAAGATAAAAAGAGGAAAGTCCCGCACACCGTCCTATTACTTGCAACAAATTTTATTAAACTTTATCGGTCTAATGGACCGAAACGTTGTTCAGGTTTATGTTGTTCAGGTTCAGGTTTACGTTGTTCAGGTTTACCTGATAAAGGTCCATTAGACCGAAACGTCGTTCATTTGATAAAGTTTGTTGCAAGTAATTGGACAATATGCGGGACTTCCCTCTATTTATCTTCTGCTTGTGCTCCTAAAAAATTTCAGTAAGGGGCTACAGCTCTCCCAGTAAAGAAAGTTAGTCTGGAGTCCTGCAGTATCAGCTCAAGATCATTCAGTTCACTGACAAAATCACAACTTGAGAGCACAGATATTATTCCAAGCGACGATGCATTTTTACACTCACAGAATGAAAAAATAACTCAAGGACAGTATTTTTCTGTCCTGTTTCTTGTGGCTCCCTGCCCTGTTTTAGATGTGTCCCTGATTTCAACGATCAGCTCATTAGCAAGCTCTCCTGAAGTCTGGTAACGAGCCATTCATCTAAATCAGGTGTGTTAGAGCAGAGACACATCTAAAACATGCAACCTGAGAAACACTGCTCTAACCTTACAACTGTGATAATATTAAAAAATATAACCCTAATTCCTTTCTGTGTAATTTTTTATCAGAGCCATGGAGAGCAACTGCAGAGGGGCGTAAGAGCAGCATGAGGCTCAAGAGCCACAAGTCGCAGACCCCTGGATCAGACTAAGTTAGAAATTTTAATCTTAAACAAGTGTCCTTAATTAATTTAAACTCTTTTAACTGACTTAAAACTTTTCACATTTAATGACTTTAATAATTAAAAATACACCAGTTATTTTCCTGATTCTGACACTAAATCAGCTCTACGAGCCATGACTGTTGTCTCGCTTAAGAATTTTTTGCAGAATGTGTCTCAGTGCTGAATAATTTACAGCCCCCGCATGTTTTTCTAAGTAAATACATGCTGAATAATTGCTGCGCTCCAGCACACTCTGCATCTCCACTCCCCTTAAAACTGTGACAGCGCACTCTGCCTCATTGTGTCCAATCCGTATCTTGACTTGAGGGCTGTTGTTTGAGGATTTTGTCTTGAAAATCATTGGGGGGAAGTTGAGGGCCCCAGAAGGCATGACCTTCCCTTACAGCCACCAATTACATCAAGGCCTTATAAAATATAGATTATGTGCCATCTTGGTGCTGACATATCTAAAGGCTTGTTGCATAGGGAGTTTGCAGAGAGGCCGTGGGCAGACTCTAAGGGGAAGCCAGGTCGAAAATGACGAGACAAGGGGAATACAGTAACACAAAGGATGACCTTGATGAGGAAAACTCTGTCAGTTCTGCCTAAAAAGAAAAAGGAATGAAAAAGGCTCACTTCCAGAAGACTGTGTGATCAATTCAAATCCAATCAAGCCTGTAAATATTCAAATGCACTGATTACAATGATATTCATTAGCCTAAACTGCAATCCCGACCCATAACCATGTATTATTAATGGATGGGAGCTGAATTTGGAACAATTGGCATTTAAGTTTGTATCTTAACCTTTCAGCATAAATGTCAAGACAAATTCTAATAGAAAAAGTTTGAAGTTCACCGAGCAGTGATTTCATACATTTCAGATCAAGGGAGTTTCTGGGCCACATACATTTAAACCCTGAAAAGCGTTCAGAGATGAGATTTACAAACTTTCAAAATACTGTCAAGATTTCACATTTCACAAAGATGCTCGATATAGAAAATCATAAAAGCTCTGCAAACCTCGCCCTCATTCTACCACACACACACACAGTACACATAGACACACACACACCAAACACTGTGAATCACAGGATAAAAGCTGTGCCAGTGGCAAGATGCTCCTGTGATGTAATCAGCAGCAGTGCAGGAAGACAAATCTTGTCAATAAGAAAAGAATCTTCCTTCAAGTAAGTGAATCCTGCCTGAGGGCTTTAATTGAATATGAGGTACTGTTATCAACATGAAATCTTGTGAGGGGTTCCACATGCTTTTTGGGAAAAGTTATGGATACAAAAGGCTCCTTATCATCATATGATGCTAACAAAATTGCATGACATCAAGTTTCTAAGACTCAACAAATGGGACTGGATAGGAACAGGATTTATAAAAACCAAAAGGCATGGCTGGTGTCACAAGGAGGTGATGTAAAAGCTTGTGCTAAGGTTACCCATGGGCTGAATAAACTGCCACTGTTCTGATTTACCAAAATAAATAAATAAACAAATAAATAAAAAAGAGGCAAAACAACGATGGGGGTGGTCGGTAAGTAACGTAATCGGTGTACCCTTGCAAACAATGTTGCACCAATAGCACTGGCAAACCAATCCTAGCATATCTGGTAATGGCAGTGAATGCTGGCACTGATCATACTGAACATCCAAAGGTGTCGAACTGTAAACATAATTCATTAATACTGCGTTGCTCATGGTGGTAAGAGCAGGATGAGATTAAACCCCTAAATGGCTCTGTGGCAAAAACTAGCCGGTAAGTCACTGACAAGTAATGGTATGTTTTATGATCACAAACGAAATGATGAGCATCGTGCAAGATTAGTATTCACTGAAATATTAGAGGTACTAAAATTTCATTTTGACAAAGCACCCAAAGGAGGCTGGCTAAAGATTAGACTTAGGCATCTTTACTATTTCACTTTTTATTAAAATATAGTGTTTTTTTATTATCAAAGAAATTTGGAATAAATCAAATTATCAAAGATGGTCATCCACAAAGGGTTGCGGCCCCAAGGCAGTAACTGTTTCTTGCCAACTAGGGAAACTAACCACGGATCTGGTGATCACTTTTAGCAAAAGACACTTAAACCTATAACACTTATCGTAAACACATTCTTGTGAATTGCATAAACTTCCAAAAATAACTTGAACAGCATTTTTCAGATCTGTCTCTCTTCACTGCAAATTCTCTTCTCAGCACCTAAGCTCTTGTGTCAGCTACTTCTCCCAACCTATAAGCATAAAACTGTGAATTTGATGACAGACGACAGGGATCGACTGCAGAGCCAAGGTGACTGGCAGGGGCGACTATTTCACCTTTGGCGCTCTCTGTTGCGTTTCATCTATCTGAACATATGCACACACACAGCCACTCATTCAAAGGCAGAGATGTGATGTGTGTGTTACAGATAGAAGAGGCAGAGTCATTATATGGCCGCTTGCTGAAGACGAGGGAGGGTCAAATGCCCTCTGCCCTTTTAACCTTTACGAATGAATTCCCTCATCTCCCTCTGCTCACCTCTGGCCTGGAGACTGCAGAGAAAGATTCCTTTCATTCACTCACTTTTTTGGCTTCTCTTTTAGTTTTTTGTTCTTAGCTGTCTGTCTTTTATCCTGTAAACTGTCGCTGTCTTGCCTTCCATCTTCCTTAGTCTCTTCTGTCTCTTTTGCTGCTTCATTTTTCTCTGTCTGTCGTCTCTCTTTCGCTTCATTATCTCTCAAGCTCCATCTTAGGGGAAATTTGCTTAGCAGCCTTGAGCATACTTGCTTTCCAATTAAATCAAGATGTATTTGCCTTTCAAAAGTCTCCCTTTCCTCACTATTTCTCCCATCAGGATAATTGATGGAGGTCTCGGGCCTCATGATAAATGATTTCTGAGCCCGGAGATGAATAGAAAGATGAATGATTTCACCCCTGCAAGAACTCAAGGGGGCTGGAACAAGGAGTGCTGACATTGTGACAAATACACTGACCAGAGCAACCAAACCTGGCTAAATCAGCAGGGGACCAAAAGGTGGCACACGCTCATCGCTGCTCAACAGACGTTCCTCTTGCTGAAGCCATCTCTGTAGGTCTGTCTACCCCACGGATAATTACCTGAGCCTCGCAATTACCTGCAGGCATAGAGATAATGCTGACGGCCTGCCAGGAGACGAGTGGAAGTGGCGGCAAGCCAGCAAGCAGACTGGAGAGCCTGGCGTAGGACAGTTGTGTTTGTGCACTGGGTGAAAATGTGGAGGCCAAGAGAACAGGTGCAGTAAGGTGAGAGGATGCCCCATGTGACTTCATGTGGATGCTGCCATCACTTCCCTGGCCAAGATTTCTAAGCTGAAACAAGCTTTTCATCTGCCTTCACACAAGTCACTGTCATACAGCTGAGAGGCAGCAAAAGTTTATAAGAATAAATTCAATGAGCATATGATGGGCCATCTGTTTCAAAGGGCCAGTAACTAAGATTGTTGTTACCCTGTAGAACATAATGACCATAATATATCCACATTGGGAGGGTGAATGGGTTTTTGATCCATACCAATGACTCAATGATTGCCAGCTGGCTTTCAAAACCTTTCTTGGCAGAATAATTTTCTAACAAAAAAGTGCTCCCTGCCTTTGAAGTGGGTGAGAAGTAAATATAAAAAGCAGAACGTTGTCATATTCTACATGAAATTAGGCAGAAATATAGCTGGAGGTCAAACATTTCTGTAGGCCTTATGTAAGCAGTTTGGGCATCCTTAAAAATCATTGAAAAACTTTGTTGGTCTTCTCAGACTTTGCCCCTTTTTCACTGCCAAGAGACAGCATAACTGTTACATATTTAATATTTCTTTCAATGAACCTCAAGCCCAAAACATTTCTACATATAAATACAAACCTAATTAACTAAACGTTAAGATTTTCACTCAAGAATGTTGCTACTCTTGACACAGGTAATCACTCTTTCGCATTTAATTAAAATGACTTCACACGGCTGCAAAATGAAATAGCAGGAGTATTAAAGACAAATCAGGTGGGCAATAGAGTGACTGCACATTATGAGACAGAACGTATAATAATAATTAGGATTACAGAATTGTTTGAGATACGGTGTTGGTCATTGTTCAGCTCTAAAACATGTTTTTTTTTTTTGTCTTTTTTTGTTGTTGGCACTTTGCTAAATGCTCTCGAATTATATCATAAGCTGTTTCTCTTATTTTGTTTTCCCAGTTTATAAAATAGGTAAATGACCAAAAAATGAACTCCACCATGTAACAAATTTGTTAAGCCTGAAGCATTACTGGGTGCACTGAGTGAATGCTTGTCAGCTTTCATGAGGCATTTATAGGATATTTGCATCATTTCTGACAGGGCCATGGAACACTGTGTCACTCCATTCAGAAACATCTTAAATATAAATGAGCTTGAGGTAATGCTTTCTGTACTCACGTCATCTAACACCACAGCCATAACACTGTGATAGGAAGCTATTGTCAGAAACTGAATCAATTACTTGGCTACAAAAACTGGTTGACAAATTGGATCTTAATTCATTACTTTGATGCAAATATGACAGAACCCTTCACAAGTCTTCAACTTGAGATAATGACAATGTGAAAATGTTGTAACATATTTGTTCAAACAGAACTGCAGAACTGTATTCAAATTAATACAAAGTTTGTTAAGCTGTCATTGGATTTTTAAAAGAGAGATCCCTGTTAAAAATCAGCAAATTCCATCAGCTGAGGAGTGTGACATGTTCTTTAAAAGTCCTGGAAAAAAAACTAGAGAGGGGATCTTGAATAAGGGGTCTTATGCCAAGAAACATTCAGTAACTCTCGATCAATTGCTTGTTGTAATAGTGATGACAATTAAGGGAAATCTAAAAATGTTGGTGGCCTTCAAATGTTAAAGGGAAGACTCTATGCTGCAGGCTGCCATCTTTGTGCTAGAGGCAGATCGTGTCGGCTTTATGAAGTTTTGGTGAATATGCTGTAAGTTTTGTTGTTTTATTACACATCTTAAGAGCTAAGGGAACTCTAGAAGTTACATTTTTTTTAAGATTTTTGTTCCTGAAGCAAGAAAATGTTATTTAAAATCACAGAGATATTTGTACAAAAAAAAAAAAAAAAAAAATCAAAGCAACAAATCCAAGCATTCAAAGCAGTTCAGCTCTTTTGTTAAAAAGGATTTTAAAAAGACACATTTTTTAGGTGACTTAAAAGGGAATGGTTTGATATTTAGTGGATTTTGTAAAATTGTGAAACGAACCAAGTTTGCCATGTCCCCCTGCTTCCAGTCTTTACGCTTTAATTGTTTCTTGGCTCTTGCTTCACATTTAGAATGCAGATATGAGAGGGGGTGTTTCTTTTCCTCTAACACATAGCAAGAGAGGAATAAGCATATAAGTATTACAAAATATCAAACAGTTTCTATTAAAAAGCATCATTTTCCACATAGCTACAGCTTTATCAGGTTAAAAGTTACCAGAGTAACAGACTGAGGTCAGCCTTTTTAGATGTCTGATATGCCATTTTGGAGAAATTCATGGGCTCTTGTAGTTCTTTGTTTGTTTTTTAACAATAACAAACAAATTGCTCTTGAAATAATTCATTCAAAACCAAAACTGCCTGAAGTTCTAATAGCCAGTACTATAGCACTCATTTATTTAAGAATATGGACAATTATTCATTCAACAGAGAAGCCCAAAGAGCAAAGTCTAATGCAGATGTCACATCAGGACTTCTGCTCTCTGTAAGCTGGATTATTACAGCTCTTTACAGATATTTTCCTCTGGCCACCATATTATACCTTCCACGTATCAGGCGTGAGTTTTACCTCAAGTGGAGAGTGAAACCTGCACCACTGTGCCCCAGAGCACTGTGTGCTTCTATGGCACCCTGCTGGATGCTTGGAAATTTTATCCCAATTCATGATATTACTCTTCAATAAAAGCCCACAGCTTCTGCAGGAAAGGTCCAACACAGAGGCCCGGGAGGAAAAGTTCTTCTGCGTTGATCTCTGTTGTGGGCTGCGTGCACTGTGAGCCCTGGGGCGATGTAGGAATAAAAAGGATTGAGCTGAGCATAGAGAGGGGGAACATGGGGGACAGGGGCTCAGGGACATGACAGCAGGAGATCCATTTAGATTAGAGGGTTTTAATATCCTCTGAAGTTTTCAATATACAACAGTTGGAAGCATCGCGCTCTGTTGTCATTTGATTGTCCGTCACCTTGGACGTAACCTCGGTGGATGTGGTTTTGAATTGCTGCCTTGACTGGCCTTGTATCTCTGCTGTTATATCAACAACAAGCAATAAACCCATCCTGCAAGCTGCTGGATTCTCCACTGTGAGGCAATTCAGAGGCAGTTACACGGGTGCCTGGAATAAGCTAAACCAGCAGGCGCCTGCTTGCAGCATTTCCAGGATTTATGCTGAAATATAGTTATTAATTTTACACCCGCTATAATGGCTCTCTCTACCACACTCTAAACATGAGGTAAAGGTTATTACATATGCAGGCAGAGCAGGGGAGAATATCCTCTCCCTTACAGACATCGTCTCTTCATAAATTTTCTGCATGTTCTACAGCTGAAATGCAGACAAGAGAAATATTATTTTTCATGTTCGACAAAATGGAGTGGTTCTTTATGGAGTCGAAGCTGTTTTTTCTCCTAAACAAACACTCATGCCAGTGACTACTCCGTGTCATTTCATACATTTAGAGCAGGACGCTGTGAAACTAAGCAACATAAAGTGAGGTCAAACTCAGTGGATAATGAGGCACCCAGATGGATGGATATAAAGCTTTGGTTGTCTTGTAGCATTGCTTGGTAAACTTAGCAGGCTAAGATTTTTCTTCCTTTATTTTCCTTTTTCTTTTTTTTTTTCCGTCTCCTTGGGTTATGGGTTAATGACAGCTGTTTCACGTATGCTGTTTAAACGTCGCTGCCATGTGCTGCACCGGTAATGAAGAGAACAGCGGGAAGGCCTCTGATGCCACTGACTAATGAATCTCAACAGTGGTGATACAAGCCACCACAACCAGCCCTCCCACCCCCCCAACACACACACACACACACACACACACACACACACATTTCCCAGATGAAAAAAAAAAGATTTTGCTAATGTTCTACCCACCCTCCTTTTGCATTCATTATCAAGTGAAATGGTGAAGCTTATGAGTTTCAGCTTCCTGTGAGTTGCACTGTGAGACACAGCAGCCAGAAATTTCTTGGGCATGTATTGAAAATTTGTTCTAAGGTATTAGGTGGAAAAAAAAGAAAGAAAAAATTAATTTAAAAAAATGAATTAATTAATTGAAAAAGAGAGAGTACAGTGCAACATTTAAATTGCTCTATTTATGAATTCAGATGCTTAAAAGCCGACAGTAAACAGTTGCCTAAATGGGTTTTTTTTATGTCTCACAATACTACGTAATGTTAACACGTACAGTAAAAGCACACACTCTGCGATGTGAGTCTTTGCTACAACAGCATCTATGCTAACCTTACTAGGAACTGCATGAACTGCCGTTGTTGTTGAATGAACAGTTGAAGTGTCTTCCTACCTGTCACAGCTGGATGTCAAACTACGCCTGCCTGTAGGTGCCAGTACTTCCTCACAGGACACAATAACTTAAAGCATTGCAAGATGGATTCTGGCAAAATGTCAAAAATTATGAAATCTAAAATGAAATTTCAAAAAAAGAGAAAGAAAAAGAGACTTGGTGCAAAAGGACTAAAGGAGGTCCATCCACCTAAAACAGGCCAGATGACAACTGAACCTGCTGTGGTCAACACAAGCAGATCAAACAGCAGCCCTGTCTTCACAAAACTGCACGGATACAATGCTGAATTCCTACGGCAAAATATGCTCTGAAAAGGCACAAACATTTCTTGGCTTACTCTCTGTGGCAGCAATTTTTCAATTAGGGAAAGTGCCTTTATAACTTTCTGCACAGAATTTGAAATATGGTGATTTAGTTGGATGATTGCCATCCAAAGCACAGTTCTTGGTAAGGGTTAGGGGTAAAAAAGATTGTTTTGGTTGAGGTCAGAGAAAGACTGCAGTATATCTAAGTGATGAGTAAGTTACTTTCCTTATATCATCCCATTATTATATTTTAAAATTTGCCAGATTACAAAATTTACAACATTTCCTTTACAGGTTGATAAAAAATATGCAATCTTATTTATGTTATGTCCATTTCATTTAAAATGTTTTGTGTTGCAAATGAACAAACAGTAGGCTACATGGATGTTATTTATGAGATGGGCTGATAAATGGGCTGTGAACTCTAACTGTGGCAGCAGCATTGAGCTTCACATATTTAACGAGGAACCTCGCTGCAAATAACACCATTTCTGCTGTGATCACTGTAAGTCACAATATGGTAACAGCTTCTCGCAAGTCCACTTTGATAAACCTTTGTAAGAAAAATATTAACACACAAGTGCAGAACCAAGTCAAATCTTGGGTCGAATCTCTGTTATTGTTACCAAGTAACCAAGAGAACCCATGAACCACGTGAGCTAATATAAATGACGTTAATGGGATTGGGAAAATTTGCACTCTTACCTCTGTAAAAGCAAAGAATCCCTGTATGTCTGTATGTATGTGATCATTCTGGTCTGCTGTGTCACAACAGCCAATGAGCACTGAGATTTTCTCATGTCATTGACGTCCCGACGTCCTGGCGGCACTAATGTCCTGATGTGCGTATGCTGAATCAGACAGGGCAATCAAAATAACTATTGCTGTGTGTGGAAACACAGAGACTTTATACACCTTCAAATGATGTTATGAACACAGGCACGTCCTTAAGTTTTCCAACATTTCTTGGACTTCCACAACTGATAACGCAGCCATAATGGTTATAATGGCCGTAGTTAATGAGTAATGCGAAGAGTTGTTGTTGCCATTACGTTCATCGCTTTCTTTCTTTATTAGTTTATTTGAAGCAGGCACAGTGTACAATAACCTATTGCACCGGATACGCACAATGCAAATTTTCATCTGTTGTCTCTGGACATGTAGTGCTCAGAACAAATTGAGCAAAAGTAACAACATTAATAATAACAATTAATAAAACAATGACGATGCACCGCACTTTCATAGGACAGACCAACCTGTTGCATAAAACCCTTTAACATAATACAGTATGTCAAGTGATATGTACATATTGACATACACACGACTTATTTTTACACAGAGTTAGTATACAGAATATTGCCATATAAACTCTTAATAGAAGGATTCACACTGTTCCAAGTTTAAACCAGAGAGTGTGTCAATTATATCAATGTTGGCCCATGAACATGGGAGGGGGACATCAGTAACATTAGATGTCCATAGTTTAAAAAAAAAAAGAAGAAGAAGAAGGTAGTAGCTCAAAATTGAAAATCTGAAATCCAACAACACCTCATGTGATTTAAAAAAAACAACAAAACAAAACAAAAACTTGACGCCTGGCTGGAAACTACATGAAAGCCTCTGATGCACCTACAGAAACTGAGTGTGGGCAGCACATGATGCTTCACATCCTATTTAAACCTTTCATGGTCATTAAAGTGAGATCTGGTGTGTTTAGCAGTTTCCAGCCAGGCGTCAAGGTTTTTTGTTTTGTTTTGTTTTGTTTTGTTTTTAAAACATTTTTTTGCTGTTTTAAGTTTGATGTCAAACTAAAATAAATCACCTGAAGTTGCACTATTGAGGTATGTACAATCTAGCTTAAGGGAGACACCAACCTTTTTTTTTTCTTTTTGTTATTTGCCTCTCTCCCAAGTTCCAGACAAGAAGATAGATACCATTGTTTTGACTGTGTGTACAATTACAAGGAAGAGATGCCATTTTCTGTTTTTTGGGAGTAATAAGGATTTTCTAACAGGCTGCTGATGTAGTGCCATTACACAGCTGTGAGCTAGCAGACTGAACTCTGAAATATGGTTTCATACCTGTGAGGTATTCTGGGTCAGGCACCGGGTCCGACAGCTCCTCGTGGCACTGAACCTCTGTTGGCACTGATGCCACCACCATGCCATCTGGGAGCTGCTGCTCGATGCCTCGGGCAAAGTTCTTTTGCCTGGTGTTAAGAGAAATGAGAAAGTGGGAGGTCCCATTTAGAGCAGAAGCAGTCAATCATCCAGTACAAGCAAAGTGGAAAAACGAGAAGCAACCATGCAAATAGAATGGATTAAAGAAAAAAAGAAGGTGCAATAATGACGGAGGATGAGAGGATAAAAGGCCAAAATTGGCTGTATTTGCTGCAGTCATGCAAGTTCTTTCAATGTTATTTTTTTAAACTGTGGATAACACATCAGTGACAATTTTTTCACCAAAATATGGTGCTATAGAAAATCTAAAGGTTCTGAGCACCTACGTAAACACCTACGGCAACAGGAAAAGCTGTAATGTAAAAATGCATGCTTTCTACCGCAGGACTCTCAGTGTGATTTTTTTTCTATTTTTTCTAATTGAAGGCCTGTGGAAAAAAAAAAGAAAAGTTGTTGTGACTGATGTGTTCCCTAAGCTGTTTGTCCTTTTACTTCTTCTTGCCTCTCTCGGCCTGCCCAGGTGTGCCACATCTTCATGCTGAACGAGGCGCTTAAAAGCTTCCACGTCAGCATCTTTTGGCATAGGGAGAACTTTTGCCTCAGCCTGGGATCTCTTTGTGGCTACTGTGTTCTGAATTTGTATCTTTTGGTATTCTCAATTTCATATCGTGGTTGTTTGTATGTTGTCATGTTGATAAATCTCACTGATTGTGAGTGCATGTTAGGTGTGTATGGTTGATCTGGATTGTGCTGTTCATCTCATTGGCTTCTCAAGGGTGGGGTGCAAAACAGGTAACAAATACGATGTGACATCGCTGCTATAGTGTATGATGTTTTGCAGTCTATACAAAGCACATTTATATATACATATCAAGCATTTTAGAATGCTAATTATTAAATGCTTTAGTGATAGACAAAGATGGTCGGAAGAAAATGAATGAAAAGATTAAATGTGGACATGATGGACGGAGTAAATCAAAGTAAGTACAAAATAAGTAACTGTGTTTCTCATAAGTGCCAAAAGGCGAGGCAGTACTATTTGGCACATCATTAAGGGAAGATCAATACACATAGTAACAATTATGCAGGACTGGTTTTTGTATTGAATAGACACAGTATTCCACAAATCATGTCATTTTTCATTATGCTGATTGTTCTGCTGCAGTGTGACTCATGTTCAGTCTGAGAGCCGATGTCCTCATTTGTTTAACGCTGTGAGTGACTGCTTGTTGAACTGACTATTTTTGTCCACTCCATCTTTCTGTGTCTCAATGCCAGTTAGATTCACGACAAAAAAGAATGAGGTCGTTTGTTGTAGTAGTAGTCATTTGAGTGTCTTGAGACCAAAGTTTATAGGAATGTTTCTTCATTTTTCTCATGTAAATATCTTTAGTCCAATGATTGTTTAGACTCCAGACCCTTTTTTAAAAAAAAAAACAACTTTGTACTGTGTCTTCATCTTTTGTGTTGGTGGGTCAAATTTGACCCATGATTTAACTCAGTCGAAAACACTCAAAAAATGATTATCATCCAATATTGTTTTTTACCTCATAACTACCTTACTATGCATTCATATCCATGCAAACATTGATTTCAGCTTTGTTTTTATTGCCCCATGGAGCTTTCTTCTAACAACATACCATTCTTTCAATTTAAAAAATGTTTAAATTTACTCATTATATTTCCTGTAGTAAGGACAATGGGTAAATAGGGCTGCCAAATGCTTCATGTTTTTTTTAAAATCATAATTAATTGTTGAATTCCTGAGCCTGAAAATAACATGACGTCACAGTCACAACAAGCACACAGGACCGTTTGTGTGCGTGTGTGTGTGTGTGTGTATGTGTGTATTAACATTCAAGTTCATTTTTAGTCAAAGTGAATCGATATTCTGTGAGAAGGGTCGTGTTCTCGTACAAGTCCATACTGCGCAAAAATA
>JAPQLA010000004.1:3436953-3463351 GCA_029822935.1 Naso vlamingii | reverse complement strand
GTGTGTGTGTGTGTGTGTAAAATGATGCACGCAACAGCCAATATTCTCTGCCGGGTTGTATCTGACTTGTAATACTATGGATGTCACTTGAAAAATAAGAAAAAAAAAAACTTTAGAACTGACCGGTTGGTGATAATTTCTTTTGTTGTGCTAACTTTTACATGCCTTAACTTGAAAAAAATTTTAAGTTAAGGTATGTAAAAACTTGACCCTAACACAATATAAGGGTGTACTAGGCAACCCTGCATTAGGCATGCTGTCACCTAAAACTGTATTCTTTTTTTCACAACAACAACCGAAAAATCACCCACATTTGACATTTACGGTATTATAAAATTGATAGTTACTGACAAGTCATCCATCTATTTCCTGTTTACACAACTAGCAATGAACACACAGCAAGATTAGCATCCATTAACATTTCTAAACTCATCTTTCTCTTTTGTTTTGGTCGCCTATTCCAGAGTAAAAAAAAAATAAAAATAAATAAATAAATAAATCTAGCTCTTCACAATCTCAATAATTATGTTTAAAAGCATGCTGTTCAATTTGTCATTTTGAGATTTGGAACTGAAAAGGCAGCATTCAGCATGCTCAGCAGAAGCTTTCATCGAAAATAGCTGTCTTCAGCAATTCAAAAACAAACACTATGTTTACAAAAATGTTAAAAATGTAAACTGTAAAAACAAAACAAGGATCCAAACGATGCTAAAAAGCTTTACAGAGCTAATGGAAAGATACAGATTAGTGAAGTGAATACATTTATATTCTATGTAATGTGGGTCTTATATGCATAGTTTTTGTCATCATTCCTGCTTGTTTTCTTAATCCTAGTCAAAAACAAGTTCTTCTATAATGTTTGTAAGCACACAAACATTGCTGGAATGAACACAAAAAGGGTGATCACGTGGATCACAGAGGTTGTAAATACACAAACCTTGATTATCTAATGCAGACAATTCATGATTGCAGAGAATGTTGGTCAGTAAACTGATGGAAACGACAGATAATGATGTCCCATGTTCTCTTCCGAGTCAATTCAGCTTAAAATATTGTTTTTCTCTGATAAAACTAGGCTGCCCCCAATGTTGCCTTGAGCTAGCCACACACTGGAGGATTTTTGGCCCGATTTAATGCCCTGTTTGCCCCCCGCAACAATCAGGGAGCATGGTTCGATTCAAGGCTTTTCGCAACCGACTATTTGTCCATATAATCCTCAAGTGTGTGGTGTCGATGTGATTATTTCACTGCTCCCAATCAAGTCAGAGCCTCGCCGATCTCGAATCGTAAATATCAAACATGTTGACATTTACAACTCCTGATCTGGCTGCTTTGACGGAATACCAATGAGAGCGAGCAGACTAGGACGACACATCACTAACTGCATGTTGCGTACTTAGTAACAAACATGGCAACGAGCATAAACAGAACTGTGCCCCGAGCCAAGTAGAATATTAAAAATAAAGACCAGCTTGTTGTTGTTGAATTATGGCAACAACACGAGTGCAGTCTCATGCAAGACAAACCACAACAGGCTGACATGGGCAGAAACTGGCGGTGTTGGACGTAACAGGTGAGCGAATGGGCTAATGCTAACAAAGTGGCAACAACTGCTAGCATCAACTTTTAACATTATTATTATTATTATTGTTACTGTGAGATCACGTGTCTGTGACATCCTTACGACAAACGGCAGGAGTGTGGTCTCGCGGTCAGGCCGAATCGTCCAGTGTGTGCATTCTGAAGATTATAAAGTTTAAAAAAAGGCTGAAACTGTCCTTACGTCTGTTGTCTCCCACGTTTTAGAAATTAGTTAAGATTTGAAAATCCTCTAGTTTAATTCCCAAATCTCAGCAATTAAGTCTGTTATTGTTTTTGGTAGAAGGCCTAAAAGTATGGATAAGAGAGCTGGTAGTATTACCAGCAGGTAAAAAAGACTAGAACTACCCATTACAATACTAGCAGTAAAATGTGCCCAGTGCATTCAGGTTACCAACATGGCTGGTCATAAGGTTCTGCACCAAAGTAAGCCAATAGGAAAAGAGAAGCAACAAACATATTGTCAGTGTAAACATCTCAAGAGGAATGACTCATTTGCTTCTGTTTATTTTATTCTCAAATTTCAAATTAGACCCTCCTGTATGCTGAGAACATTTCCTGCCAGTAACCATATCTGACACCAGTAATGAAGTCAAATATGATCTAGAGCATCTCAGTTAGCCTCAGTGCATGTCCTTTTTGTTGCAGGCCCTTTTAACTAAATACATTTCTGTAGTAAAAAAATATGTGATAAAAGCCTTACATCTTTAAAAAATGTAGCAGCAGCCATTAAACAAGCATGAAAGGTCCTCAAGGACAGTTTTCCTGTTAATGTACACTACCATATTATCTACAATTTCATTCTTGCAGTGTTGTGAGTCTGAGCTGTGAAAATGCAAAGAGGATTCACAAATATTTACAAATCACAAACTGCTGCCTTTGGGAAAGTCACAGCTTGAGAATAGCAGAAGCCACTGGCTGGAGTAAAAACAGCATCAGATACCACCGCTCAAATGACATTTATTTGCATGGTCATGACTTTGGCCAGGGGTGGAACAGTAATTGGAAGGAAATGAGGCTGATAAAAACAACGTTACTGCTGGTGATGTGAAACAAAGCTTATCTGCTAATGTGCCTGAGTGGCACAGCACAAAACTGAAATGACACTTCTTCATGTATCATAAGCAGTGTTAGGGGTAACGCATTACAGAGTTACGCATTACCGTAATCAGACTACATTTGTCTGTAACACAGTAATGTAAGGCATTACTGCTTTTAACTTCAGTAACAGTTTTAACTTAAATATAGTTACGAACAGAACTGCCACTCCCATAACAGACATCACCCACTGTGCCTAGGGCACAAACTGCCGGAGGGGGCACCAAATCTATTCCCCCACATTAATTCACCTGTCTGTGTCAGCAACCTCCGGTCCTTAAGTAAATCTCTGTTTTCTCCTGCATTATTCACTCGTTGTTCGCACTGCTCAGCTGATTCAAAGAGGCCAGCAATCAGCGTACATGGCACTGTTAGGTTAACTGATTGATTTTTGAGAGAAAAGAAAAGAAAAGAGAGAACAGAGAGAGCAAAGAGCTCCGTAATTGCTGTTCAAACAGTTAAACAATCAACGAACGGGTTTTAGGGGTGGGGCATAAGGAGGAATCTGATTGGAGTGTTGTTGGCATGTTTTGTTACTCCTTGGCAACCGTTACTAGAGCTTTGCTAAATTTTAACACCACGCTAGCTTTAGTTTATTTAATATGTACAGGTTTATGTAACAGGTAAGAGCAGCTGCATGCCCACTAGATAGCGGACTTTGCCCCTAAGCTGAATGGTATCCATTCCTGCTTCTATTACCGGAGGACCGACGCCAAGAGGGCACCTTCCTGGCATCTTGTCCCAGTGCTGCTATATTTCTATTGACAGGACGATTGGTGTAATATAATTGGTTGAATTAAAAAATGATTCAACCAATAATGGCTCGAGTCAATGCCTACGTCAGATATCCAGGAGTTTTGTTTCAAATGAAAGACGGAAGTTTCATCTTTTGGTAGACTTTAATTTAAAAATACAAAATAATTCATTTTTTAATATTTTTTTGATATACATTTTTAAATTTGACTAAAAAAGGAGCAGGGATGCGGTCCAAAAGATTTGAAAGTGCTTTTTGAGTTCAGCACATCTTTAACAATTAAATAAATAAATGATTCTTACTACTTCCTGCCTACTTTATGATGTCATCCAGCTTGGTATTTTGATTTCATTGTTTGGAGCACTAATTACATACTGTTCATTGGTTACATACATCAGCTTGTGCTGAAACAGTTTATTTTCCCAGTACTATGTTGATTTGTGAAAGCTATTATGCTTATTTTTAACTGTAAGCTAAACAAAGCACACAGACTGGGTAATGAGTGAATCTCTTATGCTGTTTTTCTAAAGACTACAGCGTTTTTGTTTCTTGCTGAGTTCCTGTCGCTGCATTAATGGCTGACAGTTTTCTTTTTTTTTTTTCTTTTGGATGATGATGTAACATTCAACAGCCATCTGCCACTGAAAGATGACATTACATTTTCTTAGATGTTTAAGTGCCGAAACTTCCTCGAGACACTTTTTATTCTGGTAGCTGCAGTGAGGCAGCCACCTGTTTGATGAATTATTGAAATATCACAAAATACAAGGACACTTTTCATTAATGACAACAAGGCTCTCACTTCTGCTTTCCTCACGACGATCCCCTGACTGTGTGACTGAATAAACTCCCAGCTTTACATGAGAACCAATCAGGGCCACAAACAATCCGTCCCACCTCGCCCTCTCAAACATATTTCATACTTTAATTAACTGAAAATATTCCTCTTGAGGGGGGACTTCGGAGGTGTGGTACAGTAAGCTAAGCTCAGCCAAAAAACAAGAGAGCAAGATAAGGAGAGAGATGCCGCACAAAGTAGTTTGGCGGGGTTGTCAGGTGGGAGCATGGTCTTAATCATTGATTCTAAGAAGCCACCATAATGAGAACAAAGGGCGCTAAAATATTCATTAAAACCTGCTCTGAGCTTGTCGTGTGAGAGAGGAACAGAGCGGAGGAGGAGAAGAGGAAAGTGGGGACAGTGTTAGGAGTAATGAGAGGAGGTTAGCTTTTTAACATCTCATTACTGGAGTCCACGGGCTCCCACTGAGACAGAAAGATAGAGACCCTGTCACTGAGCTCTGTAATATGAAACCAGATCAAATCATGCCCGGTGCCCCAATGATAGGGCCTCCTTCCTGAGCGTGGACACTCATATCTCAGGTTGCTCTCTCGTGACCCACCAGTCCGTGGCCAATGACAATGATCCAACGTGATTTCACCCTCTAGGAAATCAAATAAATAAGCCTTGCCTTTTTGAAATGATAATAAGTTTGCCTGTGAAGCAGAAGAGAAAGCTTTCTGCACAGAGAGGGCGGGGCATGCTTCCCTTTCCAAAAAACACGACAAGCATTTCAGGGCTGCTGAGTTTGACAGATGAATAGTGAGGGAGCCATGCTGGGTGGAGAGAATCAAACTGGCCTAGTATATGTGCGTGTGTGTGTGTGTGTGTGTGTGTGGGTGAGAGAGAGAGAGCAATAGAGATGACACTCTCATGAGACATAGCTGAAAAGGCTTGGCTGTTTTAGGCAACAGGGAGTCCACACACCGACTGCAGCCGAGTGTTTATGTGTAAAAGTGTGTGAACATACATTTATGTGCACACCTGACTGCCCTGCCATTCTTTAGTCTGTGTGTACATGTGTGCATGTGTATTTTGCTGTTTGGTGCCTGCTCTCACCACTTGCTGCTTCCCTTTATTCACCCTCTTTCTGTTGTAGCTCCACACAATCTAAATTGAAAAAAAAAGCATATTTTTTTTCTCCAATAAATAAAACATTAACAGCCACACCTTTCACTTGGAGTGATTGTTAATAATTTTTTTTTGTTTTTCTGTGGAAGGGGAGATTATTTTGTGCGAGGTTGTAGAGAAGAGCATAAAGGAAGAAGTAAAAAGGAAGCATATGTTTTTCTGAGGAAAAGAAACAAATATTAGATAGGCTACTGCTACTGTTGCAGGTGAGGAAAACAAAATTCAAAAAGCTTAGATAATGCTATTTGTTTGGAAGAGGAATAAAAACAAAACAAACCTCCTCTGATGATTACACAATATTCAAATTTGACTTTTCATCATCACTGAATGATGGAGACAGATGCTTTGTGCCACTCCAAAGCAGTGGGGTAGGGACGTTTGTAAAAGTGCCAGTGAATATCACATCAAGGTTTCCTTGTCTCTCTCTTTCTCTCAAGGGCACTCAGTTCATCTAATAAAGATGTGCTGAGACACGAGCCACAGTGCTGTATCACTTGCATATTGTAGTTACCACTGACTAAGTCAATGACTACTGAAGGCTGCACATTGCAGCTTTCCTAGTGGCTGTGAGAAATAACAGATTTTTTACAACTTTGAAAGCTTCTCCACTTCGAGGTCATTTAACACAGTGTCAGTTAACTGCACACTCTGTGGTGCTCTGGAGGGGGTGGGCGTGATGAAGAGGTTCAGCCAGTGAGTCTAGTGTTTGGGACAGCCTTTTCAAAGCCTCAGAGGCTTCTCTAAAAGAATTACATTTGAGCCAATAAATCAGCTGCACGACATTGCATTTAAAGTGGAGAGAACACTCTTCCCTCCTGCTGTTATTAAATATTTGAAGTTTTAGCACTCTAGTAATTTAGTTGATGGCTCCTGCAAGAGACAGATTTATGGTTTTTTTAACTTTATGTCCTGCCCTTTAATCCCTTGTATGATTTAAGCACCAAAAAATGCTCATTTACCATGATAACGGCTGAATTCCAACAAATTGCAGATGGATTTTTATGAATGAATTATAAATATGCGAAAGCATTCTCTTTTTTCAAAATACCCTGATGTTCTCTGGCACAGAAATGCACGAAACATTCAGGTAACGTTGGCAGTCTTCTACTGGATAAAATAAACAATCCTGGCATTAGATCATAAGCCGTAGCTAATTAGCATGAATTCTGCAAGTAACTTGGCTGGTAACTGGTCAATGGCTTCTGTACTCACCAAAGACAGTTATGCCAGAAAAGACAAATCATTCTGCTACATGACTCAATGACTTTGAGTGTTTTGTACCTAAGTCCAACAGAGTCACCCCACCATCGAGCTGACTGCATCACCTCAGTTAGAAAAGGTAAACTTTGATGCTTATCACATAGATTATTCAGTTTATTAACTTACAGGGATAGTCTTTTATAGGTTGGTTTGTATCATTGGTTTATCATGCCTTCAAAAAACTGAAGCCATGTTATTAACCTCTCTGAAGGCACAAACCTCTTTTTTAATTAAAGTATCAGTTTTATCTCGTAGATCAAAACCACTGCCTCAATCAGTTAGCTTGTCACTGTTATTGTGTGACTTTACTGAATCGAAACTTACTCTTTAAAACACTGAAGGCAAACAATAATACAAACAAACTAATCCATCAATTGCAGTGGCAGACCTGTAACTGCCGTCAGGCAGGCTTTAAAGGGAGTGATCGTACTACTTCAGTTTACATTGGAATGGGTTGTCGGATGGCAGATAAAGCTTTAAAGATGCTCTAAATAAAGCACAACCATAAACTTTAAAAAGTTGTTGTTGTTTTTTTTTAAACTAAGTGAGTCGTTTTTAGGTGCCCACAATGTGTTTTGCTGCAGCCCCAATCCACAGCATATCATTACTTGGCTTCCTTCAGTGGTACTGTTGCTACTTCTCCAAACCAGCTGCGTGCTGCCTGATACCGATACTTAATTCAACCTCAGTAAAATGTTTTTGAAGCTCATGCCTATCCATAATGTAAACTGTCTCATCCGAGGTTGACCACTCCCTCTGAATAGCAAATTAATAAGCAAAATTGGCAGAGGGCTTGTTGGGCAGTTCCCAATTTAACACAATATTTTCTTAGTTATTGCAACATATCTGAGAGTCTAATCTGATATAGGTCTTTTTTCTACTCCATGATATTTGAGACAGAGCTATGCAAAATGAACTTAATTTTTATAATTTAGCTGTTAAGACACCCACATGATACTAACCAGCGGCACAGTCAAACTTGCTGTGTAACATTAGATTTGACATTTAGACTCCTCAGGGACAGACATTTTACAGCCTGCCAGACATGTACGGCCAGCAGCTTCCATTTACATGTAAAACGGTGTCTACACTTTACTCTGCATTTTCAGTTTTGAAATAACTCCATCTAGATCATCGACTCCACTGACTTTAAATCCCTAATGATTCTTCCATATTCAATCGGCTCTCTTCCTGCAACCTTCGCTCATTTTGTATTAAAATGTTCATCTGGTCCAATTAGTTTCAATTTCAACACACTGGCTCCTGGTCAGTTTTAATTATTTGGCTGCAGTCTCTTATAATTATGCTTCCCAAAAGTCTCTCTTTTCCTCTTTCACCACCTCATCTGTGAATGAAGATTTTGGTGCTCTCACAGTCTGGATCAGACCCTGTTGTACATTTATGAGCACTTTCAAATGAGATCAGAGAATTTGATGATTAGATTCTTGATGATATCAACTTTCCTGCCTCACCCGGCCCTCCCTGTCCAAGAGTCCGGTGGTGGAATCATAAGTAAGCGAGGTTCCTCTGGGCGATGGAATCCATGCACAGCCCAAATTAAATTCCTGGGCCTTAGATGACTTTGCTGACCTTCTGACTTCCTGAGTTAAGAGGAAATGATTGCAGCGTGTGGACAGTGGTAATTAAGCGCCTTCAAAGTACTCTGCTATCCACATCAAACCCTGTGCAAATCATGAAAGGAACATGGCATCTCTTTGGACCTGTGAAGCTTAATATGCGCCTCTCCCGAAAGGTGATGGGAGGTATTTTTTAAGCATTTCTCCTCCTCAGAGTATTTGCCTGGGATTAGGGGTTTTATACAGGACAACCCCTGACAGTGCCAGGCTTTACTATTATGCTTAGCTTTTTTATTGAAAGTGAAGTGACATCAAATTTATTTGAAACTCATTTCCCCTTAGTGAAATAACCTTTAAATATATTGATTTAATCTAGTATGTTTTTACAACCTGTGGGGACAAATCTGGCTTTTGATTATGTATGCAATACAACTGTATCAATTTCACCATTGTGTGATTCTTCACATACACCAACCTGACAGCGCTTAAGAATATAACTCCACCATTAACAATAACCAGTAGTGTTGTAAGAGGAGTTCATGCTCAAGTCGGTGCTTGATATCTGACCAGGGAAAGCAGGTGTCTCAGTGAAAGACATTGTCTGACTACTACATTGCTTGTGAATTAGCTTTTCAAAAAATATAAGATAAACTTTTGCCACAGAAATGGTGGCGCATGCAGATGCAGAAGCCAGTAGCTTCATCAAATTCGCTGCCATTTTTTGTTGTAATCTGTTATTTTGGGGCTTTAGTGCTTAAACAGGTATGAGACCTATCAGAGAAATACAACCACAAAATTAAGTTTTGAACACCAGTTCCTCACCCTTAGATGTCATGAACTGATGATTTATTTTTTCTTCTGGTGTTTCTCCACGGCTAAGTGACTTCAAAAATGCAAGCTCCCTTTTGCTGGCAACCTATAGAGATGCACTTTTGAAAACATCAAAACTATTTAAAAATATCCATCCAAAACTCCCAATAGCTTCATGTGGTATGACCCAAGTCTTCTTTATCGTGACGTATGCTCAATTCTTCCAACACAGTTTTATTTTTCAGATAGAAAGATACTTAATCCAACACATCCAATCCAACGTTTTGTGCTGTGGGTTACAGTTATTCTAAACGTTGGTGTTTTCTGGCTCAAATAAAATATGGTCCCACCAACTGTGGAAACTGTGGAGAGGAGTTTCTGCAGTTTTTGGCACAACTATTTATTAAAAAAAAGTGTTTTGAAAGTGTTGAGCATATGACACAATAAAAAAGACTTGGATTATACCACACAAACTCGTTGAGAGTTTTGAATGAACCTTTTTATTTTTCAAAGTATATCTTTGTGGGCTGCCAGCAAAAGGGACTCTGCATTTTTGTTTACTGTGGAGGAACACTTGAGGGAAAAAGTTAAATTCTTCAATTCAAGACCTCTAACAACAAGTATTTAATATGCAAAAAATAACATTACGATGAATCACTTCAAAATGATCACTTCCCATGACACACTCTGACCACTAAGACGGACCAGCTGGACCGTCCTAGGAGGAGAGAAAAGAGAGCCGAGATAAGAGTCATTAGCCCAGCTCACATTTTAAATTGCTCCAAGCTAACGACAGGCTGCAGGAAAATTAAATGGATAAAAACTGAACTCGTGCTCCAAGACGACAGTGCTTAGGACTGCTGCAGGAGGAGGAGAGGCAGACTCTGTGTTTTATTACAGGGATGCTTGGTGCTCAAATGTGTAAAAGTTAATGCAAAGTATTTCTCACATTTTGGACCTTTAACGAACAGAAGGCTATCATTTAATCACCAATATCTTGTTGCCAGTGATGTAGTGCAGGGTTTACGCCGGTATACAGAGTATACCCACTTATTTTTCAGTCGGCATTGAGTGTACCCACTTCTAAATTCTCTCTGTCCTATCAGTTGCAAATCAGCTATTCTGTTTACAAAAGAAACCACTGGCAGAGTGTGTGGATGGACTAAGGAATAAGGAATAGTTCACTCAAAATCTTTTTTGTGTATATGTTCTATGAATGTAGCATGACTCGTTTTGCTGTGCACTTCTGTGTTGCAGAAGGACAGATATGATACTTTTTGTGAATTGATAGCTTAATAAAAAACTGGTCCTTTTTTATTCTTATTTGCCTATGAGCTTGTTCTTTGGCTTCATAGATATGCTCACTCTCTTAATATGGGATATAGAAAGTGCTGATACACAGTGGAAAGGAAGTATGTAATGTGTGTTGGTCAGCAGCCAATCCTAAATGTAATATGCACCCATTACAATATCCTTTTACCATAACAAAGAACAGTAATGTATTTGGAATTTTCTGTATACAAGGAATGTTTAATGTTTTTCCTTGATTTTAGAATTCTTGCTTCCCAGTAATGTATTTATTTCAAAACACGTCAGATTCTTTAGAAAGAGCTGCAAATAATCAGTTATAAAGCAGAGGTCTAAGGCTTTTTTATGTTGTGAGAAAATGTGTTTCTTATTTTCAATAGAACAAAAATCCCCCTTAAAGTAAAGGGGGAAAAAAACTGCTAACAGTACAGTGTCATTTGATTTTGATTTTATTGGACCTCTTGGCCATCTTTGCTGACCTCAAGTTATTACTGAGTGCAGTGGCAGCAAAAGGAAATTTCTCACATCATTTCAGTGTGTTGTTCTGTGATTGGAGGCACAGGCTCATAGTTGTTGGAGAACTAGTTGTGAGGGCGATCTTAAGGACTGAATGCAACACCTGTCCAACACACATCTGCACTGTGATCTAAGGATCGATGTCTGCACGTCTGATTAGGCCAACTTGTCATGTTTGAGAGGCTTTGTGCTCTGCTGGGTTTTGTTCCTTTTGACTGATTTAAAACATGTACCCTGTCCCTCCCTGAAGGTGGTTTTAATATGGCCTTTTTTTCCCTTTCCTTTCTTTCTTTCTTTCTTTTTTTTTTTTACCCTTTTACAAAGGGCTAACATGCCATTCTCATTTCAATATGTTTGTGGTTGTAGATGTCCGATCATGGGCCTTTGCATCTACACTTGGCAAGATGTAAATGCATACTGAATACCTTGCAGAGTGTGAAAGTATGAAGAGAACCAGTAAAGACAACATGGTCTAAAATTATTTATTATTATGTAATTTTTGTCAATACTTCCCAGCATCATATAACAATTAATTATTCCTAATGATATAACTAATTAAATAGGATGACCTGTACTGGGATAGAGGCAGAAAAATGAACAAATAAATAATCCATTCAGTTTCTTTGACATCTACTCATTCTATAACAATAAACCTCCAAGCCACTGTACTTGGCAGAATTGACAGTAACTGTTATAGGCCTGATGGTGCTGATTGAAACTTCACAAAAATGGATTAAACCGCCTCCAACAGACACAATCCACTGTAACAATGATTAACTGTTTGTTGTATTATGTCAGTCTTTTGTATGAGGGCCTTTAAGGCCCTTTAATAAAGGAATAAATATCAGTGCTTAAAAACTTTTCAAAACCTGCAGTTACCACCCTGGTATTGATCAGCATGCTTGTTACCGTAATTCAGCCCCAAGTCAAATCTCAAAATGCAAACAAGGTGGGCGAAGGTGGTTTACCTGTCCCAGATCATGGAAGAGTGCAATGCTGCTGTATGGGCGGTAGAATAAAATGAAGGTGGCTTGTTTTCTGTACATTGTGCATTTACTCTTCGCTGTGGTGTGACAACAATTGCATTTGCGCAATGAATTTACTTGTGTTTCACCTCATCCAGATCAGATATCCAGATACAGATTGCATGTTAATATCAGGTCTAAATAAGGTGCAGTATCTACACTCAGAACTGTAACTTTTAATTAACATCAACACATAATTTTTCAAAAAGCATCTGGCACCTCTGACTTTTCAGAAGCACTTGAGTGGAAAATAATGACCGCAGCAGTTCTATCACAGATAATCACCACAATGAAAGCCAAAAACACAAACCCTGCCAAACTGTTTCCCTGCTGAGATACAAATGTCCAACATGCTCCACTTCACAAACAGCTTGTGTGTTTACCTGAATGTGGCCTTGAGGATCTGTCCTGACGTGCTCTCTTTGGTGTGGTTGTTGTAACCATAGAAAAGGTCTCCGAACACAGTCTGGTTAGCAGGGATGTCCACCGTTTCCACACAGTCTATTCCCTCAGTGCAGGCCTCAGACAACGGCAGGCATGACCTTCCATCTGGACCACGCTTGTAGTCCTCGATACACCTAAAGTGACAGTGTTTTTAGTTATTTAATAGTTAAAATCAAAACTTTACTCATTATCTTCCACTGGGAGACCGTGACATAGGTTTTCTTAAAAACCTCAACATTACTTAATGTGTTTGTTAATTTGCTTGCTTCACTTTCATAGCTCTTGCATTTCCTGTATTCCTTTACCTTCAGAGCAAGAAAATAATTAACATGAAGAGAACAAAACAAGGTTATTCCCAGGTTGAACTTTTATATGTTTATAATTTTTTTAAGTAACAAGTACTGAACAGACTTTCAGAATCTTTAAATTGTTGCCAAAGTTGTCATTTAGTAATCAGCCATATGAAAGGAAGCTGCTCTCTCTTGGCAAGTTTAAAATGATTATAGAGGAACACAACACGTTTCGGTGTAAAATAAATATTAGTGAGATCTATCATTCTTAAGAAAAGTTTTAAACGTCTTATTCACTTTTTAATGCATATGTATTTAAAGTTCACATCCATCCGTCCGTCTGTCCATCCATCCATCCATCCAATGTCATTCTTATTCACAGTTGCAGTGGCAGTAGCAGCAGCTTTAGCAAGGTATTCCAGACCTCCCTCTCCCCAGAGTCGCTTTCCAGCTCCTCCTGGGATATTCTGCGGCATTTTCAGGCCAGATGAGATATATAACCCCCCCAGCGAGTTCCAGGTTTTCCCTGCTCCCAGTTGGATGTGACCAGAAAACCTCTAAACCTCTTGTGCTAATGCAAACTCTCACTCTCAATGCTGACAAGTCCGCTGTGCAGTGGAGGTTTCAGGTTTGTTTGCCTGGGATTGGCTTTCAAATTTGTGTAGCACCAAATCTAGCTTGCCCAGTGTACATTTCAATCTCAGACATCGGTACGTTCAAGGTTTGACATTTTATAGGACGTAAACAAAAGAAAAACACATTTTTAAGGAAAAGGATCTTAAAGACTGAAAGAAAGCACAGTTATCTGAATAATGACAACCATGCAGTTTGAACTAATGTTTTTGACACCGCATAAAGATTATAAAGATTTTAAGACAAATAATGTGATTAAACACAAATACATTAAAAGGCTCAAACTGTTGTGTTAATTGCAGAAATGTCAACCATAAGAGAAGCTGAAAGATCTTTACTGGATCATCACTGGAACAAGTGGAATTTTAAAATCATAAGAGCTTTAATTTGAACTCACGTGATTAATTGTCTCTAAACAAGCTGTGACAAGTGAAGACTGACTGCTGTTCATTTTAACGGCCACAGAAACAACACTTGACAGCAAATTATTTTAATTGCAGTTTATTAACATTAATTCTGTTAGTTAGTAAGTACAGTATAGAAAACAAAAACTACTTGTTGCTGCTGGTTAATATGCTCACTCTCCAGCTGGCATCTGTATAGTGGTTCGGCCGAGTCTACAAGTCTTCTTATGTGTTTTAGTGTGTGCATACCAACCTACTCCAAATACTGTGTCTGGATGCAGACTGTGTAGACAAAGATAGAGGAATAAGCCTGTTGCTGTCATCAAGCTGACAAACATGGGTACTAACTTCACACTTTGACATGTGAAATATAAGAACTACAAGTGCTGTAAGCATGTTTACACGCAGACTGTCAGCAGTCAGGAAAACTGTGGAACCCATGTGATTAAACTATATTTTCTCTAGATTCAAAATATGCACAACTCAACAGTGTAGAATCAGTAAAATCAATTCTGCACCACTGACACAAAATCCTTCATCTGAAAAAAAGAAGCGAGAATCCAACACTGACAGTTCTCTCAAGACTCTTTCATATTGATGATGTTTTGACATCTCAGTGTAGAATATACTCTGTGAAATGAATCAAAGGCAGGCAAAGCAGAGGGAGAAAAATGGGAATAGGGCGTTACAGAGAGAAAGATAATCTGCCAGGGATTTACACTGGGAGCAGCACTCTCCTGGATGCCAAATGTCGCAAAGCTGATGCCAGTCTCCAGTGGGACCAGTAAAGGATTAGTCACATCTGCACTATGGAAAGTGACAAAACAAAATGCCGCTGCTGAGACTTACACAAAACATGACGTGTAATGTAAAAATGACAGCAAGAAAACAACAGCTCGTTGTGCTCACTTACAAAACTGTTGTTTACAGGGTCTGTGCGTGATATCACAGAGGAGACAACTGAAAATCATTTTCACATTCCAAACACATCTCTTGTAAAACTGAAAGAAACCAGACAATGGCAGACTTTCACATGTGCATACATGTTGGTGTGGACACTGCAGTTTGGCACTTCAGCAGCAGAAAACATAAACAACTGCTGCTTTAAGGCCATCTTTAGATTAAGGGCTCTATATCCGTAAAAGAAGCTGGTCTAAGTGCAAGTCCCGCCATTTTGGTAACTGGGTACAGCGCAGGTGGCTTTTTTTCCATGTCTGCTCCAAGTTGCTATTTTTGTGGACAGACATGTATTGCAATTTTGGTGTCATTTTCGAGGTGAACTTGTACTTGCATCTCTGTCAGCGCTATTTTCATGGCTCTAGCGGGCAAGAGTGCTCATGAACAGACCTATCCAAAATCTGACAATTTGGTGGATGTCCTTCGCATTTCATCCCCCATGCATAAATAATCGAACAATATATTTTAAATGCAACTTCCTATTTTAGTTTCATATAAAATGTTAAGCTGAGTTGTCTATTGAATTGGATGTGAATCAGGCAATTGATAACGCAGTGACAACTTATATTATTAAACAACTCCCTACGCTGGGTAGCGGTTCTCATAACACTACTACTACTACTACTACTACACACTACTATAATATTAGCTACTTCTTCCCAAGCCAGTTTGACTTCATCAGCCCATACAGACTTACTCGTAGTACCGTAAATTTGACAATTACAAGGCTGAACCTCCTGAACAAGTATGTCTGTTTCCTCCTGTATAAAGCCGTCAGGCAGCATCTGTCTGCTCCTTCTTCAGCCACTACAAAATTGACAATACGCTGCATCACAGCGGTCTTAAAAGGAATGAGAGGAGCTGATCGGATTGAAATCAGCTGTGACACACCTTCTAATTGTCTATTCCTCCTACTTTACTACTGTACCAGGCTGCGTTGCAGTAGCGCATGCCTTTGTGTTCACCAAATTACCAAAAAAGATTGCCATACCTACTTGCGCTCCCTGCACCCAGAACTTAGAACTGCTTCTGCACTGCGCCCAGCTTGATGAAAATAGAGCCCTGAAGCTCTGTGCACCACGCAGGCAATTTCAGTTGTTCTGGCTGATTGTTCTGAAGGTCTGCTAAGACTGAAGTTTAGCAGCACAGGGAAGTAATTTCTTTGAGAAGACTCCAGTGGTAACAGGTGCAATGCAATGAACAGGAGGGGGAGAAAGACGTCAATCAATCAGTCTGTTTATGTCCACTCAGTCCTGAGAAAATGTCTGATCGGTCCAATAAGTGAAAACATCTGTCAGGGTGTGCCAAGGTTGTGTTCTGGCTTTTGGTTATATGGGACAGGTGTCTGTATACTGAACCTAACCATAATTTAATTTACCTTTTTCTTCTAGTAAGGAACGTTTTATAACTGAAGACACTGTAACATGTCAGAGCAGAAAAAGCAGAGGAGGGAAAATTATAATAGCCGAGTTTCATTTGGCTGACTCAGTTTTAGATCTTGGTATTGTGCGTTCTGGCTTACTGTCATGCTGTCATTGTTTACCGGGACACTTGATCACAACAGAGCATTGTTAATGTAACACCTGTGCTTTTTCCATTACAAGTCAAAATGTCTGCTGCTGGAAAGGATTATTTATTGGTGCATATTAAAGTACATTATATTATTGCCATCCCTGCCTTCATGTGTTTTAGTGTTTTACATATTTTTGTTATCAAGCAAAAACCTTCATCATGTTATTATACATTATCAAGTCTTGATGTCAGGGTCATTGGTGCAAAATTTAATATCTATGAAGGGGCTAGAAATTGACAGAATTATTTATTTATTTATTTATTTTGGCCTTATCCAGGAATGTAGGTGGGAGTAAATTAGCTGTCATCAGTACAGTGGCATCTAGTATGACTCATCTTTCATAATGCTGTGTATAACTTGTGTATCAGAAGGTTTCACTTTGTTTATTCTGTTTGTTCTCCTTTAGCAAAAACATGGTCAGAAGAGATCTGTTGAAGCTGTTAAAAAGAAATATAGTCATTAAAATACATTTTTATGTATCTCTATAAAATCCTAATGGTTCATATGAAGTCAGTCTCTGTGCATGTTCCTGGCCGCAAAAAGGATAATTCGATTTGTACCTACTTTAATTTTGATATTTTGTAGAAAGACGCATTTGCCCTATTCATGCTTGAACAGATAATCTAAACATATTATGTATGTAAACTAATGCTAGCTGGTGCTAAGTTACTACAAAGAACTATCACATGCATCCTTTGAAGGTCAAGCAGAAGAACCTAAGTTAATGTAAACTTAATAACCAATGGTAGATTTGTGTTTTAAGACTGAATAACAGTTCACAGACTTCATGTGTAGATGGACTTGTCTGCACCACTCTAGCAATGACCAGCAGGACATTCATTGCACTGTCCACTTCTAGTGCTGCTGACTTTTTTTTCTCTGTATAGATGTTATTGAGAATTTTACTCAATACTCCCTTTTTGCCAAAAAACTCCAAGTATTTAATGTTTTCCTCAGGAGTTTATGCTTGTCAAGGCCTCTAAAAAACGAATTAAATATTTTAACTAGATTCAAAGAACATAAACTTTAATTCATGTTTTACTGACTTTTATTTATCAGTCATCATTGTGGAATTCTATTCAAAAGTGGAGAAATTTAATTGGGAAATATTTCTTAGAAATTCAGCAGCAGTCCGCCAGTATATAGAAGAACTGGTTCAAACCTCTTCCATTATCAAAACATTGGCAGCCGTAAAAGAACACTATTTTACATTCATTAATCACAACATCCTCTGTAATGATCTCACTCTCCCCCGCCTTCTCTTTTTCTGGGGACAACTTTAAGTTTGTTGCCCACACTGCTGAGTGACTCACTGTCATTTATCCCGCAAAAAGAAAAAGTCTGGAATAAAAACAACAACATGCAGCCATCAACATTCACCCACCTCTTTCCTAAAAAGTCCTCTAAGTTATCGTACCTATCAGCTGAGACGCTGAAAATTTTGTTCTTTGTAACAACAAAAACATCAACCAAACAAATATTCTCTATTTTCTCTAGCAACTCTCCTCTTTCTGCTTATATAGACTAATCGTCTGCTTGCTCTGTTCAAACCAGTGTGACACTGATGCATTTTTACTGGCTTCAATAGGCCAGTTAAGGCTTGGCTGTGCCCTAACCAGGCAAATATGTTTCATTTATTTCTAAGGAATTTACTGAGTAAATAGAAAATCTACTTCCACAGTAGTGTATGGATCTCTGTATTGAATCAAACTGGTAGACGTGAGCTGGAAGTGAATTCACCACTGACTAAGAACCAGATGCTGGCAAACTTTCTTCTAAAAGCAAAAGAGCTTCACTCACTACAGAGGCCGGAAAAAACATTGTTATATAGTGCTATGGTAGGAATGATCAGGATCTATGGCATTTAGAGTGAAGCATATATCATACGGTACCTTGTAGTCGACTCTAAATGGTTTTTATTGATTATAATTCACCAAACACTGTTCTGGACGTTAATGATAAGTTAAGCATTGAAAATTATTACAGTAAGGTGTTACTGTGTTGCACTGTCAAAGGCAGGAGTGTTTCAGCATTTTCTACAACTTTTGGCTTGGGTTGATTTTATTAATTTATTTTTTGTTTTTATTTTTGAGTTTGGAACAGTGTGAAAGACTGTCCTCTCTTCATAATGTAAAATAAGGAAATATGTTTTGAAAGAAAGATCCTCATCTTTCCAGTGTAGTTCTTGAGATAATAAGCACTTAAAGCTGTGGTAGGCAGTTTATGTTTGGTGTCATCGCGCAAAAATTCCATCATATTGTAATTCAGCTGGTCTGAAACAAGATTAGACTTCCGGAGGAGACTGCAACAGGGACTTTTTGGCCAATCACAGATGATTTCAGAAAGTGTGTGCTCCTGTTGGCTGCTCTACGCTGTGCCTCTTAACAACAGGTGACATCGCTCGGAGCTGATTGGTTGTTGAAACAAGTTGAATGCCTTACATTCTAAAACTGGCCTTTGGTGACTTGACAAGCTGAGTTGCAGGCAACAACATCACCAATTTACACCACTGCAAATTTCCCTGCTACCGTTTCATCTCGTCGTAAATCTGGCCTTCAAAAAGAGAATGACACCAAATTAAATAAAATGCAAGCTGTAACAAAAACGCCCCCCACTTTTGGCTGGTCCCGGAAGGGGCCTTCCCAATACATGGGTACTTACTGGTGAGCACAGTTTGTCTGAGGAGCTATGGGAGGACCCGACGCAGTTTTTTTGTATTTGGGTTTGCTCGACAATACGCGGGTCCCTCCGGAGCTGTTACACTCTCAATCAGTTTGCTGTTAGCACGTTGCTAGCATTAGCTTGAAGGCTGCTCTGTTTGTCAATGCTTGGCACAGCCAGGAATTAAAAAGCTTGCTTCTGTGTGCCTTCGCTTTTGTCGTGGACTGTTTTGACCATGTAAAACGCTACATTCTCAATCACTTTGCTGTTAGCACGTTGCTAGCATTAGTGGACACTTAACTAACTTGCATGCTAGCTCGTAATGCAGGCTGTACATTTGCTCTGGATTGATTTAAAACTCCCTGTGCCCATAATAGCAGTGCCTTTAGGCTATGTGATTACAAGAGACCAGAAGAGCAAGATCGCTTGTTGACAGGCACAGATGAAATGTGCTTCTGGTATATACGAGCTAACGCTAGCGACGTGCTAACAGCAGATTGGAAAGGGGAGAATGCAGACTTCACAGCGCTTTGCAGAGCTTCAGCCCCGTGTATCCCTGGCGTTACAGTTTTTTTGTCAGAAATATGGATCCTCTACTCAGCAGTGAACAGAAAAGACATTTTGTGCTGGAGTCTGACGACGCCTAATAACACATTGCTGCCGACTTATTTTCAGGCGTTTTCCACAGGCTAATTAGCTAGTGGCAGTCAGCTAGAAGCTAGCTAGCTAGTTAGAAGCTAGTTTACAACATTAACTAGTACAGCCACTGTTTTATCATAAACTATCGATAAAAAACAAAGACAAACTTAATGTAAACTAGAGGCTTGTGGTTAATGACAGAAGTTGTTGGCGATTCATTTTAACCTTTTAACAAGACTAGGTTAAAACTTAGTATATGGCTGGTCCCATTTGGTGAATGAGGTTTTTTTTGTTGTTGTTGTTGTTTTTTTGTTTTTTGGGGTTTTTTTTTGGCCAGTGTCTTTTAGTGATAGTTACAGCTAAGTGACAAAACAGCTCTCCATGTGCAGACAGACATTAGACACCACATTTAAACACCCGAAATAACAGTCACTGCCAAACACACAATACTGCCTGTGACTTTAATATATGTTTATAATATAGCCTACAGTTTGTCATGTCAAAATTGAACTTCCTGTGCAACAATGCCCACCTTGCTCCAAAGTAGTTAACCTTTAGTCTGTTTTATGGAGCTGCTATTCATGGAGATAACTTTAAGAACACAGACAGACAGCATATTTAAAAAACATATACTCTTGGCAATAATTGTTAGAATTTCAATGACATTCGTTAAGAGAACCAAGCATTAGTGGGTTATCTGTCCTACTTACATGTCAATGGTTGTAGCCAATGGGGATATTTTGCCCTGACTGCTTACACATATTGGCTTTGTGAGAGTTTCGTAGTTCAGACATATTCAAGTACTCCTAATTTATATGTATTTATATAACAATTCAGAATGTAATATTGGACTTCTTACCATGCAGACTTTACAAACATTCACATGACTAGAAGCCATGTGAAAGACAATTAAATTCAACATTACAGAATTACAAAATAAAATAATTATAGTAATTAAAAATATGAACTAGTGAATCTGTTCTCTCTTACCCACAGAACATCTGGATGTTGTAGAGTGTTGGGTCATCCTCCAGAGGAGCCAGCTGCTGCAGACACAGCTGCTCACATCCTCCATTGAAACCGTCAGAGCAGTCAATGCCAATGTGGTGGTCATAGCATCCAGTCCCATCCTTCATAGGACTCAACCCCGGAGGGCACTGTGGGAGGAACGAGTGGTTTTAAAAGACTAATGTTAGCAATTACAGAGTATTCGTTGTTGTTGTTGTTTTTTCTTTTTTGCTCAGATTTTTCATTTCGGTTGACATTAAAAAAGCTGCCTAAACAGTTGGACACTGCCACATTAACATTTATCCCATATGGGACAGGTAGACAGACCCGGTAACATCTGTGCCACAGAATGTAAACAGTCAGATTTCTGTTCCCTGTTAGTTCAGCCTGTGTGAGCACTGCTCTTTAGAACTGCACATGGCAAGATGTTTCATGTTAAAATTCTCAAATTATCAGCCTCAATAACAGCAGAAAGCCACGACAGAAGCTACAATGGTACAGTACAGGCGATTAGTGCCAGTAAAACAAAGTGCACAAGAGATGGAAAACGCACTGTCTTCAAACAAAATGTATATATTTTTATAATTAAAAAAAAAAAAAAAGTCAATTAATCAAGAAATCAATAAACAGAATATTAGAAGTCTTAACCAAAATCCTTAAGTCAGAGTCAGAGGAGTCATTCTCTGGGGACCACAAAATCACAGGGGCTGAGAAGGTAATTCAGTTACTGCTCCATGTATTTTGATTTTGCTATGTCTCATTGTAAGTCTTATGCATTGCTCCTGCTCCTGCTTATCTTATTAAACATTCAGCCACTGCTCCATAATCAATACTTCCAGTTCACAAAGGGAGTTTTAAAGTTTTATGTTTGAAAGAAAGAGCCTTTGCATTGCACTACCACTTGATTATTTCCTATGACACTGAGAATGATGAGAACAGTGATGAAATGGCAGAAAACCAGTGTCATCCATAATGAAACCTTTTTAAAAGGATTCTTGTTCTGCTGAGGGAGGATAAGGCAATTCTGCAGGTTTAAATTTCAATTTCCATACTTGCAAGCGAGTGTGTCTTCACATTTAATGAGAGAAATAAAGTCCTTCAGTTACAATGTGTGAAACAGCAATGGGTGCCATAGATTGACTTAAAGAAAGAAAGAAATAAGAAATAAATAAAGCAGACTCTTAATTCTAAAGTTTTTCACAGAGTCATGGACAATATCTTAACTGAAATGCACTGTATGCTGGGGTGAATTTACAAAAGAGCTGTGAGACCTGATTTCACCCTAGTTTCCTCCTACTACAGTCTGTCAAGTCAAATTCACATTATGTTTTCTTTCAGCTATTTCTTCAAAGGTAATTTTGATGGAGTGAATTTTAACAAGGCACAGCTACCTCCAGAGCAGCAATCAGACAGCTGGTTTCCTCTAAGCACTGAGCAATCAGCAACTGCTTATTTTATTATTTGGGCCTACAATATTCAGGTGGTCCAGGTGGCTCATTGGTACTACGGCTCATTTTTGAGAAGGTGCAGCATACTTTTCCTGTTAAGTGTGGTGTATGCCATTACCAATATGTCAGTAAAATAAATAAATAAATAAAAATCATTGGACTTGCATCACTACATTTTAGGATTTAATTAATTTGGTCAATGTAACTCTGATGCACTACTCTTAAAAAAAATTATTATATGAAGATTTTCTTGCATGTTTCATCACTGTAAATTTTGTACATTAATGCATTATATCAACACAATCATGAGAAAAATGGTCGCCTTGCAAAAATGATCATTTCCGTCTGTATCAGAAGTAATTTTCTCACTCTTTTTGACTGCATCACGATTACTCTGATATTTCTTTTGAAAAGTTTAAAAGTAAAATCTTAAGTTTAATCAGTTTTGACTGATCTAGGGGGAGAAATGACAGAGTCTGGTCAGGATTCCCAACCCAACTAAAAATCCTTCTAATTATTGAGATTTGGTTTATGATGCTCATTGAATTTTTGATAATTCATTGGATTTTCTTCATCGAATAAATGAAGTATGTTTGTGTTTGTAAGCCAGACATTACAGGCTAGACCTGACTTATCATTTCATTGTAGCATTTGAAACCACTCAAAAAAATCAAACCTGGTAACAGGTAATATTACACTGTCACCATTTACTTTGCCTGTTTAAGTGATTTTTTAAATTACATGAACAGAATATCATCAAAATACTTCCCAGAATTTTGCATTATTTTGACAGGCCTTTTAGAATTACATTTGAAGGTGGAGAACTCTGTAGGAGTAAACACATATTTTAGATCTTTCAAGTTTAGAGCCAACTCACTAGACTAGTGCGGACTAGTGAGACCGATGCGTACGAACTGATGAAGCCCCTTGGATAAGAGGCGAAACGTCTTCCTAGACAAATATAAGTCCAGTTGCCTACGATTCAATTTGCCCAGAGAGAACAATGACCTGGATGAATGAGAATATTCACAGACACTTTGTACATTACATATCCATGAAGCAGCAGTGGCCCTTAGGTGCAAAGTAAAAATTTCATTTTTATTATGATTTTTTGTTTTAATAAGTGGTTACTACAATTAGCATGTATTCACATAGGCTCAAATTGTGATTTATGAAAACAGTTTGTAGAACTTCACAACTATGTCAGGATCAAAAAAAAAAAAAAAAATGCAGTACTGTACTACAAGACCATTTCCGTGTTTTTCAGGCAAAAACTAAAATCATAATAAAAAAGTCATTGTTTATATTGTTATTGTGTTAAATTATCAAATCAGTTTTCTCTTTTTTTAATCAATGTGCTAATAGTGCTAGTAAACCACTGATCTAGTGGATATCTGTGAGTATCTTACATTAAAGGTGTCCGGATCAGCATTACATTTGCTGTAGCACCAATGCAGAGTGGGGACGCATGTTGAATGAGTAGTCCCTGGTCTTTCTCTCTTGATAAACTGATATTGATTTTGTCACTCTGTGAGGGGCCTTTATGACAAATGATTTATCACCTGTAATGTAAAGAGCACATGAGACACTGAATCTCCTAACATATCTGTAGCACAGAGTTTTTAAATCAATGGAACCCATTGCAGTCAATGAGTGTGTGGATATGAGGTGCAGGTTGAGAGGAATTTGTATTGACAGGTTGTTGCACTGCAGCTTGCCAGCCAGATAGCTCTAGTTATTGACTGCCATAATAGGCTTCCAACATGCCGAAGTAGCGATAACTCTGGGCCATTTTCCAGCCGTCCGCAGGATAATAATCATTTTGAATATGCACTTGCCAAAGTCTTTGTCTGTGGATTGTTATCACTTGAGATTTCCACAAATCCAATCTATAATCCTAGGTAAGTCATTAATAATCCTCTCTATGAAACCACTTCCCAAGTGAGCAGTCACCAAATCCTTCAAAATTTTATTTGATTAAAAATGTCTCCTGGCTGTTTTTTTAGGAATAAGTTTGTGGCTGTGAAAGGCAGACTTGACTTAACATGACTGGCATAATGATAAATAACACAGATAACGTACATAAGAATGTACTTGTGTGTGAGTGTAAACAGAGACAGAAAGAAATATACACACCACTTATACCATTTTTCATCATTCAGAGTTCAAGGGTTTTTTGGGCAACTTTAGATACAACATATGAACACAGCTACCGTACATACATTTGGTGCAGTGGCCTCTTTTCAAACTGACAAGCTTTTGTATTGTTCCTTGCTGTAAGTCAAAGTGCTATGTAGTGCAAAAGACTTAGAGCTTTTGCTCTAAAGAACTGTATTCAGAAAGGTCTCAATGTGTTTTTCAACCTTTCAGTCTCAGGTCACATAATATGAAAGCCTTTGAACAACTGAATATGTTCTCAGGATGGTAAATAGAAACCATGTTCTACAACTGAATATGGACAACATTAAAGGTAAAAACAAATAGTTTGCTGATGTATGTTACAATTAACCCTTATATGTTTGGTCAAATTGACCCATTTTGTATTTTTACTAAAAAAAAATAATACAAGAATAAATGTTTTCAACCTGAAACTCCATGGCCTTAGCATATTTTCTGTGAAGAATTTGTAAAGAAAAAATGATCGTTGAGTACACACGCTGCAAGACCATCACACATTCATGTTTCTCATGAGATGTTCGGGTCAAGTTGACCTGCATGCAGAAAAATACATACACAGACATGCATGCACAGACAGAGATACACATACACACACGCACACTCACTCACTCACAGCACCTCACTACCACACACACACACACACACAGAGAGAAAGCGAGAGAGAGAGAGTGTTGAGTGCCACTAAAATCTTAATTATAGTATATTTTGTGACACAAACAATAACTATCACAAAAACAGATGACATTTTCATTGTTAAATGTGATCGAGCAAAGATTAATTTCAAACATTAACCACAAATGTAATGAATATTGTTTGGAATTCAGATAAAGACAATATATGTAAAGGATTTTTATGCATTTTTTAAAATTTATGTAGTGCTTTTAAAACCCCAATAATGTCCCAGGTCAACTTGACCCAACCTGTACCAGAGGGTCCAAAAAGTGAACATAATACAAGGGTTAAATTTGCTCAGATGTAAAAAGTGGGCTCTGCATTTTTAATTTGTTTATTGGCTTTACAAATATCCCTTAAAAGATAAAAAGAAAAAGGAACTGCAACGGAAAAGAGCGACTGTATTGATCAGTATGCCCTAATTAACACTGGTCAAATCTGCTGTGAGAAGTGCTACGACAAACCAATGGGAAACAACTCAAACATCACACATAATATTTATAATATATTTTTGCAAGTATTTCCATCTACAAATGTTGTCAGTTTAGTAGATAATGACCACCCAGTGATGCTAACAAAAGGGTCCCTGAAGGAAAAGTAATCATTATTTATCTTAGACCATTTAATAACGGACAGTGAGTAAGAGTCCTGTCTCCTCTGCATTAGAAGAAGCAAGCGGTACAAAGCCTGCTCTGGAAAACCCCTTAAAGCACCATGCCTTTTAATCCTGTTTCTTAATGGAGATAAATTCCTGCAGTGCTTTTGAGGCTTAAGGGAATCAGTACTGTGCCATTGCCAAACAGCAACAAAGCCCTGTAAGAGCAGTTAGTTAAGCTATGCACTTTCCAAATTGGTCTGATGGATAGATTGGTGCAAACCAACAATTTCTGAGGAATTAAAAGTAAGGTAATGTATTCCCAAGGAAATATATCCTCATCAGTAAATATCGGTTGTGATTCTGGCACTATTGATAGAATGCAATGGCTTTAAAGTGGCAACTAAATAAACAAATACAACAAAAAATAATTATTGTAACTATAACAGGCATGGCATTTTACAATTTTTATTTACTTGAATTGAAAACCTTTATTTGTCCAGGGGAACCAATTGAGAGCAAGCTCTCGTTTTCAATGGTGCCCTGATTAAAACATCATAAAATTGACAGCACATAGTAAGAAATTACAGCAGGTAAATAAGAAAAGGCGCAATAAAAAACAGAAATTTTTAAAAAATGCTCAAAATGCTGGCTTTTGACAGGGCCAAATCTCTGACATGGAGGGCTTCAGAAAGCTCTGTAGAAAACCAGGGATTAAAACAATTTTTTATTCTAAAATTCTTTTATGGAGTATGTTTCTCAGTAAGAGAGTTAAAAATATGTGAACTTTGATAAAATCCAGTTCGGGGTCTGGAATTAAGTAGATTTGATCTAAATCTGCATAGAATTTTTTTTTTTTCAAAAAAAAAGGCCTGTTCATTAAATTTTTTAAAATTACGTTTCCTGATAACACAGGCTCTGGATTTATGACCTTTGACCATTCTGACCATGGATGTATTATAAGACCTGGATACGGCGCC